>PCFQ01000078.1:30443-61735 GCA_003063905.1 Chlorella sp. A99 | reverse complement strand
GGGGGGGGGGGCAGTGGAGGTGGTCATGCTGGCGACAGTGCAGCTCGCTTTCCATGGTGCGCCAGGCCCCGTGCGCTCACCCGCCCCTGTCGTAGCCGCGGTCGTCGCGGCCGTAGCGATCGCGGTCTCCACCGCCACCATACCCACCGCCGCGGCTGGGAGGCAGGGGATGCGAGACGTGACGCTGAGAGTGAGAACCGCACAGTGGCATTGGTGCAGGCGACACACTGAAGAGCTGCCGGGCTGGAGGCTGGCGCGCCTCCATCCAGTGCTCGCCAGGCGCAGGCAGGCTTGCAGGCAGCTAGGTGCAGCCTCACCTCTCATAGCGGTCGGAGTATCCGCCGCGCCCGCCGCCGCCCCCGCCATAGCCCCCGCCATAGCCGCCCCCGCCCCCGCCCGCACGCTGCGGGCACTCGCGCGCGATGTGGCCGGGCTGGCCGCACTGCAGGGAGCGGTTGGAGGGGTGCCAATGGTCAGCAGCGGGGCGGATGCCAACACACACTGGGGCTGCTTCTGGCGCGCAGACAGGGTCGAGGCTCCTGGCCGCTGCGCGCCCCTGGCCCCCACCTGGAAGCAGCCGCCGCCGCGGCCGCCGCCGCCGCCAAAGCCGCCGCCGTCCCTGCGCGAGGGGCGCGCCATCTCCACGCGCCAGCCCTCGTGGCCGTCGAGTGCGCGGATCGCGTCGTCGGCGTCGCGCGCGTCGGTCATCGTCACAAAGGCAAACCCTGGGGTCAGGAGGGGAAAGGTGCGAGCCTGTCGGCGCGGGCAGGGTAGTAGGGGGCAGACCATTGTTCGTTGTTTACTTGCTGCTGTCATGAGAAATCGGAGAAAGCGGAGGGCACTGCTGGGGCGCCACAGTCACCTGCAGGGTTGCGGGCCACCCACACCGCCTCGACACGGCCGTACTTGGCAAAGGCATCCTCCAGGTCCCTGTCCTGTGAGAAGGGGACGGTGGGGCAAGAGAGGGGCAAGCGGCGAGGGGGATTGGGCACGTGGGCAGACTGGCGGGGCAGAGGCGGGGGGAGCTCATCAGCATGTGCGTGGTGGGGCTGCTCACCTGGAGATCAGGGGGGACGCCACCCACGTATATGCGCGCAGACATGGTGGCTTTAGTCTGCAAAGGGCGCTGGGCAAATGCATTGTGAGGCGGGGGGCGGGGAGCGGGAAGCGCTGGGCAGAGCCTGGAGCTGCCCCCCGCCCCCGCCCCCGCGCTGGAGCGCTGTCGGACCATTGTGATCCTCACAGAAGCGGGGGGAAGGGTGCGGGGGAGCACAAGACCGCCGATGACGGCTTGATGAACGTGCGGGGGCCTGAGAGGGCGCTGCACAGTACTTCAGGGGAAGCCGCCCTAGTGGTTGAGAGGACGGAAGGTGCGGCAGGCGCGTCTTTTGGGGGCACTTTTGCCTGGGATCGGCCCTGTTCTCTTGTGGCAAAAAAGCTCTTACTCAGAGCCCTCTGCAGACTCAAATCGATCGATCGCGATAGTGCATTGAGTTGGCCTCCCCATTAACTCTGGTTACAGCCGGTTCATTTCGCACAACTCTGGTTACAGAGCCACCAGGCGAGCGAGGGCGCCAGGTAGCGAGCAGGCGGGCGCGAGCAAGAAGCCCCCGCGACAGTGGGGGCGGGCGGGCGCGCGGCACGAGCTGGCGACCAAGCAGCCCGCGCAGCAGCAGGCTGCAGCAGGCAGCCTGGTAGAGTAGTCAAGGCTGAAGCTGGAGTGCCAGGCTCGCGCAAGCACCCTGGACATGTGCGGTGTCGGGGGCATGACGCCTCTTGATTCTGTTCTGGTATCCTTCTGCCTCGCAGGCGCTCCCTCCTACATTCGATACATGGCTCTCCCTGAAGCCCAGACGGCCGCTTGCTGCCCATCCAGCCACGACGCGCACACCGGGCAAGCCGAGGAGCTTGAGCTGCTGTCGCTGGACCCAACGCTCGAGTCGTGTTGCCGGAGGGACCTGGAGGAGCGCGCGCGGGCGGAGCGGATCAAGGCAGAGCTCAGCCTGCACGACCGCAGCACCGTCCGCGAGGCGCTCAGGCAGCAGGTGGTCGGCGCGCCGCCGCGCGGTGCAGCAGCCGACGCCGGCGGCCTGGAGGGCGAGGGGGAAGAGGGCGACGCAGAGCTGGGTGAGCGGTTGGGAGCTGGAAGGCGGCAAGGCACGCAGCGGCTGTGGGTGCCGGCGCCTCTGAAGCGTGCTTGTCTCCGTTGCCTGCACACCCGTTGCCCTGCGCACATGCTGCAGCGCGCCTGCGGACTGTGCGGCTGCAGCAGATGCAGCAGGAGGCGCAACACAAGGCCGAGCTGCAGCAGCGCGGGTTGGGCTCGCTGGCCAGCGTGCCCGAAGCCGACCTGCTAGCAACGGCGCGGCGAGCAGAGCAGTCAGTGGTGGTGCACCTGGCTTATGAGGGCGTGGAAGTGGGGGATGTGCTGGACGAGCATCTCGGCAGCCTGGCCCACCGCTTCCTGGGCACCCGCTTCCTGCGCGTGCGCGTGAGCCCACGCAGCACGCTTCACCTGCGGCTCGGCGCGCCGCCCAGACCTAGTGAGTCGCGGGGGTGCTGGGATGGAGGGACGCATGTGCATGTACTCTGTTGCCATCTTGCACTCTGCTTGCACCATGTGCGCTGCGTGCTGTGTTGTCTACCCCTATCCACAGGCCTCGTCTGCCTTTGGGAAGGAAGCGTGATAGGCGCCATTGGCCTGGACTGCTTCGGAGCACCAGAGAGCATCGCAGAGGAGGAGGTGGACAGGTGGCTGCGCCAGCGGCACGTGCTGCACACACCAGAGAGCCTGGAGGCCTGGGCAGCAGCGCAGCGGCAGGGCGGTGCAGGAATGGGTCCGCTTGGAGGGGCGGCCAGGGGCAGCGAGTCGGACAGCGATGACGGCGGCAGCGGCAGCGACTGGCAGCTACCCTGCGAGGTCTGCGGGCGGCGCTACCCGCACCAGCACGTCCGCAGCATGTACGCCGACCGCCCCAGCGACTCTGAAGAGGACGACATCGACCGATAGCCGCATCACAATGGCAGGCACGCTCGCATTGCCCTGCTACTGTTTGTGCAAAAAACAAAAAGGCAGTCGCCGTGAGGAGGAAGCAAGCCCATGAACAAACGTATGGGAAACCAACGAGCGACAATGCTACGCCCCCTCGCTCAACTCCTGGTACATGCCGGGGCGGAAGGTGGGGCTGCGGATCGGCAGCCACGGCGGGATGCCGTACACGTGGATGTACGCGGCCGCGCCGACGGCGCCCAGGCCCAGGAGAACGAGACTGTAGAAGAAGAGCGACGCGCCGTGCATGCCCTTTTTGCCGCCGCCCGCGATGGCCACCCGCACGCCGCAGTCTGCCGACAGCTTGCAGGCGTCGCCCGAGGCCGGGCAGGTGCAGTTGCGCAGGCAGACCTCTGACTGCGTCACCACCATCTCGTCCCTGCGACAGCAGGACAGAGGTGAAAGGGTGCAGCGGCAACACGAGGCAAGCCTAGACGCCAGCACTCTTCCCTGCCCTACCTGGTGCACTCGTCCTGCACGCAGGCAGACTCGTTGCCCTTGCGCCTGGCGGATGGGCTGTCGCACGTGAAATCCACGCACTCGCCATCCTTGAAGCTGCATACCCCGCTCTCGTCGCACACACACTCCTGCCAACACACGCCGCCCTGCTCGAGCTGCCGCACGCCGCGCCGCGACCCCGCCACGCAGCTCGCATTCACCTTGCTCACTGCAGCGGGCATGCACGCAGGCAGATCTCTTAGCGCTGCGCCAGCACAAGTAGCAACAGCCGCAGCAGCAGTAGTCCACCTGTCACATTGAATGCCATGCCGCCCGTGCCGATGCGGCCTGGATTCCACACCCCGATCTGCGCAGGAGCACAGAGCAATGGTGCTCCTGTTGGCGGTGCTGCAGCGGGCCCCCCTGCACGCTGCAGGCCCCTATTGTCAGCAGCAGCAGCAGCTGTTGCGTGCGCCTGGATGGGCTGGCCAGGGACCAGCTGGGAGGGGCACAGCCGCAGCTCATGGGTGACATTCATGCCCCTGCAGGCAGCAACATGTGGGCTCGCACTTGCGACAGCGTCCCAAATGCGCAGGCGCTGCCATCCCCACCAGCCCATCGCCTGATCTCGCTGCTCCATCTCCCCTACCTGTCCAGAACAAGCTTCTGTGAGTAGTTGCTCACTGCAGGCGCGGGGCAGCAACGAGCAGGCAGCGCGGGAGGTTAGAGAATGCACAGAAGCGCGCATGGTGCAGCCTGCCTCGGCCTCGGCACCTGTGGGGAAGTCGTCCAGCCCCACCAGACACGCTGGATGGACGTCCATAAAGTGCTGCGTGCCCTCGGAGTAGTAGCTGCAGCCGATGCTGATGCCCTCGCCGCCTTGTGTTGCGTTGATTGTGAAATAGTCGACGTCAAATTGGTGCAGGCCTAGGGCGGCTGGAACGCTCCACTCGAGCGGCCGCGAGCTCCTGCTGCAGTCGTCGCCGCCGTACCCCTCAGCGCAGGAGCAGCGGTTCTCAGCGACCGTGGCGCCCAGCGCACAGGTGCCATGCCCCGAGCAGTTAGTCGGGCAGGGGAAGGCGGCAATGGTGAGGGTGTAGTTGGAGGGAGCGTGGTCGCCCAGCACGCCCGCGTACCACGCACCCGTGCGGAACCTGCGGGGGGGCCAAGCGGGGCACAGAGCATGAGCCACCTCAATCCAGGGTCATCCGCGCAGCACCCACACCTCACACACCGCGTGGAGGTGACATCAAAGCCGATGCTGAGCTGGCGGTTGCCGGCGACCGCGTTCCAAGCGGGGCGATAGTCGTACTGAGCGCGGTTGGCAGTGCCGGGAGGTTGCCCCGCCTGCAGAGCAGTCAAAGGCGGCGGACCGTCATCAACGCCACATCCGCACCACATCCTTCTGTTCCAGATCTGTGTTGGCTGTTTGGGGGGCCGACCCGGGTGATCCTCTTCCATCCTGCCCACCCTCCCCATCGCGCGCCTTGAGGTACAGGTCGACGTAGCCGCCTGCGCCCTCCTCCACCAGCGTGACAATCACCTGGTAGTCTTCCTCGGCCACTGCATGTCGTGTGAGAGGCGGAGAGAGGGGCGCTGAGCTCGTGAGAGGGGTGCATGGGGTCGTCTGGCCTGTGCCAAGCCTGCACAGCTGCATGCACCGAACACAGAGCGCACGCAGGAGCGCAGCAGAGCAGCCCTCCCCGCCATCAGCCAACGGACCATGGAATTTCACGAACTGCCACTTGTCTGGGTCCACCACCTGGTGCTCTGCCACAAACGTGCTGTTGTGGGCCAGCTCCTCGCGGTCCACGGCGGTGACCGTGGCGGAGCAGTCCTCAAAGCCCAGGCCATCAAAAACGGAGGGCGTCGGCTTGGCGTAGGGCCCCGAGCACACGCACGTGCCGGCGTCAGTGCACTTGCTGTAACGCCGCTGGCCCTCAGGCGAGTCCAGCGGCATCTGGCACATGAGCGGCTTGCCAGCCGCGTCGTAGTCGCCAGGGCATCTGCGGCAGCAAGCGAGTGTCAGCAGGGGAGGGCAAGGCTGTCAGATCGCAAGGCGCCAGCAGGGTCGCATGCCGGTCCAACCTGCTGGGGTGCGCTTCCAGCATGAAGGTGCATGGACTGCCCTTGGAGTAGGCGTGCACACAGAGGTAGGCGCCTGCGCACAGGCCAGACCGGGAGGATGCAGCCGCGAGACACAAGGCTGGGCGGTGCGGGAGGGTTGTGGGCTCTGCACCTCGCCAGCTCCTCTCGTCTCCCCTCCTACTCTCACCCTCATAGTCGTGACCATCACCGTACCCGGACCGCGCCACGCGCACAGTCACCGAGGGGTGGAGCCCGGAGGAGGTCTCTCTGCAGGCAGCCGGCGACAGCAGCAGGGCGCCCAGCTCTCAGTTGGCCAAGCAGAACACACATCGCTGCTGCCTAGGCTCGCTGGGTGTCCAGGCAGTCCACGTGCCTGAAGTCAGCGCCCTTCAGACTTGTGGTGAAGTGTGGGTTGACGATGCCGCGGCTGCCTCCCTGCCACAGCCCAAAGAGGTCGGGGTCTCCGAGCCGGTCGGCGCTGGTCCTGCAGCACGGGAAGCAAAGCGCAGCTCAGTCATAGCCGGATGCGCAGCCGGCCACTGCTCCCGCAGGCTGGAAGGTCCTGCCCTCGCCTGTTGAGGTGTGCAGTGAAGAAGTTCCATGCCTGGCCGGGCATCTCGGGCAGCCGCCAGCTGAGCTTGGAATAGAAGCAGACCCAGCCGTCGGGCTGCAGCGAGTTGCACCCGCCGCTGGCACAGCCTGCTGTCATGTCCTGCCCATCTACGGCGGCGCCGTACACGGCGATTGTGCAGTTGTGTCCGGTCCACCCCGCCTGCAGCGCAAGCTCAGCTGTTGGTGAGCAGGGTGGGTGGTCACACGAGACCACCAGAGAGCGAGCTCGCTAGTAGAGGACCTTCCCAGGACTTGTGCAGCAGGTCCTTCGCACCTGACCAATTTCAGGCCAAGGGTTGTCGCAGTCGCACACCCCGCTGGTCTCATTGAACTTGCCATGTGCGCCGCAGCGCTCATCCGCCAGGCGGGCGGAAGAGTCGGCGGCGGCGGCGGCGCCGGCAACGCACGCCGCAAGAAGGAGCATCAGGCCCGTCTGCCGCCGCCCCATAGTGCTCACTGGAATAGTGCTCACTGGAGCTGGCCAGCACCTCTGCGGCACGAGGGCCAGTAGCTGATCACCATCATTATGACTGGGCCCCTCCGAAAGCCTCGATCACGATCTCAGCGCCCCGAATGATCGCCCCAAACGCTCACGGCCGAGTCAAACGCTCACGCAGAAAGTGAGTGAGAATTTTGCTGGCGTCCGTCTCTGCTTTCGGCGCTACACAGTAGTACAAGGCTTGAATAGTGTCGTGCAGCGTGAATAATACTGTGGCAGCTGTTGGAAGCAGTTGCAGGCAGCGGGCAGGCGGCACTTCTGCTCCTGGTGGTGCGGCGGCGACGAGCTGCCGCCGCGGCACCTGCCTGTCCCTCCGAGTCCCCCAGGCTGTTGGTTGTGCCGTTTGTTCTGCCTGAAGTTGGCCTGAAGACCCGCTGCCCACACATGTGTCTTGCGCTGAGTGGAGCGGCATGGTTTGGAACCGTTATTCTGGTGAAGGCAGAATGCAGAGACTGCGACGGCCGCAAGAGAATGAAACAGTTAGCATGAACGGGGGAGCCAAATGGAGCGCAGAGTGCACAGAGGGGAGCCAGCGCTCACGGAGGAGGAAAGGAAAGCTGAGGGAAGGGGAGGGCAGGGCAAGCGACACGAGGCTGGGACACGCACTCATCAACCACAGGCCGCAGGGGGAATAGAGGGGGAGACGCAGGGGGAACAGTGGGGGAGATACGGGGCCGGCGCGGTGGCGCGCCGCAGAGACGCTCACGCCGCCACGGGCTGCTTGGCCGCGGGCTTGCTGGCGAGCGCCGCCTTCTTCTCCAGGTGCGCGTGGGCATGCCGGATCAGCTCCTCGTTGACCTCGGCCACCGTGGGGTGCGCATGGACGTCGAACACCAGGTCCTGCACGCGCGCGCCGCGGTTCATGGCCGCCGAGAACTCGTGGATGTTCTGCGCGTGTGGGGTGTTGCGCGTGGGAGGGGGCCGGGGGCATGCGGGTCAGCGCGCGGGGCAAAAGGAGCAGCGAGCGCGGAGCAGGGTGCAACCTGATGTTCCTGCCAGCGCTATAGCTCTGTGACACCCAGACTGTCTGTGCAGTAGCCGCGAGCACCCCTGCCGGCGAGCGCACCGCGTCCCGCGCAGGCAGGCGCGCTGCGCCTCTGCCGTGCACCCACGCGCCCTCCCCCCTCCCCCGCCCCGTCCCAAGCGCTCACGTCTGCCGAGTGCAGGCCGAAGAGGTGGGCACCCAGGATCTCGCCCGTGTCCTTGCGGAAGATGAGCTTGCCCATGCCGTCGGCCTCCACCTCTGCCAGCGACTTGCTGTTGCCCTTGTAGTAGGTCTTGGCCACGCCGACCTTGTCGCCCCAGCCCTCCTTGACGCCGCGCTCGCGCGCCGCCTCCTCGGTCGCGCCCACGAAGGAGACCTCGGGGTGCGTGAAGCAGGCGGCGGGGATGGCGGCGTGGTTGACGACGTGCGGCCGGCCGCAGATGTTCTCCACGGCCGAGATTCCCTGCGCGCTCGCGGCGTGCGCCAGCATGTACTTGCCGTTGGCGTCACCGATGCAGTAGAGGTGGGGCAGCGCCTTGCCGTCCTTGCCCAGCACCTGCGCGCGGGTGGGGGCGGGGCATGGGCGCGGTGGGATTGTTGGAAGGATGTGCGGGCGCGGTGGGACTGCTGGGAGGAGGGGCAGAGGCGCGGGTGCTGCAGAGGAGGGACAGGCCGCAGGGACAGGGCACTGTGGCCGGCGGTATAAGTGGCTGAGAGTGCCGTGCGCAGCCTCGCTACCGCACCCCGCGCAACGGCCTCTCCACCCCTGCGCGTGCCTGCTGTCCCCCAGCATTCCCTCCCCCCTCCTTCCCACACGCGCCCCCCTCTCTCTACCTGCATCTTCTCGTTCACGGGGACAAAGCCACGGCGGTCGGTGGCGACGCCCGCAGAGCTCAGGTTGAGGCCGTTGGTGTAGGGGGAGCGGCCGGTGGCAACGAGCACGGCGTCCACCTCCAGCTCGTCCACGACCTGCGACAGTGGGGGCGGCAAGTGGAGGTGGCAGGGAGGGGGCGCAGACGAGTCAGCAGCTGCACGGCGTGCGCAGCAGCGCTGGTGTGCAAGCCACGCTGCGCTGTCAGGCCGGCTGCCCGGGCCTGCACGATGGGTCAGCTCCAGCTGCATCAAAGCTGCCAATCAACCCCAAACTGCGCTCGCCTCCTTGGAGTTGAAGTCGGTGAGCTCGATGACCACGGGCTTGACGCCGGGCACGCCGGGCGTGACCTTGGTGGCAATGACGTTGGTGTGGAAGTCGATGGGGCGGGAGGCGATAAGCAGGCGCTGCGCGAGCTTGGCGATCTCGCGGTCAAAGCCGGGCATGAGGTTGGGCAGCGCCTCGATGAAGGTGACCTCGCTGCCCAGCGCGGTGTAAACGTCGCTAAACTCAAGGCCGATGTAGCCACTGCCGATGATGGCGACCCAGCTGGGCACCCACTCCAGCTTGAGCGCGTGGTCGCTGGTGAAGACGGTCTTGCCGTCGATGGTGATGCCGGGCGGCACAAAGGGCACCGACCCTGTGGCGATGATGATGTCGCGCGCCGTCACGCTGCCGCCCACGTCCACGCGGCCGGGCAGGCCGTAGCTCAGCGTGTGCGGGCCCTCCAGCTTGGCCGCGCCGCGCAGGATGTCCTGGCGAGGGGCGGCGGGCGGGGGGCGAGACGGGGGGCGCGCGTCAGCTGGTGCGCAAAGTACAACCAGGCGCGTGGAGAACAGACAGCCACCCCAGCGCTGCATGCATGCTTGCCAGTAGACAGAGGGCTGAGGCTGGGGCAGCGGCAGCGGGCGACGCGCATGTGCGGCAGGTGCCTGCCGGCGCGCGAGCCGCCGGAGCCCAGGCGGGGCCCCCGCGCTGCCCACGCACCACGCCAATGGCCTCGAGCGAGCGCTTGAGGTTTCCCTGGATCGTGTTGGCAAGGCCGGTGGCGTGGTCGGCCACCTTCTGGCGGTCAAAGCCAACGCCGCCCGAGGGCAGCTGGATGCCCAGCTGCTTCATGTGGTGCGCGTCGCGCAGCGTGCGCAGCTGGCCGGCGGCGGCCAGCAGCGCCTTGGAGGGCACGCAGCCACGATTGACGCAGGTGCCGCCGATGTCGTGGCCCTCGATGATGGCCACCTTGAGGCCCTGCGAAAGCGCACGTGATGTGGGACCTGTGAGGCGAGCGTTTCCATCAAGGCCAGGCGGGCACTGTCTTCAATAGCGCGGGGGGGTGCATGCGTGGCGTCCGCATAGTACACCACGCACACAGCCAAGCAGGCCTGCGGGCGACCCACCGACTCGACGGCGTGCAGGGCAGCGCCGTGGCCGCCCACCTGCACAGAGAACAAGTGCATCAAACAACCGAGTCTCTTTGCTGCAGCCCAGGCGCCCTCGCAGCGCTTGTGGCCCCCTCCAGGCTGAAGGCTTGGCCGATGCAACGTCCTCCTCCGACAGCGTCACACAAACAGCGCCTCGTCCCATATCAGCTGCAAACCTGGGCCTCGGCTGTTCCAGCGCCAGGCGTCTGGTAACGGTTCAGTGATTGACCACTAAACCGGACGTAAAACCCCCGATTTACTTTACTTTACTATCAGCAGCCCCTCACTGGCATGCTCCTCCCCACGCACGCCTCTCCCAGCTCACCCCAGCGCCGATGATGACCAAGTCGTAGTCGTACTTGCCATCGGCCGCACCAGAGGCGCCGTTCTTGGCATCGGCGGCACGCACGCACAGCCGCACCGCCCGGCTGCTGTGGGATGGCAAGGGGGTCGGGGCGCTGCGTCGGCGGCTGGCTCGGCGGCGGGAAGGAGTGCGGCGATGGGCCGGAGCGCAACATGTATCACTTGCAGCTCGACACAAACAGCCCACATGCTGCACTGCAAGCCCAGAGCACGCGTGCACGGCAAAGCATGCGTCCACCCGTCGGCCCAACAAACTGGCAGCAGCACGCGGGCGGTCAAAGACGCGTGTGGCGCTGACGACCCCAGCGGGCGTCCTGCCGTCTCCATCCTGGCCTGATCGGCCCGCAGCCCTTGCAGCGGACGTGCCAGCATCACCCGAGCGAGCCGGACACTCAATTCTGGCAGCCTGCCCACCTGGGGTGCACAGATGCGCTCCGACGCTCCGAAATAGCACTGCGGGCACTCTGCACAGCACGGTGCGAGGCGCGGAAGCCGGGCTGGGCGAGGCTCCTCTTGGTGCCGGCCGGCCTGCCGGCCACCTGCTGCAGGGCAGGTGCCATCACGACTGCGATCGCCATGGAGCTCGCGATGTGGGCAAGCGATCAGGAGCTGCAGCCTGCAGGCAGAACGCCTGACTTGAGCTTCAGTCCAGGGACGCCGGTTGGCCCGAGCTTATTAGTGCATCCCATCCTCCTTGCACTGTGGCAATCGAAAAGACACCCTCTTGGCGTCGTCCAGTCCAGCACTGTGCAGCCACCGTCGAACTGCGGTGTGCAGGGGGCTCCTGGGCGCACGACAGCACACAAGACTGGCAGAGGTGAATCAAGCCGCGGTTTGGTTCATGCTGCGGGTGGCGGCGGCTCCCGCCCCGCCAGGCCGCCGCCGAGCCGTCGAGCATAATGAAGAGCTCCTGTGCCGCAGGGCAGCAAGCCGCACGCATGGACGGCCTGGGGGAGTACGTGCGAGTTGCGGGGGTGCAGGGGTGTGTGCGGTGCACTCCTGCACAGGCCCTGCGCATGATTAGAGACATGCTGGCCAAGGCGAGTTTGCATGGCTGTCGCTGCAGCTTTGTTTGGCGCTGTGGGCTTTGCTGTTGCTCAACTCCAGCAAGTGATTGCATGCTGCTCGCCTGGAGCGCACAATATCTGATGGCCCTGTGGTTCCCTGCATCCTTGCTGCGCAGAACCAGGACTGCATCGTGGCAGACGACCTGACCAGCCTGCACGCGGCGCAGGCGGCGCTCGAAGCTCTGGCCTCAACCAGCGGCGGCGAGGTGGCGGCGGCGGGGCAGCCAGTGCCAGCAGCAGCAGCAGCAGAAGCCGGAGGTGTGACGCAGGAACACGTGCCAGCAAAGAAGAAGAAGAAGAGGAGCAAACATGAGGATGGGGAAGCGGCAGGGGCAGAGGCAGGGGCAGGGGCAGGGGCAGCGCAGGAAGGTGCCGCAGAAGGGAAGCAGCAGCAGCAAGAGCAGCATAAGAAGAAAAAATACAAGAAGCCCAAGGACGAGGCAGCAGTGACAGTGGGCGAGGCGCAGCCCAGCAAGCACAAGCCCAAAAAGAAGAAGGGTTGACCCCATGAACGGATATATGTGATACATCGTGGGCGTTACAGCAACCAAATGCAAGGCATGAGCAGAGCAAGGCAGAGCAAACGAGATGAAATGCAGGCCCCCCGGCGGCAGGCAGCGCGCGCGCCGCACGCCTCAGCCGCTGGCGCCGCCGCGCGCGGCAGCGGTGCCCAGGAAGCTGCGGTGCGTCTTCTGCTGCTCCTGCACGCGGCGCATGCGCTCGCGGAAGGCGGTGGGGATGTGCTGCCCCTCGTAGCTGCGCACGACGTCGCGCACGTCGGGGACGTGCGTGGTGACCACCGCCTCGAGGAAGGGCAGCAGGTCGAGCAGCGTCGTGTCCCCTGCCTGCTTGGCGTCCCACTTGGGCAGCTTGATCGCGTTCTCGGGCTGCAGCGCGTAGGCGTCTGGGTCCGCGGTGATGAGCAGCACCTGCCCCATGTCGCGGTTCAGCTTGGACAGGTCGCGCACGTGCTTGCCGTGCACGTACTGCGTGGAGTCGCGGTACAGCCTATGGGGGGCGAGGTGGGTGAGGGACGGGCTTGGGTGAGAGGCAGTGGGCGTGAGGGCGGGGGAGCAAGGCGGCGCGCCGTCCTTCTGTCCGGTCGACTGTCGAGGCGCGCAGGGCGAGCGCGCCTCTCCCGCACCCCTCGCCTTGCAGCCCCCTCGCCTCACACAGCCCCCGCCCTCCCTCGCCTGTACTGGATGTAGCGCTGTGGGTCGAGACGGTCGAGAATGGGGTCCGCGTATGTAGGCAGCTGCCGCGTGTAGACCACCAGCTCGTAGAAAGGGGTCAGCGCCTGCAGGAGGGGAGGGTCCGCGGGTGGCGCGCGTCAGTCGGCCCAAACGGCGCCACGGGCCCGGCCGCATCCGCCCCCCCTCGCTGCGGCAGCCCCGTCACTGGCCGTGCCCAGCACTGTTGCGCCGGCCCTCTAGAAGCCTCCCGCCCCGCCGCGGCCCCCCTGCTGATCCCCCCCCCCCCCCCCCCCTTTTCGCGCACCTTGACAAAGTCCTCGGCCCCCGGCCGCTTGAACGTGCGCCACCCGCGGCCGCGCGTCCAGTCCGAGTGGACGAGCACGTCGTCGAGGTCGAGGACCAGGGTCTTGATGCCGCGCGCGTGGGGCGGCAGGTCGGGCAGCAGCCGGTCGTTGGGCGGGTCGGCGTACTTTTTGAGCTCGCCCTCCAGCGCCTTGCGCTTCTCCACGTACCACTCCATCACTGGAACCCACAGCTGCGCGGCGGCAGGGAAGGGGGGGGGAGGGGGGGGGCAGATGGGTGAGCAGGGGAGGGGGGCAGCTAGGGGGAGGATGGACAGATGGACAAGCACGCAGCAGTCGAGGCACCAGGCGAAGCACCGCAGCCGCGGCGCTCGTTTGTTGCCGCTTAATGCATGGCCTGCCACCCCCTGGGCCAGCAGCACGCATGCCCGAACCCGACGCGGTGCCGCTTTGCGCTCCACGCTCCCCCCGCACGCACCGAGCTGCCTGGGAAGCTGTTCTCCGGCTTGCGCGTCTCCTCCACCATCGTCTCCACCTGGCCGGCCTCGTAGCTGCAGGGACAGCGGGGGCAGGCGCGTGGTGGTGGGCGTGCGTGTCAGGCGCTGCTGCGGGCCTGGGACGGCCACACGGCAGCATGGCGCCGGTTGAGTTCGCGCTTACCGGTAGGTGTAATAGCCGAAGAAAGAGGCGGCCGCCACGCCGCCGAAGAACAGCGCATTCCCCAGCGCCGACAGCGTACGTCCGACCGCAGTGCTCTCCAGCACGTCGATGGGCGCGCCAGCCGCCTCAGCTGCAGCGCCCGCTGTCGCCTCGGCCTCGGGCAGTCGCACATTCTCAAAGAGCTTGCTGGCTGTGGGGCTCTCCACGTTCAGCGGGTTGACGCGCCCGCCGCCAGCCGCATCGCTGGAGCACGGGGTGGGCGGCGGCGGTGTGAGCGGCGGCGGCGGCGGCATGGCGGCATGCCGTGGATGGTCAGGGCGACGAAGGCTGCTGCGCCCTGCGCACCTAAAGAACCGACCGCTGCTGGACCGTGCGGTTCGCCAAGCCTGGTGGCAAGCTTGCCGCATCCCTCCACACGCTGTCAGCAGCAGGAGGGAGTGCCCACTGAGTGCCCTTGTAGGTGCGCTTTGCTCAGACGAATGTAGGGAGGGAGGGGGAGGGTGCAAATAGCAAAATGGCCAGTTTGCACTTATGTACGATTGCAGCAGGTCACACGACGCGCAGGGTGCGGGGGCCAATGTGCAGGGAGCAGGGGGAGGGGGGCTATTTTTGTGAGAGACCGATCTCGAAATTTGCCTGTCTCTTGCTCAATTGCAATTAGGGTTCAGCCTTTATTGCGACTGTCAAACAAGTTCTGCATCCAGCCATGTCACTGCGACTTGTGCACGCCGCCGGCGTGCTACGAGCACGTAGGCATCAAGCTGCGATGTCGTGGAGACGAGCGCCGATTGGCCAGCACAGGCGGTGCGCGGTGGGCGGCAGTGGGGAGGCGGGCGGCGGCGGCGGCACACATGCAGAGGAGCAAGAGTCCGATCGTGACGGTGGCGCGACGGCGAGCAGCAGCGGGCGGCAAGAAGAGCGAGCCCCCCAGCAGCAGCACCCGCCGGGCCTGTACCTGGTGTCCACGCCGCTGGGGCATCTGGGGGACTTCTCGCAACGGGCCGTTTCGGTGCTGCGTGGGTCTGACCTCGTGCTCGCTGAAAATCCGAGGCACAGCAGCGTGCTGCTGCAGCACTGGGGTGTGACAGGTGGGTCTGCAGTGGGGGCCGGGTGTACGTGCTGAGCAGGCATGGCCATGCCGAGTGTGGGCAACGCTGCAGTGCTACTGGCCGCTGGCCCCAGGCGTGCCTCTGGAGGCCTACCACCAACACAACGAGCGGCGCATGGAGCGGCGGGTGCTGGACCTGCTGGCGCGGGGGAGCGTGGTGTCGCTTATCAGCGACGCCGGCACGCCCGCCATCTCCGACCCAGGTGTGCGAGCAGCAGGGGCGCGTCGCATGCATGCAGGCGGAGCTGGCAACCGCTAAGGCATGATGTACCTGTGCCGCTGGCTGGTGCACAGGCTCCACCATTGTGCGTGCGGCGGCAGAGGCAAGCTACCGGGTCACGACCGTGCCAGGCCCCACAGCGCTGATATCTGCCCTAGTCGGCTCTGGCATGGACACTTCAACCTTCGCGTTCGTGGGCTTCCTCCCGCCCAAGGCGGGCCCGCGGCGCCGGCGGCTGGAGGCGCTACAGGCCCTGCAGGCCACGCTCATCTTCTACGTCCCTCCGCACGACCTACTGGTGGGCGCCGCTGGTCCGGTGCGGTGGCGCTGCTGGCTGGCGCTGCAGGCAGCAGCGTGTGACCCGCGCAGGCGCGCCCGCAGGCACGCAAGGCACCCCAGGGCCTGATGTGCAGCGCACAGGCTCGGTGGCCAGCGCGCACCCGCTGGCCCCCCCGCCTGCAGGACGTGCTGGCAGACGCCGCCGCGGCGCTGGGCGCAGGCCGCCGCTGCTGCGTGGCCCGCGAGCTGACCAAGGTGCACGAGGAGTACTGGCGCTCGACGCTGGGCGAGGCGGCGCAGGAATTTGGGAAGCGGCCAGCAGTCAGGGGCGAGATTGTGTTGGTGGTAGAGGGCGCTGGGGAGCCGGAGGAGGCCGGGGACGAGGAGGTGCTGGCGGCGCTGGGTGCGGCGTGCGCGGCCGGGCAGCCGCCCTCACAGGCCGCCAAGGTTGTGGCAGCTGCGCTCGGCATCAGCAAGAAGCGGGTCTACGCGCTGTCGCTGCAGCTTGGCAGGAGCGATAGTGCTTAATTGTTATCTGGAGCGAAGACACTGGAGAAACAGGGCCGGGTGTCTTTGCTCAGTCAGCAGGTGCTGCAAGCCTCTCTCAGCTGGCACCGGCGGCCTCTGCGGCCGCTGCCGCGCTGCGGTCGGGCCGGCCGATGACCACCTCCTCTTTCCGCACAAGCACCTGGCCCAACCTTGCGCCAGTGGGCTTGGTGATATGCTTGGGCGGGTTGCGCACCATTGTGATTGAGACCTGTTGTCATTGGGAGAGCGAGGCAGGTCGCACAGAGTGGGTGGTGGTGGGTTCAACCACAGCAACAGCATGTGAACCAGGCCCTTGCCTTAGTGTCCAGCCGAGACTTGGAGAAGTAGGCGCTCAGGTCGGCGGCAAACTGCAGTTAATATTGGGCGAGCGGGGCAATCAGGCTGTGGATTTGTTCACAAACTGGGTACTTTCAAGTGCTGCACGGCACCAGCAGCAGGTTCTCGCACACCTGCACGTCGGCATCCGCTGCGGATTGGCCTGCCGGCACGCGCAGCAGCACGTGAGCGCCCGGCACGCCCCTGGTGTGGAACCACAGATCCGGCGGCTGCACCATCTTCGTGCTCAGCAAGTCGTTCTGCCTGCAGAACAGGGGGGCCAGGCAGGAGCAGGAGGGAGCAGTCTCGGTCTGGTGCCAGACGGCAGGGTCTGTAGGCAATCGCCTGGCCATTTCAGTAACCTGATGTCGCCCCCTTCTCACCTGCTGTTGCGCCCCACCAGGACTGTAAGCCCTCCCGGCGTGATGTAGCGGCGCAGGCCGGCGGCGGCGCCTGCCTGCTCCTTGCTGCGCCGAATGGCACGCTTGGCCTTGGAGGCCGCCTTCTGCACCAGCGCGGCCTCGCGTGAAGGCTTGATGAATCCGGCCTGCAGACAAGTGTGGAGGTGAAAAGAGTATTTCGAGTGGCGGATTAGGGTAGCAGGCGGCCGCGACTTGCACCGCTTTCGCCAGCAGGCTTGCCGCACCTCCACAAGATCAGCCTGAATCTCGCGCAGGGCGGCCAAGTCGCTCGGCCCATCCAGCTGCTCGAGCTGCAGCGCCACCTGTGCAAGGTGGCACAAACAAGCGCGCATGAGAGGGCTGGTGGCATGCAGCGCTGCAGGTTGGCACAGTCCACGAGATGGTAGCCTATTCCAGAGACACACACCTCCTGAAGGAACTCGAGCACCTGCAGCGCCTGCTGCATGAGCGGCGCCACCGCCTGAACCGCCCGCCGCTGCTTCCCCGCCTGCTTGTACAGCTTGGTCGCCTGGGTTTAGGGTTTAGGATTTAGGGTTTAGGGTATGGCCCCACCCGGCCGCTCGCGCGCCGCTCCCCACACTGCAGTGCCTCCCCGCCGACACAGGTGCGCGTGCCACATCCCGTTCTTTCTGGACGGCAATGCCACGCGCGAGTTCAAGGGCACGACCTACCTGGTCCACCGCCGACCGCCCCTCCAGCGGGACGGCGACCAGCGTGCCCTCGGGCGCGTCCCAGTCCTCCACCTCCATGCTCTTCATGCCCGGATGCCACCTGCCAGGAGAAGAGAGTCACAAGATGTTAATGGCCAAAGGCCTGGAAAGCATGAGTGTGTCCAGGTGCACGCTCGCAGCTCTCCCGCACTGCACGGCGCACCTGTGCGCATTGGCCATGAGCAAGTCGGCCAGCTTGGACGTCTCCAGGTGCTTGCCCTCCTGGCCGCCCTGCCGCCACAGCGACTCGAGCTTTTTGAGCTGGCGCTGGATGCCAGCGCCCACGCCGCCCTGCAACTGCTGCCGCACTGCTGCAAACTCGCCCTGCTCCTTGGCGCTGCTGTATTGGCTGTGCAGCAACTCCAGCAGGCTCTCGACCGGCTGCGAATAGATGCCCAGCACGGACATCCGCCCCGTGTTTGGGCAGCAGCAGGCTGCAAAGCTGCCGCTGCACACCCTCTCCAGCCAGTGCTGCCACTGCTGCCACAGGGCGCCCCACTGCTCGCCGGTCAGCGAGCCGGGCGCCGCGTTCTCGGCCACCCCCGCCGCACTGCACAGCTCCCGCACCAGTGCGGGGCTGACGCCGCGAAACGCTCGCACGAGGGCGGCGGACAAGGAGCCGGGCTGCTTTCCTGGCTGCGCCGCCTGCTGCACCACCACCTGCTGCCAGTCTGCCACCAAGCTGTGCACATCGGGATCCAGCCCAGGGCCGGGCGGCGGTAGCTCGTACGCACCGCCAACCTGGACCTGCCGCAAGCTGCTCTGTTTGCCGCCAACCTGCAGAGCATGTGCAACAGCTGCATAGTGTCGCGTCCCCTGCTCACAACCAGGCAGCAAGAAGCATGCAAAGCGCCTCGTGTACGCACCTGATGACCAGCCGCGACAATCGACCCCTCCTCTCCTGCTGCCAGCACAAGATTGGAGTACCTACCCTGCAATGGCACGCCCCCACCTGCACTGGTCAAGCACCACAATGTTGCATGGTCCTGCAATTCCTGCATCCATTTCCGCCACCCTCGAATGCTCGCCTGCACTTCGTGGTAAAGCACATGCGACGCGTCCTGCCCCAGCCGCCCTGCAAACGACAGGCTCACCACCCGCTCCCAGCGGGCGGGCAGTGCCACTGCGGTGAGCACCTGCATATTAGCAGGTGCATCCAAGATGGGACACAGAGTGCAGCATGCCGGCAAGCGGACAGCACCCCACCTCCAGCTCACCTGGCCCCGCAGCGCCGCCTGGACCTGCTCCCCAAACCCAAATGCCTCTGACGCCGCCCCCCGGCTTGCTGGTGGCCCATCTCGCGTAATGCCTGCCGCGTGCTGCTGCCAGCTGAGGTAAAGGTGCGTGCGTGCAGTGGCCGTGCGCAGTCCCAGTGCCAGCGTGGCCGCAGACACCTGTGCCAGAGAGCAACAACAAGGTTGCACTGGGCCAAACAAATGATGCACACAACTGTGTGCAAGAGGCCGAACTCTCACCTGCACAACCTGGTCACACTTGGCCGGCAGCCAGGCTTGCAGCTCCTCTACCGCAGCTGCAAGTGTCGTGTAGTCCTGGTCGCCGAGGCGCTGCGTCACGGGAGCCGCAGTGCTCGCCACATCCTGAGCTGAAACCTGCTCCTGCGCGGCAGGTGTTGCTGATGCCTGTGCATGTGCGCCCGCCTCTGCATCCAAGACGGCTGCACGCTGAGTGCTGTAGTGCCTTGCCGTGAATGAGACGCCTGCTGCACCTCGCCACGGATGACGATGGGCTGCTGTGGGCCTACAGCCGGCTGGATGACGTGGACTGGCGGTGCATAGCAGTGCTCGCGACAGAAGCCTCATCATGCGCCCCACGATGACTTGGCTCCCAACTCAACAGCCTAGCCTGCAGAACAATCAGGGCTGTTGAAGCCGCTGCACGCTCGCAGCAAGGGCGGCGGCCGTCTGCTGGGCCGTCCCGACCGCATGCACCACCCCTGCTGCACGTCGACCGCGTCTCGCCTGTAGCTTACAACCGTGCGTGCCCTGCAAAGCGTTGGACGCGACTGACACGGCCCACCAAGTCTGCTTGTGTGATTAGCGCAGCTGGTGAGTGCACATACTGATGAATGAATGCGATCGGACGACATGAGAGAGATGAGTGGTGTGGGCGCACCCCTACCCCCACCCAGTCGCCCCGCTCGCCCCGGTGCCCCGTTCGCCTCCCCTGTCGCCCGCCCGCTCGCCCACTACTGCCCGCCACTACTGCGGCATTGCAGGGCATCGCACCGGCAGACAGGGCGTGCAGGCAAGTGGCGAGTTTGAACACGCATGCCATCAAGGTGTGAAGCATTGAACTCGCCCCTGCTTCCTCAGTCGTCCTCATCCGACCAGTCGGCCATGACACGGCACGGCTTGCGCACGCCCGCCGGCTCGGAATCGCTGTCCTCCAGTGCCGCCGCCGCAGGCTTGATTGTGGGCTTGGCCTTGTCGCTGCTGGCGGAGGGAGCATGGTTTTCGTTGGGGCTGGCCTGCGGCTGCTGCCGCCGCTGCTGTTCAGCGCCATCCGACTCGTCTGCACTGACAAACTGCGCGCTCTGCTGCTGCTCCTCCTCGTCCTCCCCCACGTCCGAGCCTGCAAGGCCCAAGCAAGGGCGCTAAATGAGCTTGGCAAGCACCATGCTCGTGGCGGCATGACTGGTCCCTACATCCCAGAGGGAGGGCACGCTCGTCCCAGCACCAGCCCTGCAGCATGCCACATACCCGAGGTGCCAGCCGAGCTGAGCTCATCCTCCTCCTCCTCTTCCTCCTCCTCGCTGCTGCCGCCATCCTGGCGCTGCATGGCGGCGTAGTTGGCGCGCGCCGCCTGCGCAGCTGCCCGTGGCCGCCGCCCGCCGTCGATGATGTTGGAGGTATCTATGCCCTCGAGCTCGCGCGCCACCTGCAGCCGCTGCTTCGCTTTGGCCACCTGCTTCTCGCCTGCAGCGCCAGGGGAGGGGGGGGGAACGGACGGGCCATGTTGGCAGCGCGCGTGCGAACCTGCCAGCCAGCTTTCGGGAGCCCCTGTCGAGCAGCTGAGTGCTGACGCTGGCAGCTGGCAGCGTCCTGGCTCTCCCCCGGCCCCGCACACCCGCGTCCGCGCTCAGCCCGTGTTTCTCCAGCAGCGCCTCCAGCGCCTGCTCCAGCGAGGCATTGTCCTTGTTTTTGACGTAGGTGGCAGGCGGGATGGTGATGGTGGCAGCCTTGCACAGCGCGCGCAGCTTCTCCACCTGGCGGCTGTACTGCCACGGCGCAGCTGTGAGGGCAGAGGGCGTGTGGCACTGCTCAGCAGAGCATGCGCTGCCAACACGTCTGCGACATCACACCGCCAGCTCTGCGCAGCGCACGCACCTGCAGGCTTCTGCTGGCGCTCCTCTGTGGCGTCTGCCAGCCGCTGCTTCTTGCGCGGCTTGTCTGCCCGGCTCTCCTTCCTGCCCTGTTTGCCGCGGGGCTCATCATCGCTGCTCGCAGCCGCAGCCTCCTCTTCCTCATCCGCGCCCCCACGATCCTTCTGCCTGGCAATGATCTGCATTGTGGTGAAGGAGCGAGGAGGGCCATGGACTGTTGCCGAACGCAGGTACTCAGCTCTCGCTCATTGCTCATTTCTGATCAGCACACTGGGCGCACCTTGTCGACCTGCGCCGCAATCAGCTCCTTCATCGGCTTGAGCGCATCCTTCTCCAGGCCCAGGTCTTCCTCCACCTGTCGCCTGCACCGCGGCAAGGGTGAGCGGGCTCGGGCGGCGGGCTCGGGTGGGCGGCGGCGGGTGGGTTTTGCAGTCGCAACTCTGCCTCGGCGCCCGGGCCTGCCGTCTGACAGTCGCATCGAGCGCCTCCCAGCCCTTGTCAGCCTCGCCTGCAGCTCTTCATGGTCATCGACTCCAGGTTCTGCACGATGAACGCCGTCCGCGCCTCTACGGCGCGCGCCACCACCTTGGGATCGATCGCAGAAGCCATACTTGACTGGCGACAAGCTGTTTTGCGAGGTTTTGAATGGTTGTGACAGGAATAGCTCGTCGTTGCCCTCCTGCTCCCCTGCTCGCCCAGCAGCGATCGCACGAGTGTGAAGGAGGAGAGAGAGGCCAAGAAAGCCCGCCGGAACGTCGATCCCCCCAAAGCGTGAAGCACCCCAACCCCTAACACAGTGATCTGCTTTGTGGGGTCCTTCGGTTCAGCAGAGACCGGTCGAGAGGGCTTGCAGGCGCTCCACAGAATGCTGAGAGCCTTTGCGTCTGCCGCCCTCAGGAGGGGCGCGCAGGTGGGGCTGAGATGGGACAACAGCGCTGCGTGCGATCGGCGAGGGGCCTCGACCAGGCATGACCTCCATGCCTCTTCCCCGCTGCAGGATGCTCGCCAGTGGCAGGCCCTGCGCTATGCCAGCACGCAGGTGAGTGCGCCGGCTGAGGGGCATCTACAGCGGCGCACCGCCGTCTGTGCCCGCCGCCCGAGGGGTTGCCCTCGCCCTAGTTGACCAATGACCCTCCACTGCCTGCTTGGTTACGCATGCAAGATGACCGTGCGCGATGCCCTCAACTCGGCCATGGATGAGGAGATGGCGCGGGACGACCGGGTGTGTGGGCGGGCAGCTGTGGTCGCGACACGCCACGGCAGCATGCATGCACATGCGCCGCCCACCCATGCGCATTTTCCCTCCCTCCCATGCCTGCAGGTGTTCATCCTGGGCGAGGAGGTGGCCGAGTACCAGGGCGCCTACAAGGTCACGCGCGGCCTGCTGCAAAAGTACGGGCCCAAGCGCGTGCGTGACACGCCCATCACCGAGGTGAGCTACCATGCGAGGCAGGAGGCCGCTGCAGTCAGGACTGCTGGCAGGTGGCCTATGTTGCTGGGCCAAGGACCAGCGGCTGGGAGCCGCTGCCAGCAAAAGTACGCTGCCAGCAGCGGACACCGCGCCGCTGCCAGCAGCGGACGCCGTGCCGCGCTCGCCGCCTTGGCCGACGCGGCGCCGCCTGCTCTGCCCTGCCCCGGGCCCTGGCCGCAGGCGGGCTTCACGGGCATCGCTGTGGGTGCGGCGTTCCAGGGCCTGCGGCCGATCGTGGAGTTCATGACGATGAACTTCTCGATGCAAGCGATCGACCAGATCATCAACTCGGCAGCCAAGCACTTCTACATGTCGGCCGGCGAGATCAAGTGCCCCATCGTCTTCCGCGGGGCAAACGGCGCGGCGTCGGGCGTGGCGGCGCAGCACTCGCAGTGTTTTGCGGCGTGGTACAGCCACGTGCCCGGACTCAAGGTGCGGCGGGCGCGCGGGGCAGAGCGTGCGCAGGCGGCTCCTGCAGGCTGTCGCGGCTCTGGTGGGACGGGACCCCACGCTTGGCAGACGCGCCCTCCCCACTCAATCGCGCGCCCCCCCCCCCCCCCCCCCCCNNNNCCCCCCCCCCCCCCCCGCCCAGGTGGTCGCGCCCTACGACTGTGAGGACGCGCGCGGCCTGCTCAAGGCGGCGATTCGCGACCCCGACCCCGTGGTCGTGTTGGAGAACGAGATCCTCTACGGCGAGACCTTCCCCGTCGACGACGCCGCCCTGGGCAAGGACTTCACCATCCCCCTGGGCAAGGCCAAGGTGCGTGCACGCGGCGCGGCGCGGCGCGTGGGCGCAGCAGTTGCGCAGCCGTGAGGCGCCTGCCGCGTGCCTCCGTCCCTGACCCCGTTCGCCCCCTGCTGCTCGGCCCCCAGGTGATGCGTGAGGGCGACAGCGTGACGCTGGTGGGCTTTGGCAAGATGGTGGGCTACAACCTCAAGGCGGCGGAGATGCTGGAGCGCGAGGGCATCAGCTGCGAGGTCATCAACCTGCGCTCGCTCAGGCCACTGGACCGCGAGACGATCGCCGCCTCGGTCCGCAAGACGCACCGCCTGGTGTCGGTGGAGGAGGGCTGGCCGCAGCACGGCGTGGGCTCAGGTGCGGGGCAGGGAAAGCCAGCACGCTGTGGGGGCTGCCAGCAGCTGCTGGCACCGGCGCTGCCAGGGACAGGCCGCGTGCCTCTTCCGCCGCCAGTGGCCCTGGTGCCGGGCCGCCTCCACTGGCTGAAGTCCTCAACCTCCTTCTGGCCGCGCTCGCCGGCGCGGTGCAGAGATCATCAGCGTGGCGGTGGAGGACTGCTTTGACGACCTGGACACGCCGCCCGAGCGCATCACCGGCGCCGAGATTCCGATGCCCTACGCCCAGAATCTGGAGGCGGCGGCGCTGCCCCAGGTGGACGACATCGTGCGCATCGTCAAGCGCGTGGTCACGGGGGCCTGAGGGGGCCGCCGCACCGGTCCTGCCGACCGCGGGCGCCCGTGCGCCGGCACAGCAGCCTGCGGCTGCTCCCTGCTCGAAACACATGCCTCACGAATGTCTCGTCACGAATGTCTGCCCCCCAAACTATTCCCTCGCATTGTCTCTTGTCTCCTTCTGTCTGTCAGCTTTTCATCGTGCCCTGCAAATCTGCTTGCAGCTCCTGTGACCCAATTGCCAGCTGCCCAGCTGCAGTATCGGCCTTGAGCGACCGGCTCCGCTGGTCCAGGCTGGTGGGCGGGCGGCAGAGGGAATACCGCGGATTTGTTTCACTCAGAATGAGGGGACAACAACAACAGCCAACTCGAGCATGCAATGTTTTAACTGATCGATCAGGAGCTGGGAACTGGTGCCATGTTGCAGCCCCTCACCAAACGCTGCACTTGAAGAAAGCGCTACCAGGCAATTCAGCTGCGCAACCAGCCATGCACACGCGCGAGCATGTCTAGAAAGCAAAGGGAAAGGGTTCAATCACTAGCTGAAAGGTCACCAAAATCAGACATGGTAGCGCGCCTAGCGCTGTGGCGCCCATGCGAGCGGGTTGGGATTCATGTGCACCGCTGGCCCAGCAAAGGCGTGGAGGTTGGGTGCTGAGTTCATCTGGCTGAGCTTCTTGGGGGAGGCGTCGCGCGATGACGTGGTCAGCCCGCTGCGGGGGAGGGAAAGGCGGGAGTGGGCAGGCCTCAAGGGCCGCCGCTGCTGAACCAGTGGCTGTTTTTCTATTTTGAGGTGGACCAGCAGCCACAAGCAACAAACAACAAACACTTGCCTCTTGGCGCGCTCGCTCGTCCTGCGCCGCGAGCGTCGCTTCATGGCCTCCTGGTCAGCCTCCAGCCGGCAGAACGCAAATGAGAGGACGAGGGATGTGAAAAAAGCACCTAGCACCATGACGCAAGCGGCGATGGTTGCCCATGTCGTGGCAGACTTTGCATCGGCGGCCTGGCTAGACACAGAGGTCAGCGTCGACTGCCCACACAGGCAGGAGCTGCACCCCATGAAGGGGTAAACGGCCATGTTTAAGCACGCCTCTGCAAGCAGGGGCGAGGGCACAGGGGGGTGAGCGAAGGTTGGGGCGGCGGGAGCACCCGCACTAGTGTAGTACTGCCAGCAGGAGCCTGTCGCACGTCTCCTCCTGCATGCACACTCACGCGACGGGCACACCCCGCTCTGCATGGGGGCGACCACGCCGTCGGGCACCAGCGTGCCGCCAGGGACGGCACCAGGACTGAAGCTGGCCAGCGTCGATGCGGTGTAGTTAACGGAGCTTAGGACGGTGGGGTCCTTGACGCCTGCGCGCAGCGCGCCGGCCAGAGCCTGGACGGTGGCGTTGTAGCGGGCGCTGGCATCGGCCAGCTCGCCGGCCGTTGTGGCCGCCGCCGTGGCTCCCTGTGACAGGTCCCAGATCTGGGGCGCCCAGGACGCCAGGAATCCGGCGACCAGGATGAGGAAGAGCGTGGACGCGCTGGCATATGCGAGGCCCAGGCTCGCGAGCCAGCGTGCGGTGCCGTAGCCGCAGCCCGAGTAGGGCGTGTTGGCCGCACTGCCACGGCCCGCGCGGCGCAGTGCCTGCTCCAGCCGTATGCAGGTGACGACGACCAGCCACAGCGCTAGGACGCCGGCAACCACTGGCACCGTGAGCCAGGCCGACGCGAGGGCGTCGACATATGGCGAGTAGCCCAGCGTTCCATTCCTCCCCACCATGTCCAGCAGCGCCTGGCCGGCGTCGCCGGCCTCGCTTCCCTTGAGGGCAAACACCACCGTCCCCGTGACCAGCAGGCTGACTGACACCAGGGACGGCCAGGGGACCCAAGCGAGCGCGCGGCCCACTGTCTTGCTGCAGAGGGACGGCAGGGCGGCTGATAAGAGGGTATTTTCCAGTCATATATGTGCACGCTTGCTCACCTCAGCCTGGATCGGGTGGCACTAGGAGGAGCCTCCTGTGGGGCAGCAGTCGCCTGGGGTGCACCAGCTGCCCTCCTGCAGACGCCGGCGGGGCGGGCGGTTGGCGGGCGGAGGGCGGGGCGGTTGGGCTGGCCATCCTGCAGTTGAGTTGATCGCCCTGGTCCCTCGCCCCTCAGCCACCACGAACCTCCTCGAGGGCGTCCGGCCCGGCCTGGTAGCCGCAGGCTCCAGGGCAGCAGCCTTCAGTTGCGAAGGCGTGTCCAGGCTGCCAGTCGCCCCCATGCTCGATCGCTGAGCAAGCCAGTCTGCCAAGAACTTCGCTTCGAGCGGAGACTCCGCTGCGACAGGCGGGAACAGATCAGACCGGTCCCTGGGTCCCTGGCCCCGGGGGCCCGCAATTCCGGACCTGTCACGCTCACGTCGCACAGAGCTCTGGTGCGCAGTGGCGTTGGCGAGAAATGTAGAGTGCCGGGCCCGATGAACCAACCCACCCCCACCCCACCCCACCCCCCCACCCCCACCCCCCAACCCACCCCCATGGGGGGTGGCCACCACCCACCCACACCATGTGCAGTCAGATGGAAAACAACAAATTATTTGATTGGCGAAGGCCTCTACTAGCGCAGTCCCACACTCCGAGGGCTGCCAAAGCCCTGGCAGAGTTCTCTAGGAATCACTTTGACTTACCGCCGTCGCCGCCCCCCGCCGCTGCTGGCCCCCCGCCGCCGCCGCCGCCCCCCGCCGCCGCCGCCGCCTCGCTGCTGGGGTTGGCCCCAGTCCCCATTGCTCTAGCAACCGGGGCCAGCTGGCGGCCGCATCAAGCTGCGGCGGTAATTAGTATCAGTGCCGTTGTGTAGGTTTCTGCTTCTGCCTGTGGTGGTTCCTGCTCGTAGATGCGCAGAAAGCCAATGAGCGCGGCTGCCAGCGCGCTGTGTTGCGCACGCCACTTGCCGTCAGCCCCAGCAGGGGGCAGTGGGCGGGCAGGCACTTATCGTAGTGCTCGACAGTCCTGGGCACAGCAATGAGTCGTCCAAGTTGAGATGCATAACTGCATCCTTCCTTGATGGTTGGGAAGCTGCGATGCTCTGGTGCCAGCACTGGGCCGGCGGCGGCTGTAGCCAAAGCGGCACGGGCGGGCGGGCGCGTCAAAAGTTTGACTCCAAGTTTTAGCCCTCTTTTCAACGCCGCCGCTCTCCCTGCACGTTTTGTGACGCTTCTCTGCTCAAGGCTTTCGCAAGCGGTTCAAGCTTGGTCCACTGCTGGTCTCGCCGCTGCTCGAGGCCCCGCAGCGGGCTTACCAGCCCAGGAGTAAACGGTGAAGGCGAGGAGCAGGTACGACTCCCTTTGTTCTCTCTGGCTGTGCGCTGCCTGGCGATCTGCTGCTGCTGTGCACTGAGCTGATGTGCGCGGCGCAGGGATCGGTCGCAGCTGCAGGGGCTCGCGGGGCAGACCCTCGCCCGCCCCGCCGCCTGCCCGCCACCCAGGCGGATGCGATGCCTCCCTGCAGGCACGATGGCGGCCATCTCGGCCCTGTTCCTGCTGGACATGAAGGGCAAGCCAGTCATTTTCCGCGACTACAGGCAAGGGAGGCTCTGCGCCGTTCGTCACTTTTGAGCCAAGTGCTTCCACGATGCGGGATTGCACCTGGCTCCCTCCACCCGCGCCCTGCCTGCGCAGCACTGGCAGCACTATTGTTACGCCCTGCGCTCGCCGCCTCCCGCCCGCAGGGGCGACATCCCGCTGCGCGCCGCCGACCGCTTCATGAGCAAGCTGAACGAGCTGGAGGACGCGGGGCGCGCAAGCCCGGTGATCCAGGACGAGGGCACGTCCTACATCTACGTGCAGCACTCCAACCTCTACCTGCTGGCCATCACGCGCACCAACATCAACGCCGCCGCCATCCTGGTCTTCCTGCACAAGCTGGTGGAGATCTTTTCCCACTACTTCCAGACGCTGGAGGAGGAGTCGCTGCGCGACAACTTTGTCATTGCCTATGAGCTGCTGGACGAAGTGATGGACTGGGGGTATCCTCAGGTGCGCAGACAGACAACGGACTGCGAAAGCGTGTAATGGCATGGCGTGGCTGGCAGAGCAGGCCGGGGGGCAGGCCGCCTCCTCATGCGCAGCTGGCTGCGACTGCCTTCTCGCCCACCTCGCTTCCTGCGCCCTCATCTGCCCTCACGCTGCCTCCTGCCCGCACCCCCGCCGCCACCCCCGCAGTTCACTGAGGCCAAGATCCTCTCCGAATACATCAAGACGGACGCGTACCGCATGGCGGTGCAGGCCCGCCCGCCCATGGCCGTCACCAACGCCGTCTCCTGGCGCACTGAGGGCCTGGTCTACAAGAAGAACGAGGTCTTCCTGGACGTGGTGGAGAGCATCAACCTGCTGGTCAACTCCAACGGCACTGTCGTGCGCAGCGAGGTGGTTGGCGCGCTCAAGATGCGTGCCTACCTCAGCGGCATGCCTGAGTGCAAGGTGCGGTGCAGCACTGAGCTAGAGGGGCTGTGGCAGACAGGGATGGGGTGGCTGGTGCAGGGGAGGTGGCGCGCTGGCATTTGCTGCATCACAAGGGTGTAGGCCGCTGCGACAGGAGGCTGCATGTGTAGCAGCGGCAGGGCGGCTGAGTGGAGAGCAGGGCAATGCTGCAGGCGTGCCAGCGTGCCGCTGCGCGCTGGCCCCCAACACCTGCTCTCGCATCCCTCGCGGCGCATTCGACCGCCGCTCCACGCAGCTGGGCCTCAACGACAAGGTGCTGTTCGAGGCGCAGGGGCGCGCGGGGCGGCAAAAGGCGGTGGACCTGGAGGACATCAAGTTCCACCAGTGCGTGCGACTCGCCAGCTTCGAGCGCGACCGCACCATCTCCTTCATCCCCCCCGACGGTGCATTCGACCTCATGACCTACCGCCTCTCCCAGAACGTCAAGCCGCTGATCTGGGTAGACTGCCAGGTGGAGCGCTACAGCCGCAGCCGCATCGAGTACCTGGTCAAGGCACGCAGCCAGTTCAAGGAGCGCAGCACCGCGAGCAGCGTGGAGATCAGCCTGCCGCTGCCACCCGACGCCATCACGCCCACCGTGCGCACGAGCCAGGGCAAGGCCGAGTACGTGCCCGAACGCTCGGCGCTGGTCTGGACGATCAAGAACTTCCCCGGCGGCCGCGAGTTCTTGCTGCGCGCCAAGTTTGGACTGCCCAGCGTGGAGGCGGAGGACGAGGGCCAGCGGCTGCCGCCGATCAAGGTCAAGTTTGAGGTGAGGGGAGAAGGGGGCGTCGGCCGGGCAGCCTGGGGTGCTCATTGAGAGGCAAAGAAGCGAGGCTTTGCCGCGAGCTGCTGAGTGGCCAGCTGGCTGCTGTGCTGCCGAGCCAGCGCCCCTTTGCCGGGCTCACCCATTCCCACCTCGCAACGGCCTGCTCCTGCCCCACCCTCGTCCCCTCTTCAGATCCCCTACTTCACCGTCAGCGGCATCCAGGTCCGGTACCTCAAGGTCATAGAGCGCAGCGGTGAGTGGCGGCTGCACGGGGCTGGCGACTGGCAGGCGCCACTGCCTGCTCTTTGGGAAGCGGGCGGCGTGACCCATTCCCATTTGTGAGTGTGCAGGCTATCAGGCACTGCCATGGGTACGCTACATCACGACAGCAGGTGTGTACGCCTGTGCTTGGCGCCGGCCTGGCCGCGTGGCCCTGCTTGCTACTGCCTTGCAAGCATTCCGTGACTTGCCGCTGATAACCCCCAACTCTGTGCCTTCCCTCCACTCCCTCTTGTTGAAGGCGACTTCGAGGTCCGCATGCCCTGAGGCAGCAGCCGTGGGCAGCAGAGCAGAACATTGTTTGAGCGTCGCGCGTGCTGTATTAGAATGAACCTTATTTCACAGCACAGTCTCAGTCCTTGTAGACACAGCACTGTGACCGCCCTTCCAACGGCCGTCGGCGCCGTCGGCCCGGCCGGCCATCGGCCGTCGGCCCTTCCCCTGATCGGTGGCCCCCGGATGGGTGCTAGCCCGTGGTGGCCCGTGGCCCTCCTCACCTCCTGTGCGCTCGTGCTGGTTTGCCTGCCGCTGCTGCCGGTCCCGCGGTCCGATCGAGGTGTGCAGGCAACAACACCCAACGATGCTGCAGGCGCTTGTGAAGCGCAAGCGATGCCCAGCTTGCCAGGCATGCCTGATGTGCGAGCCGCCTCCCACACCGCCTGTGCCCAATGAGCCGCCGCCCCTGGCGTGGCGGCCCTGGCTAGAGGGCGGTGGCAGGACAAGCTGCTGCCGGACGACGCGGTGGTCAGGGGGCAGACGCGCAGGTGTGGCTGCAGCGCCTCAGGCGAGGATAGGATGCGCCGCTTTGCGGCCAAGCTGGTCGCAGGTGTGGCGGCGTCGGGGGACCTCCGGCGAGGCTGGACAGCACATTACAGGCTCTTGCACACAGGTCTGCCGAGCCCGCTGTTGCTCACGCGGTAACAATCACTCCATCCCTACCAGCAGCGCTGCGTGCCTCACGCAACAGCTGCCAGCGGAAGCGCAGGTCGTCGACACAGCTGCGCTTGCCATGCAGGCGTTGCAGGGCAAGCCTGCGCATGAGGGCAGGTTCAATGGTGCACCCGCCGCGCCGTGCAAGCTCTGCGTCTAGCTCTGCCCCTGCACACGTTCAAGAGGAGGCCCGCGTCAGGCAGCTCTCAGAGCCTCTCACTGCTGCTTCGTGCCACCACGCACCTGCTGCTGTCGCGAGGCTGGAGAGCACCGCACTCGTGACACGCGCGCCAACACCCACCCACCTGCCAGCACCGCGCGTTTGTACCAGCGGTAGAGCACGCGGCCGGCCGCCTCGGCAATCAGGTGGAGCAGGAAGCGCAGGGGCGCGGGGATGACGTAGAGACGGAAGAACGTGGGCAGGAACGTCAGCAGCGTCGCAGCCGTCATCTCCCGCATGCCCTCCCGCTCGGCCAGCACTGTCGTGCGCTGCCACTCCCGCAGGTAGCTGCGCTCGATGTCCTCCCTCGGCCTTCAAATCAGCGAGGCAGGCAAGGGGTCAGGTGGGCCGGGTCGGCCACTTGGGTGTCGGCCCCCGCGTGCCAGCGGGTAGGCATGAAGCGGCACTGGGAACACTCAGCTTGCTCCTACTCTAATCATCGTCCCATCCACCCCCTACTGCCCTCCATTGCGGCGCTCGCCTGTATTTGTTGTATGCGGGACCCGACGTGCCGCCCGCCACCGCCGCCGCCACCGCCGCCGGCCGCAGGGGCCGCGCAGGTCGTCTGGCCGTCCCGCATCGCTGCAAGAGGGCTGAACGCTCTGCTCGCTGCTGCTGCTGCGGGCCCAGAAGGCTTATCCGGGACGCTTGGGAAGCGAGCTGCATGCTAGGCTGTGCTCCGAGCGGCCGGCCTGCACTACAACGCGAACCGCTGTCACTATGCTGTGCGATGACGCTCCTTGGCTTAGCGCGCGAGCGATGAGTCGGTAGGAGAGGAAGCGGTTTACACAGCAACGCAGCAAGAAATGACAACAGCAACAGAGAGACCAGGACAAGAATCGGAGCGGAAAGGTTGTTAGCAGTGGCGGGCGGCATTGGCGGGCGCCGGCTGGAGGTTCAGCGGCTGAATCAGCCGACAAGCCGCATGGTGGTCAGGTCTCTCCCCAGCTACTCGCAGCACTCTGCTCCCCCTGGCCGTGCTGCCTAGGCAGAGGGGACCAGCAGCGCGCCGGCTGCAATGGCGCCGGTTGCGATGGGGCCGCCGCCAGCCAGCTCTCCATCCAACTCGCCAACTGCGTACTCCTCCTCACCCTCCTCAAACAGCTCGTCGTCGCCAATAGTCTCAGCTGCCTGGATCATCGCGAAATCCAGAAGCTCCTGCAGTGAGCAGTGCATGGGAGTGTCGCATGAGGAAGGGGTACGCAGCAAGCAGCGATGCCTGCATGTTTGGTGCACGCCGTGCGCCGTCCCCCCCCCCCCCCCCCCTCCCCCCACCCC
>PCFQ01000078.1:0-24478 GCA_003063905.1 Chlorella sp. A99 | reverse complement strand
CCCACCCCCCCCCCCCCCCCCCCCCAGCACTCGCCACGCCGCGGGCTTGCCTTCTCGGGGAACTTCTCGCGGTGCATGCTGGCCTCGAAGCAGTCGCCAAAGTCGATGTGCAGCAGCTTGCCCGAGTAGCGGTCGAGCATAAGGTTGGAGGGGTGGCGGTCGCCCAGGCCCAGGATGTAGCCCACCATGCTCATGACCGCGGTGGAGCGTGTGTAGTTGGTGCGGCGGTCGAGCCAGACCTCTGAGTTGCGCGACTTGAGCCAGAGCACCTTGTGCAGGTCCTCGCCGCTCGTGCTGTCCAGCGCGTGCTCAAACACCTCCACCTTCTGGATCACGGCCAGGTGGTCGTAGTCGGGCGCCATGCCCAGCATCAGGCGGTGCTCCACGTTGAGCGGGATCTTGCGCGCGTCGCGGTACTCGCGGATCAGCGCATGCAGCGTGTCGGTGTTGGGCACCCACCTGGCCGGGGGGGGGGGGACGCACGGGGCAGCAGGTCAGCCAGTAAGCCAGGCTAGCCGTGCGATCAGGCTGTGCATCGAAGCAGGCGGCAGCGCGGCCGTTCTGCAGCTGCGGCTCATCCTGCCAGCGGCCAGTTCTCGCTCCTGCTCCCACCCCGGCACCCTGCGGCGCTCCGGCGCGCCCCCCCAGCCCCGCCCACCCGATGAGGCCCGAGTTGGGGGAGAGGGGGATGACGGCGTAGCGCGCGATGGAGAGGTCGCGCTCGGCGGTCAGCCGGTCGGTGGCCAGCATGTTGTTGACCAGGCCAAACAGCTGCATCACGCGCTCGTCCTGCCGCAGGTCCTCGTGCCCCTTGAGCAGGAACATGTACTCGGCGCCGTCGGAGCCGTGGATGGTGAGCTTGCGGGGGCGCTGCTTGGAGGTGATGACGTGGAGCTGGGGCGCAAACGCGGCGATCGTGACCAGGGGCTCCCCCGCGATGTACGTCCCCGGCACCGCCAGCTCCAGGCCCTGCGCCCGCACCAGCGCCGGCGCCACGTACTGCGCCATGTGGAGGGAGAGCGCGGGGCAGGTGTTGGAAGCGATAGGTGCACTGGGCAAGTGCAGCGGCGCACCCATCTACGTGGCAGCGCCCAGCCTGGGCGCCAACGGCGCGCCGGCGCACGCATGCTGAACCGTCGCGCGCGCCTGCAGCTCCAGCGTGGTCAGCGAGGGCAGCTGCTTGTTGATGCGCTTGAAGACGTGGTAGTAGAGGTCCCAGGCCTGGTGCAGCTCTGCCTCCTTGCGCGACTGCTTGTACTTGAGGCACCACTCGTAGGCCTCGTCCAGCTCACGGCCGTAGGCCTGGAGGGGGAGTGGCCCGCGCGGGAGGGCAGGAAGCGCGTCTTCAGCAACAGGCAGGCAGCCACAGCAGGCCAGCCAGCACGTGCAGCCCTGCCTTGCCTGCCAAAGGGCGGTGCGCTGTCTGGCAGCTGCTGCTTCCGCTCGGCAGCCCGTCGCTCCCTCTGGGCCCCTCTTCCCTCCCGGCCCCCGCCTGCCCACCCGCGCACCGCTTCCCACCTGCACAAACGCAATCTCCTTGAGCGTGGTGGGCCCCTGCTTGCGCATCATCTCGTGGAGGGGGAGCAGCGTGGAGAGCATGCCCTCCACGTTGGACTCGCCAAAGTAGAGGCGGCTCGCCTCCTCCAGGGCCTCGTGCCACATCTCGTGCCAGAGGATGGCCATGCGAATGAGCTCCTGGCTGACCAGCTGCGCCTGCTCCACAAGCGTGGCCGAGTGCTGGCGCACGTTGTCGACGACGGAGCCGGCGGCCTGCCGCCGCGCGGGCGACTGGCTCTTGCAGGCCACGAGGAGGGGGTACATGAGGGCCTGGGGGTGGTGCCGCCCGATGCGGACGAGCAGGGAGTGGATGAGCTTGCGGACGGGCACGATGTTGGTGTGGATGCGGGCGATGACCTGGGGGATGACCACCAGCCAGGTGTCGATGCTGACGTGGCCAAAGCCCTCCTGCAGCGCCGCCTCCACGTCCACCGCCGCGCCGTACGTGAACCACAGCGTGAGCAGGCGCAGGATGTCCTGCAGGTTGGCGCTGCTGCTCGTGCCAATGTCCACTGGGTCGACTGCGGCAGGCCGAGGGAGGGTAGCGGGCACGAGCGGCGCGCTGGTTGTGTTCAGAGTGCAGGAACGCTGGCTGGCAGCACGGCTGCCAGCAGCGTGGCGCAGGCGTGTGCACCGCGTGCATGCATTTCGCCAGCTGGTCCCCTTGCACGCACCACACCGGCTCGCTTCTGCCTCGGCACCTCCACCATGCCCCACCGACCCGCCCGCCCCACCGCGCACCCGCCGCCTGCGCCAGCTCGATGCTGCGGAAGAAGCCGGTGACGGCGGGCGCGACAAAGCGCTGCGCTGCTGCCGGCTCGGCCGCGCTCGAGTAGTAGACCATGGCCTCGCAGTTGAAGTAGGCCCAGTGGTGCCAGGCCTTGCCCCACCCCGGCGCGCACTCGGTGGCGGCCTTCAGGCTGGTCAGGATGCTGGCGATCGAGCCGTCGGTCAGCTCCTCGGTCAGCGACCGCCGCCAGAGCCCGAGCTTGAGCTGCACCTTGGCCGAGAGCAGGAGGCGGTCGGGGTCGTGCGGCGCGCCGCCCGCTGCCGCCACCAGCTGCACGTTGGCCAGCTCCTGCGCCAAGTGCTGCACCCCCGCAAACGCCTCCTGCCGCACGCCCGTGGCCCAGAGGTGCTTGAACCAGGCGTACATGACGTCGGGCTCGTGGTTCCCCGGGTCGAAGGACGCCAGCCCCCGCGCCTCGGCGTCGTTGCGGATGTCGTGGAGCAGGCTGCTGAGCGTCGTCTCGCTCTGGCTGATGCGTCCCGACTTGCGGCACAGGTTGGCAAACTTGAGCCAGGTGGCGGCGTCCTCGTGCATGTCGAGCAGCAGGCGGCGCACGCTGCGGGGCGGGCGCAGGAGGCGGAGCGCTCGAGCAAGGTGGGGGCAGGGCGAGGGGGCAAGTCAACAGAGGCGCGTGCGGCACACAAAAAAAAAACCTGCACCGCTGAGCCTCACGACCTGCCTGAGCAGCGCCTGCCAGACCTCCATGTTGCGCTGCACACCCTTGAGCCGCCCGTTCCACATCTCCTGCGTGAGCCGCTTGGCGTGCGCCGCGCGCGCCACGTCTGGCGCACCGGCCGCGCCGCCGGCGCCGGCGCCGAGGCCGAGCTGCGCGCCGCGCACTGCCAGTATCTCCTCCAGCTCGGTCAGCTGCTGCACGCGCACCATGTCGCCGTAGGCGCGCTCGTAGCTCTCGCCGACCAGCGCCGCCAGCTCGGTGCCCAGCAGTTCGCGCGCGCGCTCGACGTTGCGGCTCGCCATGCCGTACTCGCAGTTCTTGACGTTGAGCACGGCACTCAGGAAGGAGCCCTCGGAGGTGGCGGCGGCCGAGGCGCCGTGGTTGACGACGTCGACATAGAGGCGCATGCCGGCCCAGTCGCCCAGCTGCCAGGCGGCGTGCGCGGCGATGGGCGCCATCTCGCGCCGCACGTGCGGCTCCACGCGCGTCCAGGCACCCCGGCACACGCCGAGGAGCTTGTCCCACTCGGCCAGCGCGGCCAGGCAGCGGCACTGGCCCAGCAGCGCCTCCACGTGCGACGCGGTGCCGGGGGTGGTGGCTTCCAGGCGGCGCTGATAGGCCTTGAGCGCGTCATCCCAGCGCTGCAGCTTCTCGTACCTGGGGCCAGGACGGCCACGGCGCGCGGCAGCGTCAGAGAGCAAACACGCAAACAGCGCACGGGGGGCCCAGAGCCGCCAGCTGGGCCAGTGCTCTCCCTCGCGCCCGGAGGCAGCATCCCCTCCCGCCCGGAAGTAGTCACGGCCCCGCTAATCCCATGCTCCTCCTGCCCCGCCGCCCTGCCCGCGCCTGCCCTGCTGCCCCGCGACCCCACCCACCACGACTCCTTGAGGTCCATGTGCAGCTCCTTCTGCGCGACGTTGAGGATGCCGACGGCAGCATCGGGCTGGCGCAGGTGGTTGTTAATGCTGATCAGGGCCTCCACCGCCGTGTGGGGGCTGGTCTGGAACTCCAGCTCCTTGTAGTGCAGCGCCTTGGCGTAGGCATGGCACTTCTCGGCCAGCGCACCCAGCGTGCTGCGGGAGGGGCGAGGCGGCCGGCCGGAGGGTGAGAGGACCGGGCGGGAGAAGCCGCTAGTGGGTGCGGCCACGCAGGGTCCACCGGCCCTTTGCCTTGCACAGCCCCAGCCCCATGCAGCTCCTGTCCATGCGGCCTTGGCAGCGCTGCTCTCTGCCTCTCCGCGCCTTCCCCATGCACGCACCGCGTGTCCAGGGGCAGCGCCTTCTCGTCGTGCTCCATGAACTCGGCGAGGTTGAGCAGCGTGGTCACAATGTCGGGCGGGATGGTGGGGCTGGCCAGCGCGGCCTCCAGCGACCGCACCAGCTGCTCCTGCATGTGCTCGTCCAGTTCCGACCAGCAGGACACGAAGCCGGCGGCAAACAGCTCGCGCGCCATGCCCGGGTTGGTCTGCGCGAGGCCCGCGCAGGCGCGCAGCGCGCGGCTGGGCGACTGCTTGAGCAGCTCGATCGAGAAGTTGCGCATCCACTCGGCCCAGTCCTCCTTGGTGCTGCGCTGGCTGCTCTCCCACGCGCGGCGCAGGCTGGCCAGGCCGTCGGGGCGGATGATGGATGCCAGGCCGTCGTCCTCGGCGCGCGCCGAGATGGCGCGCTCCAGGTGCAGGCGATCAGGCGTCGACTGCCGCGGCTTGAGCAGGTGCTCCTCCGCCAGGAAGCCCGCGCTGCTCTCCCAGTCGTCCGCCTCCGACATGCAGGGGGGCTCGTGGTGCAGCAGCTTGGCGGAGATGCGACCAAATGCGGCGTGTGCGGCCATGCGGTGCCGGCCCATGATCTGCGTGTGTCGTGGAGAGGGAGAACGGCAGGTGCAGTCTCATCCAGCCTTTGCAGGCATCTGCATGGCGTACGCGTCGCGGCATGTGTGTCGCGGCGCAGCGACACCCGGCCCCCGCCCCTGGCCCCTGCCCCGGCACCCCACCCCACACCTTCTTGATCGTGGGCACGAAGATGGCAAAGTCGGGGCCGATGGCCAGCGACACGCTGCAGATCGTGTCGAGCGCGCGCTCGCGGAGCTCATCCGAGGGACCGTCGAGCAGGCGGATGAGCGGGTGCAGCACCGCGCTGCTGTACCCCGCCAGCTGCATGCGCGGCAGCAGGTCCTGCATCGTGGCCAGCGTCTCCTCCTGGATCGCGGGCGGCGTGCCCGAGGAGCCCAGGCTGATGAGCCGGTTGAGTGCGGGCAGCAGCAGCTGCAGGTGGTCCTCCAGCACGGGACCCAGCGCACGGATCGCGTCCAGCCCCGGCTTGACCAGCGTGTAGTCGCCCGTGCGCTCGGCGTCGTTGAACAGCGCCACAAACTTGGGCAGCAGGTCGGGCGCCCAAGCGCGGAAGTCGTCGCGCAGCGTCTCTGCGGGCGGGGAGGATGGGAGTGGGGCGCCGCCGGGCGCGCGAGGTAAAGAGCCGTCGCTGACGCTGCCGCGGGCGCGGCTGCCTGGCCAGCATCACCCTGCTCTGCCAGCAGATACCCCTGCCTGCCCAAATCCAGCTCACGCGACAGCTCAGCGAGCAGGTTGAGCACGTGGGGCAGGAGCGCGGGCGTGGTGCCCCAGAAGTCGTGCACGAGCGCGAGGAAGTCGGGCAGGAACCTGCGGGGCAGCAGGGTGCTGTGAATGAGCACAGGGCCTGGGGTAGCTCGCTGTACGTGGCCTGCAGACAATCCAGCCAGAGCCCAGGCAAGGGGCGGCGCGCTGCACTGCCCCTGCGCCTCACTTGCGGATGTGCTGGCGCATGAGCACCACAAGGTCGGTCAGCGCGCGGACCATGTCCACCCGGCGCTGGGCGTCATCCGCGGCGCGCGTCAGCTGGAGAAGCACTGGTACAACCTGCAGGTGGCGAGGGCCCACAGGCAGGACACAGGCGAATGCGGAAGCTGAGCAGGCTGGCCAGCCAGGCACTCCCACGCAGCGATGGTGGTGGCACTTGCCTTGGGGAGATATAGTACAAAGTTGAGGCCCCTGTAGGAGGGGAGATGGGAGGCAGGCATCGGATATCAAGTTAGCTGGCTGCGCAGAAATTGCGAGGGGCTGGCCGTGCATGCCTGTGAAAGCGCACGACCCGTTCCAGCCCCACCGCGCCAGCCCTCGTCCTGCCTCACATGGCCTTTATGATGTCGAACAGCGCCTGCACCGCACGGCCGTGCAGGGAGGCCATGCCCGGTTCGCGCAGCACGCGAATGAGCGCGTTGATGGCGACGGTGGGGTAGTAGTCCTCGCTCGAGGTGACAAGCCCGGCGCTGGGCAGGAGGTCCAGCGCCTGCTCATTGCCGGGCAGTGCGCCGAGCTCAGGGGCCGCCTTGTTGGGGAACTGGGGCCGCACGCCCTCGCGCTCCAGCTTGCCCTCGCCCTGCAGCTCCGCCAGGTTGGTCTTGTGGGTGTGCGGGTCCAGCGCGCCGATGGTGCCCAGCACCTTCATCACCTCCCACCGCGCGACGGGGCTGCCCTCGTTGAGCATGCGCAGCAGGATGCCCAGCAGCTGGGGGTACTCGAGGTAGGGGGAGACCACGGTGCCGGTGGAGCCGACCACCGCGCCGAGCGTGGACACCGCCACCAGGCGCTTGCCGAAGCTGGAGCCGTCCTGGATCGCGTCGATGACGAGGGGCAGGATCTCAGGCACGCTCGGCCGCAGCTGCGTGCCCGCCACGCGCGCCAGCTCGCCCATCGTCATCAGCACCGCCACCTCGAAGCCGTCCTCCTGCCCCGGCTGGCCCTTGCCCCCGCCGCCGCCTGCGGGCAGCGGCGCCGCCACCGCCGGCGGCGCGGCGCTCGCCGCACGCAGCTTGGTGACCAGCGCCTTGAGGATGGGCGGCGTGTAGGGCAGCACCAGCTTGGGCGCGGCGTGGATCAGCACGCCCAGCAGCTTCACGCTCTCCTCGCGCTGCCGCGAGTCGGGCGAGTGGTCCATGTCGGACAGCAGCTGCATGAGGTGGCGCCGCAGCGCCGGCATCACGTACGCGGGGTTGGTCGCCGACAGGTGCCCCGCCAGCTGGATCGCCAGCGACCGCACTTTGCTGCTCTCGTCGTTGAGCGCCACAAACAGCGTCCGCAGGCTCTCCGCCTGCGCCAGGTGGCTGTCCAGTGCCTCCGTCTTGGTCAGCGCGGCCAGGATGGCGGTGCGCACGCGGCTGGCGGGGTCTGCCACTGCCGCAGACAGTAGCCGCTGCACAATCTGCAGCGAGGGAGGCACGGAACGAGCGGCAGGCAAGCACATGCCAGGTCACACAATCGGTGACGCTGCGGTCTCCTGGCACCGTGCGCACTGCCCCATTGACTGCCTCACCTTGTCAATGGCGCGGTGCTCAGCCGATGGCAGCCTGCTGCCCGGCCGCTGACTGTACATCACGTGCTGCTCCACGACGTGGCAGGCAGCCAGCGCCGCCGCGCGCCGGATGAGCGCGTCGTTGTCGTCAAGGTAGGGCAGCACGTAGTCACGGGCAAAGTCGAGGAGGGGGTAGGGCACAAAGGTGAAGGTGGCCAGCGTGGCCAGCGCCAGCCGCGTCTGCGCCGCGCCTTGCAGCTCCCCCGCCGCCAGCGCGGCCTGCAGCGTCTGGAGCGTGCTGCTGGAGGTGGAGGGGTTGATGGGCTTGCGCGCCAGCGCCAGGGACAGCAGGTCCAGCAGCATCGACTGCACACGCGGCAGCAGCGCCGGAAGCGCGCCCGCAATCTCGGTCAGCGCTTTGACCAGCGCGTCTGCAGGAGCAGGGGGGGGGGCCCAGGGGCAAACACAGACAAACGCTCAGAGCCCTGCTTGCGCTGTCAGCTCAGCCCGGGCTGCAGGCTGACGCAGAGCAGACTACCCAGTTCTGCCACAGGCTGCTGCAAACACAGTCAGGCGGCGCTGCACCTGACAGTCCCGTTTGGAGCATGGGGTCCAGCAGCACGATCACGTACGGCTGCCAGTCCTGCTTCAGCGCCACCGCCAGGGTGCCTGCACAAAGCAGAGGGGAGCGCGTGTCTGATACGCGCAGTCACGAGCGTCGCCCTTCCCACCGCACACCGCTCCCACTCGCCAGCCTCCGTGCCTCCCCCCTCCCTACTCAACAGAAGACCCCCCGCCGCACCTGCACACTCGAGCGCCTCGGGGCAGGGCACCTTGCGCCCCTTGGAGAGCAGGGCCTCCCGGATCTGGGCGGCGATGGGGCGCAGGAAGTCGGTCGGCGCCTTCATCCGCCCCGCCACGTCCGCGGCCGCCAGCGACGACGCCATCTCCGCGAGCGCGGTGAAGCCGGCGCCGCGCTCCGCGGGGACAGCCAGCACGCTGAGCAGGTGCTCCGTTGCCTGCTGCAGGTAGGCCTTGACAAAGCGCTCGGGCGCAAAGGCGGCCAGCCGCGGCAGCAGCGTGATGACCGCGCGGCGGACCAGCTTCTCCTTGCTCTCCCGGAACTTGAGCACCGTCTCGCAGACCTCGCGGCAGCGCGCCAGCATGAACTCGCCTGGTGCGCGCAGGTGGGGTGAGGGGAGCGGGATGTGCGTGGGGCAGGGGCAGCAGGCAGGACCTCGCAACCTAGCACTGAAGCAGCAAACAGGACCTCGCAACCCAACACTCTGTGTCCTCCAGCAGTCACAGCATTGTCCAGCCGCGCGCGCCTGCCGCTCCGCACGCCCCCAGCTTGCGCCGCCTGCCCACCTGTGTGGCGCAGCAGCTCGCCCAGCGCCAGCAGCGAGCCGTGCACCGTCTCCAGGCTGGTCACGCGCGTCAGCCCGCGCTGCGTCTCCTCAAACAGCCGGTAGTACCACTGCACGCGGTAGCGCGTCTCGCGCTTCTCGACCAGCACCAGGCACGCGCGCAGCGCCTCCACCGCCGCCTCCCGGATGTGCTGCTTCGGGTCGCGCAGCGGGTTCCAGATGACCTCGATGAAGGAGCGCACGTGGACGTTGAACACAGCGGGCGCGTGCTCCGCCAGCTCGCGCAGCACGAGCACGCCCGCCAGCCGGCTGTACTCCTGCCGCGGCGCCGCCAGCCACTGGATGCCGCGCTTCACCTGCTCCTCCACCTCGTCCGCCATCAGTGCGCCGCCCGCCAGCACCAGGTGGCCCAGCGTGCGCGCTGCCACCTCCATCGTGTGCTGGTCGGTGGAGGGTGAAAACGCATCGGACAGCAGCTTGACCAGGTCGGCTAGCCGCGGCGTGCTCTCGCTGAATGTCTTGCTCTCCCCCAGCTCGTCGATCGCGATGACGCCGCCCAGCCGCTCGTGCGAGTCGGGGCTGCGCGCGGGCAGAGGCGGAGGTGGGGGGAGGCATCACGGCGCGGCGAGGCGCGAGCCGCAACACACTCCTGTGCGCTGCGCGCAGGCGCGGCAGACGGCGCACGCACGCAGGGGCTGGCAGCAGAATCGCGTGGGAGGCGCCTGCTGGAGTGCCAGAGGCACGCGAGCACCTTCTCCACCGCACCTCTGCAGCAGCGAGCGCACGCGCTGGTGCAGCTCGATGATGAACCGGTTGAAGCGGTCGCCTGTGTAGTTACGCGCCTCATGGTCCACAAACGTTCCCAGCACATTGTCTTCGCCCGCACCTGCGGGCGGGGCAGGGCGGGCGGGCGCGGCACGCGTCGACGCTGGCGAGCGTAGGCGCAGCGCAGGTCGGCCCTGCGCACAAGCCGGTGCATCTCCACCCTCTCGAGCGCACTAGCAATAACCCACCATGCCGTGTGCACAGCGTGCACAGAATCCGCTGCAGTGTGTCGCGGGGGAGCGGCTGGCGGGCCTGCGGCGCGCCCAGCGCCGGCGCAAGTGCCGCCGCCATGCCGACGGGCCTACTGGCCCATCAGCTAGCTGCCTCTCCGCTGTCACCTCCTGCTTGTTGAACAGCGCCGATGCACGGCTGCAAGCAAGGGGGCGGGGGTGGGTCGGCGGGCGCCTAGGCCGCCGCGCCCCCCCCCCCCCCCTGCGCTCACCTCCTCCGCTGCTGCCCCCCGCACTGCTCACTGTCTGGCAGCTACGCGCGATCAGCACTCTGCACTGCTACTTCGCGGGTGTTGGAGTGTGGGGTTAGGACCCTAGGACACCGGCCACGTCCGGGAGAATGTCGAATAGGGCACGAAATGGGGTGATGCGAAGTCCCGTGGTTTTTTTTTTCTCGGAACAATGAACGGGGGGAGGCCGACGACAGCCGACAACGCTTCTTCTGGTCGATCTTAGTGGTGTTCGGCACGCGATTGGCTCTTCGCTCAAACTTTTAGGGCTCCCCACGCGATTGGCTCTTTGACGTCACCTTGCTTGGGCGTCCAGCGCTTTAGTCTAAAGTGAGCGAGCGCCGGCCAGGAGTGTTAACGCCGGCCAGGAGGCGCCATCCTCCACGCCCGCCTGCCGCCCGCCCACGCCCGCCCGCTCGCCACGCCCGCCCGCCCGCCCGCCATGCCCCCTGCTCCCTGCGCAGTAGCCCTTGGACCCCATGGACTTGGTGAGCTTCCTGGAGAATGTGCCCCGCGAGTCGCTGGAAGCCATCTACGCTTCGCCATACACCACTGCCGCACTGTTCCGTGCGCTGCCGCCGGTGGCAAGGCAATATGTGCTGCGGCTGCTGCTGCTTGACGAGGAGCTGGCAGGAGGTGAGCACCCGCGAAGCACCAGCCAGTGCCAGCGCACCTGCACGACGGAGATGCCGGAGATGGTGCTAGGCTGTCGGTCCCGCGTGCTGTCGACTGCACCCCCCTCGGCCCAACTCGTCATGCAGCGGTGGTTTCGTCATGGGCCAGCCCCTCCGCCACAAGCAAGCACACTGCAGCCCTGAGCCAGCTCAGCAGGCTCGCGCTGCTTTCAACACGCACCGGCAGGCTGGGAGAGGTGTCGTACTTGCTCAACCCGCTGTTCCGGGGGCAGCTGCGCCAGTCCGTCTGCACCAGGTGCGTCCAAGTGATACTGAATTGTGCAGGTGCTTGGGCCGCCATGCCTGCTTTGCAGGTGCGTGAGCCTCCGTGCCTCCTTCTTCATGCTGCCCACAACCACATCTGGCCTGCCTTTCTTCAGGCTAACACCCACCCTGGACAAGCTGCCCGAGGAGGTGGTGCGAGACGTGCCTTCGGGAGATGAGGCAGACGAGCACGCACGCGCACAGTGGGAGAGCCTGCTTCTCTTCCTCAGCGGCAGCGTCGACGCGCTGCCTGGCCTGCCCCGCGAGCTCGCATCTGGCGCGAGCCTGGACGTGGTGCAGCTGCTGCTGTCAGGAGGGCTGATGGTCAAAGATGAGGAGACGCGGGCACCAGGTGAGGGGTGCAGAAGTGCAGGGTGACGGGGCCAGCTGCGGAGGCATCATGCAACGCCCACGCTCACGAGTGCATTTGACCTGTCCCGCCGCGCATTCTGGATGCTGCAGCCATCAGTGACGCCGGTTTTCAGTTCCTGCTGATGGACGCCTACGGCCAGCTCTGGACGCTGCTGCGTCAGTACATCTCCGACGCGGGGCGGCAGTCGGGTGGCGCGCTGGGCTCGGTGATCAGCTTCCTGCTGCAGCTGGGGGTGCAGGGCCGCCGCCCGGTGCGGCTGGCCGGCCTGGGCCAGCTGGAGCAGCGCGTTGCGGCGCACATGGCGCAGCTGGGCCTGCTGATGCCATTCGCGGCTGCTGGCAGCGTCTGGCTGCTGCCGACGCGGCTGGCCACGACCATGGCAGGCGGCGGCACGGGGGCCGCTGCCGACGATGGCTTTGTCATCGTGGAGTCCAACTACCGGTGCGCGCTGGCCCTGTGTCTGCATGCTCCGCGCTGGCCTTTTTTGTGCATGCTCCGGCCTGATGGCCCGCGCCTCCACCCCCCTCCCCAATGTTGCAGCGTGTACGCCTACACCACCTCGCCGGTGCAGATCGCCATCCTGCGCCTCTTTGTGAGGTGTGACGTGCTGCTGCCCAACCTGTTTGTTGGCACGATCACACGTGACAGCGCGACCGCCGCGCTCAAGACAGGCATCACCGCCAAGCAGATCGTGGCGTACCTGCGGCAGCATGCACACCCGCGCGTGGCGGGGCGTGTCCCCTTCGTGCCGGTCGTGGTGGCGGAGCAGATTGAGCTGTGGTACGCGGAGATGCACCGCCTGCACGTGGACCGCTGCGCATTCTACCTCGCATTTGAGAGCGAGGAGCTGTACCGACGCGTGGCGGCGGCCGCCAATGCCATGGGCGCCGTGCTCTGCGCCAACGACACCAAGCGCCAGCTGGTCGTCAGGGCGCAGGCGCACGATGCCATGCGTGCGCGCATCAAGGCGCTCAAAGAGGAGCTGGGCGTGTGAGGAGGGTGGGCCCATGTAACAGTAGGGGGTGAGCTGAGAGAGCGGGCACAGGACTGAAGAGGAGGAGAGGTGGTCGGCGCCGTGCTCAGCCGCCGCCGCCCGCCCCCGGCGGGCGGCGCTGGGCAACTATCCCATCCATGTGCCATCTCTGTGCCTGTTGATCAGACGCCTTCCGAGCACTCACAGCGTCAGGCTGCCGATCGGAGTGTTTTAAGGGCCGACTTCCTATTCGCGTCTCCACCAGGTGGCTCCATCGCCTGGCAGTGTGTCTTGGTGAGTGATGCTTAGCGGCAAGGCTCTTTGCGCAGTTTGCGGTGTCCTGCTGCCCGGCTGCGCCTCCAGCACATCGGCACGCGCGTCTGCAATCGCAGGCCGCAGCCGCGCGTCCAGGGCCGCGCGCAAGTAACATTCCGCAGCCGCCGCCCACGGCCGCTGCCACTGCCGCCGCCCGTGCTCACGCTGTTTCATTAATTGCTTGCCAACATGCAGCTGTGCGTCAGCGTCGCTTTCTTCTTGTCACCATCGCTTCGCTGTGTCGGGCGCTGCGGCTCGCGCCCAGGGCCCAGGCGGCGTGGCGGGCAGTGCGGCCCCATACGGCGGCGAGCAGGTCGTGTGCAAGCATGGCGCCCAAGGGCAAGGGCAAGGCTGCGGCCAAGGACGATGCCAGCGGCACCAGCACCAGCTACATCCAGGTGCTGGGTATCGGCACCGACACGGGCACGGCCGTCCCTTCGGCGCTGCTGTTCTTTGACCGCCAGCGCTATCTGTTCAACGCGGGCGAGGGATTCCAGCGCTTTTGCGTCGAGCACAAGCTCAAGATGTCCAAGCTCTCGGCCGTGCTGCTCACGCGGACCAGCACCGAGGCCAGCGGCGGCCTGCCAGGCGCGGCGCCGCAACAATGGGCGGCAGCACTCGCCCAGGGCCGGGGCCGCGTGCCCTCCCTGCGCCTGCCTTCCTACAAGCGCCTGCACCTGCCCGTGACCACCCGCCTCCCTCCTGCTGCTGCCTGCGCAGGCATGCTGCTCACCATGTCTGACTACAGCTGCGGCGGCCTCCTGTCGGGGCACACAGGCATGCGCGTGATGGGCCCCCGCGGCCTGAACGCGCTGGTCAACGCTTTCCGCACCTTCATCAACGTGCGCAACATGGGGCTGAGCGTGGAGGAGTTTGGGCCCCACAGGGTGGCGGCGGCGGCCGCCACCCAGCATCAGCAGCAGCAGGAGCAGGAGGCCGTGGCAAACAAGGCGGCGGTGCCTGGAGGAGTGGTCGCTGAGGCGGGGGAAGGAGAGGCCAAGGCCGCGGCAGCGGGGGGCGTGCTGCCGCCAGTCGTGGCCAACGAGCTGGTGATCATCACACCCGTGGTGGTCGAGGCGCCCCCGCCAGAGGGCGGCGCCGGCGACATCGAGCCGCAGGCCAAGCGGCCGCGGCTGGGCCAGGGCGAGCTGGACATCTCGACGGTGGCAGTGGAGAGCCCGGCGGCCTGCTATGTGTGCGAGCTGCCCGAGATCCCGGGCAAGTTCCTCCCCCAGAAGGTGCGGCTCAGAACTGACCACTGAAGTGCACTTGGACCTGCTGGAGGTCGGTGTTGTGGCCTGCCTGCTGCTGCCACACCACCGCAGCTGACTCCGCCGCTGGCCACGCTGCCCTCGCCGTGCTTTCCCTCTGTGCGACCCTGCGCAGGCCGCCTCGCTGGGCGTGCCACGCGGCCCGCTCTACGGCAAGCTGGTCAAGGGTGAGGAGGTGACGGCGGCCAATGGCCGCATCGTCAAGCCCTCGGACGTGATGGAGCCCTCCATCCCCGGCCCCGTTGTGCTGGTGGTCGACTGCCCCACGGACGCCTTCCTGCCGTGCCTCGCCAGCGCACCGCTGCTGCAGCAGTGCACCAGCGGCGACAAGCGCGACAGGGGTGAGCCCCCCCGCCTGGGTCTGTCCAGCCTGGTGGCTTGCGGTAAACCACAAGCGCCTGCCCTGCAAGAACCTCGCATGCCGGCGTTGCACCGCCCGCCCCCGCCGTCAACAGCTAGCTCGTTCCCCTCTCGCAGTGGCCGCGGTGGTGCACCTGAGCCCGCGCGAGGTGCTGCAGCTGCCCGAGTACAAGCAGTGGCTGGGGACGTTCCGGCCCGAGGCCTCCCACATCCTGGTGGCCGAGTCCATCGCCTCGGGCGTGCCCATCCAGCGGCGCGCGGCGGCGCTGCAGGCCAAGCTCAACGTCATTGATGCCGGCCTCTTCTCGCTGCACAGCACGCTGGGCGAGGAGGAGGCCGCGGCCGCGCCGCTGCCCGAGGGTTGCACCGCGGGCCGCAACATGCTGCGCTACCACCTCCGCCCTGTGGGCAAGCAGGGCATCGACACAGGTGAGTGGGGCTGCGTTGGAAGGCTGCTACGAGTGCTGTTGCCCTGCACTGGCCACCGGCGTGCGCTGAGAGGTTTCTTCGCTCTTCTGAGCGCTGTGGTGCTCAATCCTGCCCCACACCTGCTTTTCCGCGCGGCAGAGGAATGCCCCGGCCTTCTCGACGAGGCCAAGGTGCAACAGGAGCTGCGGGAGAGCAAGCCCGAGGTTGTGGCAGCAGCGGAGGCGGCGGCCCAAGGGCAGGAGTCGGGGCCGGCGGCGCCAGAGTGCGTGGCGACCGCAGACAGGGAGGAGTTCGAGGTCACATTCCTAGGCACTGGCGCCTCCGTGCCCTCCAAGTACCGCAACGTGACAGGTGCGCGCGGTGCACAGGCACCGCCACACTGATCAGCAGCTGCTTATCCTGTCTTGTGAGATGCCCTTTTATTTGTTTTCTTGTGATGCCGCCCCTCTGCAGGCGTGTATGTCAACCTGTTTGGCAAGGGCGGCCTGCTGATGGACTGCGGTGAGGGCAGCTACGGCCAGCTGCGCCGGCGGTTTGGCGCGGCGGGCGCCGACGCGCTCATCGCCCGCCTCTCCTGCATCTGGGTCAGCCACATCCACGCCGACCACCACGTGGGCCTGCCCGCCATCCTGGCGGCGCGCACGCGCCTCCTGGGCCCCGACTGCCCGCCGCTGCTGGTGTTTGGGCCACGGCCGCTGCGGCGTGCGCTCATGGCGTACGCGCTGCTGGAGCCCATGCGCTTCCAGTTTGTGGAGGCATCGGCGATGGCAGCGCCAGAGCTGGTGCCTCCGGGCGCGCCGGCGGTGCCCGAGGGCGTGCAGGCGCGGATCGAGGCGATGCGCGAGGGCATGGGGCTCTCGCGCTTCGAGAGCGTGCCGGTGGCGCACTGCGCGCACGCCTACGCGCTGGTGCTGGAGAGCGCGGCCAAGGGCTGGAAGCTGGTGTTCAGCGGCGACACGCGGCCCTGCGAGCAGCTGGTGCAGGCGGCCAAGGGCGCCACGCTGTTGATACATGAGGTGCGCGCGCGTGCATTGCTGTGTTTTGTGTGCGTTTGGAGGAGCGGGCGGCCGGCGCGCAGGCGGAGCCGTGCCTCAGCTCCGCTCTGCTGTCCACCTGCCGCCTGTTGGCGCAAAGCCCCGCGACCTGTGCATCTGGCGCGCTGTCCTGAGCCTCCCCCCTCCCTCGGCTCTCCCCTGCTGCCCCAGGCCACCTTTGACGACAGCATGGAGGCGGAGGCCAAGGCCAAGAAGCACAGCACCACGGCAGATGCGGTGACGACTGGCGCGCGGGCAGGCGCGTACCGCACGCTGCTCACGCACTTCAGCCAGCGCTACCCCAAGATCCCGGTGGTGGATGAGAGCTTCCAGGTGAGCGGAAGGGGGGCACCCGCGCTCCCAGGCGCTGGCAGCGGCACCATCCGCAAGCAGCGCATGCATTGGCAGGCTTCGCTCCGCACCTTGGCGGCTGACCCGTGCCGCTCACCACGCTGGGCTGTGGGCCGCGCCCGTGCTGACAGGGCCACTACTACCAGGATGCGGTGGGCATCGCGTTTGACCTGATGACCGTCAATCTGGCCGACCTCCCGCACCTCCCGCGCCTTGTGCCCGCGCTCAAGCTGCTCTTTGCCGAGGAGGATGACGAGCCGGAGCCGATGCCCCACATGCTCACGTGACGGTGGCGGTGGGTTGTCGCATGTCGGCTGGAGTTTGCCAAAACGCGTGGTGGCCACGCTGGTGGTGCGGACGGCGGCGGCACGGTGATGGCAGCGAGTGAGACCCTGCTCTCAGATTGTAAACTTCTCAGGAGGCCCACGGCACAAGCCTGCCTGATACAGCTGCACACGAATGTCTGGAACAGGTAGGCACGTGGGACATGCATGCCAGCGCAGTGCATCAGTGCATCAGGCGCCGCGGTCGGACCGCAGTGCATCAGGTGCTGCGATCGGGTAACATGTCCAGCGGGGGTCACCGCGTGCGGCGCAGCCCAGTGTTAGTTGTGCAGATTCATTGATTGCTCGGCCGCCGGCGGCGCGGTGCCCACACCCATGCGCCCACCCCTTGCCCCGCGCCACTGCTGAGGCGGCAGGCCGGCCCTGTCGCCGCTGTCCCTCCAAACCTTTTTTGCCGCTGGTCTTCCAGCTCCTCCCCCTGAAATGACAGGTCACCGCCCCCGCCTGGTACATGTGGTGCTGGAAGGGGGGGGGGGGGGGGGGGGGGGCCCCCTTGGGGGGGGGGGTGGCGCGGTTGGCGNACTTGCCCAGCCTGGGGGGGGGGGGGATGGGGGGGGGGGGGGGGGGGGGGGGGGGGGGGGGGGGGGATGACGGCCCTTGGCGGGTCGGATGCGCGCGCAGTGCTGGCTGCCGAGCGCGCCCCAGCGGCACCGTGTCCCTCCCTCCCCCCAGCTTTTTCACCTGTGCCACCGTTGTCCACGAGCTGCACCCTGAGCTGCAGGTTGGCCTTGGGGGGTGGCAGAAACATCAAACAAAGAGCGGGTGTGTGGGCAACCCATGTGCGGCCAGCGAGAGAGGCGCTGGCAAAGGCCGACGGCCCAGCGGCTGCGCCCCCCCACCCGCACCCGCACCGGCAAGCTCAGCACGCCGGCAGAGGCCACCATCTTTTGTTTGGGGCAGCCGCTGCAAATGAGGAAGTGGGCACCTCCTGGGTAGGTGCTGCAGGGTGCCCGGCATGCAGCGTCCTCCACACGCCTGCAGGATCGTCTTGCCTGGCCTGCGTTGTGGGTGTTGGTGTTTGTTTGTTTTTTTTGGGGGGGGGGGGGGATGGGGATGGGGGCCGGCAGCACGACCAGCCAAGAGTTGGGGGATGGTGAAGCGCACGTGTGCCCGGCATGTGTGCCCACTGCATGTCACATGCAGTGACGGTCACATGCAATGGGCAGCACTGCCCACAGCTGCAGCGCCAGCAGGGTGTCCCGCGTCCAGCGAGACACGGCCCCCTCCAGGCTCCCATGCCCTGGACTTACCAGTGCTACCATTGGCGTCGTTCCTGTGTCGATTGAGGCAGGAGTGTGGCAGCGTGTGGAGGGCGGGGGAGAAGGATCAGGTGCGGCGGCCCGCGACCGTCAACGCCGAGTCAACGACGGTGGCAGGCGGCCCGCGCATGCCGCTGGCAGCGCACGAGACCCTCTCTTACCAGTCTGCGCGCTTCTCAGGGAGGGCCCAGCAATGTCTAGGGAGTGGAACAGCTGCGCAGGACTGTCACATCGACTGCGCAGGCCACCTGCCCCCGACGGTGGCCGGGCGAAGCAAGTGCTTCTACGAGCGGGATCGCGAGGGTCTTTGGCAGTCATATCAAGCCGTTGTGGCCTGCCCAGCCGGAGACTACCAGGCTAACCCACTGCAAGCAAGCCAAAGTTGAACTTGCGAAGCATCAAGTGCAGCCTCTCTGGCACCTGGACACCTCCCTGCACAGACCGAGAAGCGCCGGGCGCGATCGGCGTGAGAAGGAGGGCAAAGACGAGCAGGGACCCCATGATGGGTCATCAGCTTGCTTGCTCTGCCCGGCACGGCTGCCGGCGGACACGCTGGATGTCTGCGAGTCGCAAAAGTCAGGCAGCCATCTCGCAGGGCACTGCGCCCGCGCTGCTCGCCACCCGCCGCCACCCGCCGCCTTCCGTGCAGGCATCTCTGCTGCTGCCCGCGGTGCCGGTGGCTGAGGTGTCACGATGGTCAGCATCGACGCTGATGTGTTTGGCAGGCGGCTCAAGTCGATAGTGGATGCCTGGAAGGTGAGAAAGCAGGTGCTGTGCCTCGCCTGCTTCCCACAGTCTGCGGTTGGAGGGCGGGCTGCCCACTCTCTGCTCTCACCGTGCTGCGTGCCTGTCTGCCTTCCCACACCCCAGGAGGACACGTCTGGGACGTTTGGCGGCGCGACGGCACTGTGCATCGCGACCGGCGGCGCGGGTGACGAGCTGCGCTACCTCAAGAGCGTGGCGCTCCACCTCTACCTGCTGGGCTACGAGTTCACGGACACCATCATGGTGTTTACGCCGACCGAGCTGCACGTGCTGACTGGTGCCAAGAAGGCATCGCTGCTGGAGTCGCTGGCGGGCGCGTGCCAGGCGGCGGGGCTGGGCCTGCGTCTCCACATCAAGCCCAAGAAGGAGAATGGCGAGGAGCAGATGGGGGAGCTGCTTGCGGCGCTGCGCGGTGCAGGCAATAGCCCCATGGTGGGCATGCTGCCCAAGGAGCAGCACACGGGACCCCTGATCGAGGCGTGGACGGCGGCGCTCGGTGCGGCGGGGCTGCCCACCGTGGACGTGGGGCCGGCGCTGGCAGACGCGATGGCGGCCAAGGACGCCGACGAGGTGAAGAGCGTGCGCAAGGCGGCCTTCCTGGCCAGCAGCGTGCTCAGGGACTATACGGTGCAGGAGATGGAGGGTGAGTGCGCTGGCGGAGAGGGGCTGTGGCCGGGGAGGGGCTGCTGGGCAGTGGCCCATGCAAACGGGACTGGGAGGCCGCGGGCGGGCACGCAGCTCGGCAAACGTGAACCAGGCAAGGGCACCGGTGCCTGGTGCCTGAGCCTCGCTGCCTGCTGTGCTTGTCGGCGACAGTGGTGACCGGACGCCACCGGCTGCCATGCTGCCGCAGCCGTGATCGACCAGGAGAAGAAGATGAAGCATAGCAAGCTGGCTGAGAAAACAGAGGAGGCAATCACCGACCCCTCCAAAGTCAAGATCAAGCTCAAGGCAAGGATGTGCACCCTGCTTGCCCTGCTCCCCGCCGGCGACGCTGCCTGCGTGCTGGGTGCAGGGGCCCCAGGTGTCCTGCCCCACCTCGCCAGCCCAGTGCCCTCTGCCCGCAGGCCGACGTGGTCGACTCGGCCTACCCGCCGATCATCCAGTCGGGTGGCGACTACAACTTCAAGCTCTCCGCCGCCAGCAACGACAAGTCCCTCCACTATGGCGTCATCGTGTGCAGCCTGGGTGCAAAGTGCGTGGGGCAGCAGCGCGCCACGCATGCACGCGTTCATCTGTGCAGCATGCTCCAGCGTGTGAGCTCAGCCCACACGTTGATAGCCGCACTGCTGGGCACCCTCAATGCAGGTATGCCTCCTACTGTGCCAATGTCGCGCGCACCTACTTTGTGACGCCGTCAGAGCAGCAGCAACAGGTGTACGAGGCGGTGCTGGCGGCGCACGACGCTGCGATCGCAGCGCTGGTGGCTGGCGTGCCAATGTTGGCTGCCTACAACGCGGCAGTCCAGACGCTGCAGGTGCGCGGGGAGGCGGGGGACAGGCAGCCAGTGCCCCGGCGTTACATCAAGCCGAGTGGTTCAAGGGGTAGATGCCGTTGCCAACCACTGTTGCCTACTGCCACCCGTGCTTTGCAGGACAAGGGCCAGCCACAGCTGGTGGAGAAGCTGGGTCGCAACGTTGGCACCGCCATTGGCCTGGAGCTGCGGGACAGCAGCCTGGCGCTTTCGGCCAGCAACAGCAAGCCAGTGCGGGCAGGGATGACCTTCAATGTCTCGCTGGGTAAGTGTGGTGAAGGAAGGCAGTGGCAGAGTAGTGTGTGCATAGCGCGCAGGAGAGGCAGGCGCCTGGAAGGAGCACGCGGCGCTGGGAGGGAGGGCTCGCCCAGGTGCCAGGGTGGGCGGGAGGCACAGCCCTTCTGGGGTGATGCACCAAACACTCAGTGTGCCCACTTGCAGGTCTGCTGGGGCTGGAGAGGGAGGACGCGGAGGAACCGGCAGTTAGGAACTACGCCATCCTGCTGTCAGACACAGTGGTGGTCACGCCCCAAGGAACTGAGGTGGCGACCGCCTCGGCACCCAAGGGCTGGAACGAGGTGGCCTACGTGGATGGGGTGAGCCGGGGGCGCAGGGTGTGCCTGGAGATGGGAGCGCGGCATGAGAGCAGGGTGTGATGGCAGCGCGCTCGCCGCGCACTGGTTCTCGTGGGGTGCGTGACATGTGCTGAGCCTCATCCTCGCTGCAGGAGGAGGAGGGCGAGGAGGCGGCCCAACCGATGGAGGTCGCTGAGCCGGTGGTGGGCATGCGCAAATCGGCGCGCACCGAGCACATCGACTTCAAGGCGCGGGAGGAAGAGAGGTGCGTGGCGCGCCCCACAAGGGGGGCGGGAGGTCTGACGAGGGAGTGCGACGGTAGCGTTGCTGCGACCGCCTGCCATGTTTTCTGCTGTCAATTGAGCTGCCGCTCGGCCCGGGCCCGGGGCCCTCGCTCTGTGAGCGCACTGTGTGCTCTCACAGCGCACTGTGTGCTCAAGTCGCAATGTGAGCGGGTGCGGCCCCTGCAGGCGCCGCCAGAAGGAGAACCAGGAGGACCTGCTGGAGCGCGTGAACCAGGCCACGCTGGCGATGCTGAACAAGGGTGGCACAGGGGCTGGCTCGGGGCAGGGCCAGGGTCGCAAGCTTACCGACCTCAACGCCTACAAGTCGGTAGCCGACATGCAGCACAACAACTCGCTCACGGTTCAGGTGAGCGTGAGGGAGCTGGCAGGGCGAGCCGGTCGCGGGAATGGTGCACTTGGCTGCTGGGGAGAGGCAGGTTGAGGGCTGCTGGCATTGGGGGAGGGAAACCTGTCACAACCACAGCGTCCATTGGCTCGTGCTGCAGGTTGACCACCGCAGCGAGTGCGTGCTCGTGCCCATCTACGGCATGCTGGTGCCCTTCCACATCCTGACTGTCAAGAATGCCAGCAACAACCAGGCGAGCCGGGCAGGCGCTGGCAAGCGGGCAGCCCCCACTGGTGGGAGCACCGTGGCCTGGTCCTGGTTGCGTGCTGGAGCGTTTGCGGCTGCGCAGGCACGCCTCAGCCTGCCGCCTCTTGCTAAGCGCCCTGCCAACCATGCAGTCGCGCTCTGCACCCACCACCTCCCTTCCTCCAGGACGGCGAGCACGCCTACATTCGGATCAACTTCAACTTTGGCCCCTCCTACGAGCCCACCTCCAAGCACCCCACTTCCATCTTCCTCAAGGAGCTGTCCTTCCGCAGCGCAGACGTGCGGCACGCGGCCAAGGTGGTGCAGGAGATCAAGGCGCTGCGCAGCGCGGTGCAGCAGCGGGACAAGGAGAAGGCAGAGCGGGCGACGCTGGTGCAGCAGGAGAAGCTCATCCGCGCCAAGGTGGGCAATGGGCTAGTGGGAGCGTGCAGGGTCGCGACAATGGATAGTTGCCCAAGGGCCAAGCAGCCCGTTGGCTATGCTCCTTTGCGCCACATCTGTTGCCGCACCCTCCAGCGCCCTTATTCACACATGGCCCCGCCCGTCCCGTGCTGGCTGCAGGGCCGCGTGTATGCACTGCCCGACGTCTGGATCCGCCCCGCCTTTGGAGGCAAGGGTCGCAAGATGACCGGCACGCTGGAGGCGCACGCCAACGGCTTCCGCTACATCTCGCCCAAGGGGGAGGAGCTGGACGTGATGTACAGGTGTGTCGGGCGAGGGAGCTGGCATGGGAGGCGGGCCTTGCCCTGGTGGGGAGTCGCTGCTTCCCTGGCTGCCTGGAACACAAGACGTGCGCCTGTGGCCGCTCCCTCGCACGCATCTGGTACTTGAAAAACGACATTAGCGCTCTCTCTTGCACTGCGCTGCTGCTCTGTTCCTGCTGCTGCCACGATCGTCCTCTTCTCTGCCATCTTCCGCCTCCCGGCTGCCTCCCTGCAGGAACATCAAGCACGCGTTCTTCCAGCCCAGCGACAAGGAGATGATCACGCTCGTGCACTTCCACCTGCACAACCCCATCATGGTGGGCAAGAAGAAGACGGCCGACGTGCAGTTCTACACCGAAGTCATGGACAGCGTGCAGACGCTCGACGCGGGGCGGCGCTCCATGTGCGCCCGGCACCCGCCCTCCACCCATCCTGGCCCCGCCCTCCGCTTGCATTGCCCTTGGCATTTGCGCACTACGGTCGCCTGCTCGCTACATGCTTGGCGGTGCAGCTAACAGCCTGAGCTCCCCCACTGGTGCAGGTATGATCCCGACGAGATTGAGGAGGAGCAGCGCGAGCGCGAGCGCCGCAACCAGATCAACCGCCAGTTCAACCAGTTTGTCAAGCGGGTGCAGCAGGACGTCTGGGAGCGCGACTTTGGGTGAGAGGGGTGCGCCTGCGCTGATTGCAGGACAGAGCTTCGCGCTGGCAGCCGGCAGAGCTGCATGGCCGCCTGGCTGGGACGTGCCGCTGGGCCGGGCGGGCTGCGTGCATATGATCTGGGCAGGGCAGCATGAAGGCAGGCAAGTGTGCAGGGCGCTCTGCCCACCTGCATTGTGCGTGCCATGCTCCCCCCTTCTCCTTCCCCCTACCAGCGACCTCAACCTGGAGTTTGAGATCCCCTTCCGGGAGCTCGGGTTCCACGGCGTGCCCGCGCGCACCAACTGCTTCATCATGCCCACCGTCAACTGCCTCGTGGAGCTCACCGAAATGCCGTTCACGGTCATCACGCTCAGCGGTGCGTGGCCGCCAGCTCGGTTGGGTGGGCGGGGTCCTGAAGCAGCTGTGCGGCAGAGGCCTGGCCAGCCTGGTCGGGCGTACTGCAGCAAGGCCTTTTGGGGGGGCGGGGCATGCAGCCTCATGCTGCGCATGCGCACGCGCCGCCCTCTTCCCCGCAGAGGTGAACCTGGTCAACCTGGAGCGCGTGGGCTTCAACCTCCGCAACTTTGACATGATCTTCATCTGGAAGGATCTCAACCGCGATGTGGGCCGCATCGACAGCATCCCCTCGCAGTCGCTCGACACGATCAAGGTAGGAGGGAGACAGGAGGAGCAGGGCTGGAGGCTGGGACTGTTCGGTGAGGGGCGCGAGGCCCAAGGCGCTCTTTGGGGAGGCCAACGAGTGGCTTGGGGCAGAGAGGCGCGCCAGCTTACATGTGCGGCTGTTGTGCATGTGTTTGGTCACGCCGCTCTCGCCTTTTGTGAGAGCGGCTTGCTGTGCAGCGGTGAGAGGGAGGGCTTTGTCGCTGCGACTCTGCTTTGTCGCTGCGACTCTGCGCTGGCTACCATGCTCCTACCACAGGACTGGCTGACCTCAATCGAGATCAAGTTCTACGAGTCCAAGGTCAACCTCAACTGGAAGAACATCCTCAAATCGATCAAGGAGGACCCCGAGGCCTTTATTGAGGATGGTGGCTGGTCATTCCTAGATGCAGAGCAGAGCGACAGCGAGGAAGAGGGCGGCGAAGAGGAGTCGGACTTTGCGCCCAGGTGGGGTAGGCGGCCACCAGACGGAGAGCCGAAGCAGGGATCCGTGCTTGCCTGCGCATCCCTCCCTTTGCCCCGAGCGCCACAGCATCGTGCTTGGCGCACGATGGTCTGCTCATGCTGCCTGCCCTGGCCGCGCCTCGCTGCTCGGCTGCGGACTGAGCGAGAGATGCGCGTGTGTGCTGGTGCGTAGTGGCGACGAGGAAAGCGAGGAGGAGTCGAGCGAGGATGAGTCCGTGGTGGAGTCGGAGGAGGACGAGGGCAGCGACTACGAGGAGGAGGAGTCAGAGGGTGGGTGCCGCATTGGCTGCGTGTGGTGCCACCGCCTGCCCGTCTTCTCTCCCTGCCTGCCAGCTCGCAGAGTTATCATGGTAGCCATCTACCTTGTGTGCTGGAAGAGCGCTGAAGCAGCCTTGGTGCCTCCCCTATCCAGGCATGGACTGGGACGAGCTGGAGGAGGAGGCGCTGCGCGAGGACCGGGAGCGCAACTACTCGGACGATGAAGCGGGCCGCAGCAAAAAGAAGGCACGGCGGTGACCTAATGCGGATGCTTGTACAGAACTGGTGCTAGGACCTTTTTCATATGGTGCATCATGCCCCGGCGTGGGCGCCCGCCTCGCCGGCCACGGGCGGCGCGGGGCGGCGGGAG
>PCFQ01000073.1:241097-256291 GCA_003063905.1 Chlorella sp. A99 | reverse complement strand
AACCGGTGACAAGCACATCCGGGGTCAAAAAAGCGACTTTTTTTATAAACATTACTACAAAATTGTAAGCCGCTTTCAAAGTCCCAGGCCTGGACAGTTGAGCTCACTTCCGAGCTACTGCCCTCCTATCTAGCGAGGCTGGCCGAGTGGTCCAAGGCGTCAGACTCAAGCAGCAGTTTGCTTCCCGCGTAGGCGGGTGAATTCTGATCCTCGAAAGGGGGCGCAGGTTCGAACCCTGCTGGGAGCAATTTTTTGGCCTGTTGGCCTTCTGCCTACTGCCTAGCAGAAGGCAGTGGCTTGTCAGCAACGGGGACGCAGCGGGGGTGCTGCGTACCGGACACGCCGTCCGTGTCTTGCCTGGCACCTACCTGCGCGCGGGGGCCTGTGCGGCCCTCCGCCCCTGCATGCCCCCTTCTCCCATCTGGTTCCCAGATCCGCCTCACGGTGTCGTAGGCTCCTGGCGATGGATGTGCTTCTGGCTCTGCATGTAGCCCCTCAGTCAGTCAGCATCCCACCGCCCCTTGTCCCAAGCACCAGCTAGGGATGCTGACTAGGCACCCCTAGGCACCTCCATGGTTGGATTCGATGGATAGTGTCTGGTGTCCGAGGCAGCACGTTGCGCGGGACGCACGCTGCATGCGAGAGGCGGCTTGGGGACGGTCCCCTGGGAGCGCGGCAGCGCTCAGCAACAGCTGGTTCAAACGGGCTGGTGTAGTTCTTTCCTCAGCCCTCAGGCTTGATGCAGCTCCCCAGCGCGAACCCTAACCCCAGCTTCCACTTCGCAATTGAATTTTGCCGCGCTCGCAATTCATTGCCTCTTCTTCAGTCTTCTGTTTCCGATCGATCATGCGCATGGGGGCCGCAACGGGACACACCGTCCGCGTCGTGCCCCGCACGCACACCCTCCGGCGCCGCTCCTGGCTCGCCGAACCTGCGCGAGTGGGCCCCCCGCCGGACAGCCGTTTGGTCATGCCCCCTTGTGGCCTGGTCCCTCTGCAGACCTTTTACGCCGGCGACTGCCACTTCGGCGCGGAGCCCGCATGGCCCGCCGCCCTGCATTCGTGAATCCCCTGCTCAATCTCCCTGCTCCCCCGCCATTTGGGGCGGTGTCGGTGGTTCCGCCCGCCCCTGCCCTGCCGTCTGGTTTCCAAATCCGCTCCACGCGGAGCACTATTTCTCTCGGCGTCGTAGGCCCCCTGGCGCGGGCGATGGATGTGCTTGTGGCTCTGCATGTAAACCCCTCAGTAATCGATCATGCGCATGCAGGAGGCGGAGCTGAGCGCCTATCAGGCTGTTTGGGCAGCGCTGCAGCCACAGGTCCTCCGTGATCTGCTGCGCGCGCACCTCCCGCTGCCTAGAACGAGCGAGTGCGACGAGGTGCGGGCCCTTTGCTGCCCGCCGGCGCCGCTGATGAGCCCCACCCCCACCCCCGCCCCCACCTCCCGCCTCCGCACCAACTCTCCCCTCCCATCCACCACCCATGCATCCACCCCTCAGAGCCCTCCATGCTCCTGCCACGACGGCGATGCCAACAACTGGTGCTGCCTGGTGCACCGTGCGGCCGCCGAGGGCAACCTCCCACTGCTGCAGGCCCTCCTCACGGCCGACCCAGCGTTGGCGCGGCTGCCAGACAGCAGGGGCATGCTCCCGCTGCACCACGCCGCCCAGCACTTCCAGCTGCCCACGGTCGAGGCGCTGCCCACGGCAGGCGCGGATGCCAGCGACACCGACAGCATTGATTACACGGCCGTGCACCGCATGGCGGGCGAGACCTGGGTGCAGCTGAGCGTGGCGCAGCACCTGGCGGCCGACGGCATCCTGCACCGACTGGCGGCCGCGGGCCAGGACCTGCTCGCTTGCGCCACCAACGGCTACACGCCGCTCCACGAAGCGGTCGCGTCCAAGAACATCGTGATGGCACGGCTGCTGCTCAAGCACGACGGCGTGGCAGTGGCAGTGAGCGCAGCCGACCACACACTCTTCAGCCTGCTGCTGGGAATGGCGGAGATGAATCCAATTGCGGGCGCCTCGGTGCAGCTGCTGGAGACGCTGCTGCAGCACGGCGCGCCCGCCAACGCCCGCTGCCCTGCTACGGGCACCACGCCGCTGCTGGAGGCCGCAAGGACGGCGGCGTGCATGGAGCCCAAGCATGGCGTGCGGCTGTTGCAGCTGCTGCTGAGCCACAGCGCCGACCCGCGGGCAGTGGACAATGAGGTTAGGAGCGCTGCCGCAGCCTGGCTGTCTGTTCAATGCCAAGCAGGGGTGGCCAAGGGGGGGTGCCAACCAGCAGCCCTAGGCTTCCTGCTGGGGAAGCATGAGCGCTGCTCTGCATCGCGCCCCGCCCCGCCCGCGCAGGGCTGCAACTGCTTCCACTACCTGTGCGAGGCGCTGGGCAACCGCTGCATCTTCCCCCCCGGTTTCGCCGCAGCGCTCCGCGTCCTCCTGCCAGTGGCGGGGGGCGCGTCCGCGCTCAACACTCCAGACGCAGAGCGGCTGACGCCCATCTGGCGCGTGCGCAAGGTGCACGAAGGCGTGGACTTAGAAGCTGCGGAATTCTGCGTGCACGAGCTGCTGCAGGCGGGCGCCGACCTGCAGGCGCGAGCGGACGACGGGTGGCGGTTTACACTGCCAGAGGACATTGCCTGCTCCGCGCTGCGCAACGAATGTGAGTCGCATGCCGTGGGAGAGGTTGGGCCTGGGTTGCCCGCGCCCCCCCCCCCCCGTCTGTTGGTTGCAAGCTGTTTGTTGTTTGAACCGCTGATATCGACTGTGCCCGCCTGCAGCCCAGCGGAGGCGGGCCCTGCGCCTGCTGGAGCTGCTGCGGGCAGGCGGGCTGGGGCGTGAACAACACTGGAACCTCGGGCGCCACCGTGCTGGCCACCTTCCTCCAGTGAGCGGCTCATCTAGTCTAGTCTTGACAGCTGTCACGCAGGCTTTCGGTGCTGGGCCTGCCGTGCACGTGATCGCTTTCCTCCCCTGGCCCGCCTGCTGACTGGCTGCCTGTGGTCTGGTCGGCATGCCCCTCTACCCAACGCTGCAGGTACACTGGCTCCAATGCGTGTGGAGTGTACACTCAGAAGGAGGCGAGCGCCGCCCCCTGCACATGCTGCGTAGACTGAGCCTCTTTGTTACGGCGCTCCCGCTGACCCGCCGCGCGCGCCGGCGCTCCGCCTGCCCGGGCACCTGGGATCCACTGGTGCCTCGACCCGCCGCTGACCCGCCGCGCGCACCGGCGCTCCGCCTGCCCGGGCGCCTGGGATCCACTGGTGCCTCGACCCGCCGCTGACCCGCCGCGCGCGCCGGCGCTCCGCCTGCCCGGGCGCCTGGGATCCACTGGTGCCTCGACCCGCCGCTGACCCGCCGCGCGCGCCGGCGCTCCGCCTGCCCGGGCGCCTGGGAAGTACGATGCCAACTTCTGGGCTGTTCTGGACCAGCTGCTGGAGTGGGGGGCCGACCCCAACGCCCACCCCCGCGACCCGTCGATATACGCCAAAGAGCTTGCCGCCAGCTGGTTCGACGCCTCCAGCAGGGGCCGCCGCAACACCCTGCCCGACAGCCCTCTCAGGTGCCTGCAGCATCCAGCGACTGCGACGGGCAGCCAGCCGTCCCAGCCAAGGCAGACCCCAAGCGTGGCAGACAGCTGCCGGCGGGAGGGGACGCAGCCAGCCGGCCCACGCCCCACCGCCCTCCCTCCCCTCTGCAGGACCGCCCTGTGCACGCCCCTGCAGCTGATGCAGCGCCTGGTCGCGGCAGGCGCTGATGCCTCGCAGGGCGACCAGCACGGGCGACCTTTGTTGCTGCTTTTGTGGGAGAGGCTGACGGATGTGGTTAGGTGGGCACGCCTGGGCGCTCGGCTCTCGTGCGCGCCCGGCGACAGGAGGCATGCAGCGGCCGGTGCATGACCCAGGTTCGCGCCTTTACGCCCCTGCCTCCAAGAGCAGCTGCCCGCTTGCCCCTCGCAGCTCCCACATCGAGGACGTACGCTGTGACTGTCCGAGCACCCGAAAGATGGACCTCACGCAGGCCGCGTGCCGCCACCTGCGCGGCTTCCTGGACAAGCTGGCGCTCCTGCGCGCGGCGGGCGCGCCGCCGCTCAGCGAGGCGGAGCGGGGCCGCCTCGGAATGGCACCCGTCCGCTGGTTTTTCAGCAGTCCCGACGACGAGTTTCCCGAGTGGTGGGAGGCGTGCAACGCACGGAACAACCTGGAGTAAGTGGCGCCCGCCGCCCGCCAGCGCCTGCAGCTGCATATGAGAGTGCTGTTGCCGAGAAGGGTGGGTGTCCACCGCCTCACGCCTTGATCCCCATTCTGACCATCCCTCTGCAGGACGGCCAAGTCCGCCCTGCTCTTCTTGGGCTGGGGTACGGAGGGGCAGCAGGCAGAGGCGCCGGCCGCTTTCCGCGCTGCCGCCCGCACGCTGCTGCTGATCAATCGCTGGCGCGGCTTCCCAGCTGCAGCGCCAGGGGCGGCGCCGCGGGCTTCGGCGGCAGCAGGCAGCCCTGCGCCAGAGCAGCGGCGGCAGCGGCAGCGCACCAAGGCGCACAGCCTCGGGGCCGCGAGCGGCGCGGGTGCAGCCGACACCACATCGCAGCAGGCAGGACCAGGCTCGGCCGTGCAGCAGTGCCGCGTGAGCCTCGAGCCTGATGTGATGCAGGCCGTGCTGCGCTTTGCCGCTGCCGACGTGGCGGCCTGGGTGAAATGGTCCAGCGTGCGGCCCTGGACCAGGCGGCCGCCCGAGCAGTGGCGCTATTACTGAGGCTGCGGCTCTGGTGGACAGCAGTCTCTGTCGCAACTTTTTTGCTTTTGCTTTTGTTGCGCGTTGCTGTGTTGGCGGCAACAGCTCATCCCCGGAAGGGCCAGCCACATTCTCTAGCCCCCTCAAAACTTCTCTTCCTTCATGTGCTGGCTTAGAGTTGCAGAGCGTTGTTGAGAACAGTGCATTCCCTCAGGCACCGCTCGTCAGCGCTCCAGGATGCCCCGCACATACACCTGCGGCGGCGGCAGCCAGCCCGGTTCAATGGGCTGCGGGTGCGATCCCCTGGAGGGGAAGCAGACGGCTCACACGCTGCCCCTGTGCAGCGCACGCGCGCATCGTGCACGCGCGGGGGCCCCCGGCCCCTTGCTTCCCCAGCTCCCCGCTCCCCTCCCGCGCAGCCGCCGCTGCCACTCAGCTCGCTCATCGTACCCTCGCATGCCCTCATGCCCACCCACCCACCCACCCACCTTGCCCTTCTCCACCATGCCCAGCTCCCCAGCAAAGCGGTCCAGCTCCTCCTCGTCCCCTGGGGCCCAGAGAACGCGCGAGGCAGCATGGGCAGCGGGGGAGGGGAGCAGGGTGGGGAGAAGGGGCGGGCCAGCGGTCGGCGTCGGCGCACGCGTGGGCCGCTGCGCGCGCGGCACGCCGTCGCCGCCCGCCCGCCCCCGCCACGCATGCGGGCGCGCCGGCCACGCGCCACGGCGCCACACCTCCACCCCCGAGGAAACCCTCCACCTCCACCCCGCACCCCACCACCTCTACTCCGTCCACCCCCGCCACGCATGCGCACCCTTGCCCCGCACCCTCCCTCCACCCACCCTCGAGCGTGATGTCGGTCACAGAGTCGTCGTCCGCCGTCACCATTTTGACCCTCATCTGCTCAGTGCGGTCGGCCTTGGCCAGGTAGTAGGCCCCCGCCGCTGGGGACAGCAGGCACAGCAGGTACCTGGCGCGCCGCGGGCGTGGGGCGGGCGGTGTGTGTGGTGCGTGGGGGGATGGGGGGGAGGGCCGGCGCGCGCAGAGAGAGAGAGCAGCAAGTGGCGGGGCCGTGATGGGCGGCGGAGGGAGGGGCGCGGCGGGGCGAGGTGGCGCGGCGCGGCGGCGGGCGCCGCGCGCGCCGCTCTGCACGCTGCGCCGCGCCCCTCGGTCACAGCAGCGCCCCTCGATCGCCTCGGCCCGCTCACCAGTAGTTGCCGCCCCAGGGCGCGGCGATGCTCAGGACCAGGGCCGTGGAGGCCAGGCTGATGAGCGTGTACGCGACCAGGGCCGCGGCCTGGCCTGGGAGGGCACAGACGCAAGGGCGCGATCGGGCGCGGCGCAGGTCGGCAGGCGCGCGGGGGTGCGTGGGCCGTGCGGCGCGCCGCGGGCGCCCGCGCCGCCCCTCGCCTCCTCCCTGCAGCCGCCCGTCGCGCCCCGCCCCCGCCCTTACGCGGCCTCCCGCCGCGCCCCTCTGAGGGCTCTGAGCGCCCCTCTGCACGCCGTGGCCCACCCCAGCCCGCCCCAGCCTGCACGCCCCTGCACCCTCCGGCACGCCCCGGCACGCCGCCGCGCTGCTCACTCGTGCTGGCACGGTACTGCCCCTCAAACGTGATGACCTCCCCCGTGGACTTGATCTCGTAGTTGTACGTTTTGAAGTACTGGAAGATCTGCTGCGCCCGCTGGTCCAGCGGCATCGCGCCGGGCTGCGCGCGGGGGCGCGGCGCGCGAGGGGTGGGAGGGTGGGAGGGTGGGAGGTGGGAGGCAGGGCGGGCGCCGAGGCAGTGCGGCGCGCAGGCGCTGCCCCGGCAGGCGGGCGCTGGCAGACGCTGTCGCTCGCAGAGTCTGGGGCGCCCTGCCGCACACTCGCACGAACAAACAAGCACTCGGCACGCAGTCTCATGCAGCAGGCGCCGCCGCACCTGCGCCGGCCCCAGCACCTCGTACGTCCGCCGCCGGATCTTGGCCTTGGGGGCGCGCTTGATGAGAGACCACAGCCCCGGCAGCGTGATTAGGAAGAGGCCGAGGGAGACGTAGTACGAGGACGCGGGGGGCCCGCCCGGCAACGGCTCCGCTGCCTGCGCCGGCGCGTCGACCAGCGCCCACAGCGCCAGCACTGCGAGCAGCCAGTCAGCGCCGGCGCCCAGCGCGCCTGGCTGCAGCTGCTTGTGCTGCTGCTGTTCCGCTGCTGCCGCCGGGCGCTGTGCTGTGAGTTGCTGCTCAGAGCGCCGCGCGGCGGAGCGGGCGGCGGCGGCAGGCGGTGCCACACGCTGCCCGCCAGCTCGCCGCGCTGCATGTGCAAGCTGCGCAGCGCGTGGCAGCGCCCTGAAGCACAGGCTCGCGGGCATGTGGGCTGCAAGGAGGGAAGCCTTCATAGCCACTCGCTGCATGGCGCGTGCTTGAGGGCGTACGAATGTGTAGCAGCGTCGTTACGAAGAATCGAGAGACGATCAGCATGCTGCTTGCATGGTGAAATGCGGCTGGTTGATCCTGATGACTTGGCACTCTTTTGTGTGTTTCACGTGTGCAAAGGGGATTGCACAGAGCTCGGATGAGACCAGCAACGCAGGTGCAGAATTTGCCCGCCCGCCCTCCCGCCACCTGCCCGCCTGTCTGCTCGCTCTAGTGCCTCACCTACACACCACCTGCTGCACAGCCCTAGACAGTGCCGCGCGGCTAGGCGTGCAGCCCGCCAGCTGCGCCTTCCCCAAGCCCCTGCCCAGGGCCGCTGCCCAGGTCATGCAGCGCAGCCACTTGGGCCAGCACGGCAGCCACCGCCTGGAGCGGCTCTGGCTCGGGCAGCTCGCCCGGCGCCGCCAGCGCAGTAGTGGGCGGCCGGCCCAGCAGCGCGGCCGCGACCTCGACCACCGACTCTGCCAGCGCATCCTGATGATAGCCACCCTCCAGCAGCAGCAGCAGGCGGCCACCGCACAGCTCGGCCGCCAGGCGCAGCAGCGCGGCGGCGAGCCAGTGGTAGGTTGCGCTCTGTGCCTGCAGCCGCTCCAGGGGATCCCGTGCGTGTGCGTCAAACCCTGCGTTCAGGACAGCAGCATGTGTGATGTGAGGACGTACAGTTTCACGACAGGCTCGCACATCGCCCGCCGCCGCCGGGGTGCGCAGCTCGGGGCAGGGGCGGCCGCACGTGCTCGCTGCGCGTGCGCCCTCCTGCCCGCAGCTGTGCAGCGCCCGCAGTCCTACAGGCCCTGTGGGCCTCACCTGCGCTGACCAGGATGAAGTCGGGCCTGAAGCGGCGGGCGGCGGGGGCCACGACCGCCTCAAACACCTGCTGCATCGCGACGTGGCCAGAGTACCACGGCAGCGGGACGTTGATGGTGGCGCCGCGCCCGGCGCCTGCGGCGAGGGCAGGATTGCGGGCAGAGAGCGCCGATGGGTGCACGCGGCGGCAGGTCCCCGCCAAGCGCCCGGCCGTTTGCGCGCAGGCGGACCCAACCCGCGCCCTGCCTCTGCGCACGCGTGCCTGCCGCCGGCACGGCGCGCGCCCCCGCACCTGCCCCCGCCTCGCCCAGCGTGCCACTGCCCGGCCAGACGTCTGCCTGGTGCACGTCGATGAAGAACACAGAGGGGTCGTCGAAGAAGATGTCCTGCGTGCCGTTGCCGTGGTGCACGTCCCAGTCGAGGATCAACACTCTGCTGAGGCCATGCTGCCACTGCAGGTGCCGTGCCACGATTGCCACAGTGTTGAATAGGCAGAAGCCCATGCCCTCCTCGCGCATCGCGTGGTGCCCCGGCGGGCGGCACAGGCTGAGCGCCGCGGGCGGGCGGCCGCTGCCGCCGGCGCCGCGCTCGTGCACGCTGGCGGCCACGACCGCGTCTGCAAGCGCCAGGGCCGCAGACACCGCACGCAGCGCGTCTGAGTATGAGCTGGGAGTCACAAACGTCGGCCCATCGGGGTCGTCAGGGTCTCGCACCGCCGTCGGGCCCTGGGCGACTGTGGCCGCCTCGCGCACTGCGCGGATGTGCCGCTGTGTGTGCACCGCCGCAAGCCGCTCCTCTGCCACAGAGGCTGGGGCGTAGTCAATCAGCTGCAACACCTCCTGCAGTGCAGCACGTGGCATGCTCAGTGGCGCCCAACCAACACTTGCAGCACCCACTGCAGGTGGGTGGCGCTCCCACCTCGGTGCCATTGTCGTCTGCCAGCAGCCTGCCGAGCGCGCCAGCGATGGCATGCACCCGCCCTGGGCACTCGGGATGCGCAGGGAAGCAGTGGCCGTCGGCTGCTTCGAGAGCATAGAGCAGCTTGGGAGGCATCGAGAGGCGAATGGGCGGTTGGGCGGGCGAGGCGGAGAGCGGGCGGGCAGCGGGGGCGGGTGTGGCGGGTGCAGCGGGTGCAGCGGGTGAGCTGCAGCTACGAGCGTCAGATTTTCGTTGCTTGCCCCGCAATCCTAGGAATGCTGAGATGCTCGCTCGTGAAAAGCAAGGCCGTGCTGTGCCGCTTGCTCTCCAGCATGCAAGGCTTTGCTCCGATCGAATCGATACACAACGAATGGCGATCGCAGACTGTGGTGCCGACACCACAGTCCCACTCCCGCCCGCCACTTGCCTTCTTCCTGGCGTCGATCGGCGCAGGGCAGAGCTTGCGCCCGGCAGGTGCATTCAGAGAGACTCGCGCTAGAGATTGAACAGGGGCCAGGAGCCGCTCAGTTTGTCTGCTCCAAGGGTGGCACCTTCTCCTGGCCACCGCTCGCTCCCAGGTCGTCCGCTGTTTGCCTCCTGCACACTGCCACCATGCCGCGCCGCCTTGGAGCCGCCCTGCTGCTCCTCGGCGTCCTGCTCCTCGTCAGCGCACCGAGAGCCAGAGCCACAGCCCAGTTCTACGCCAGGGTGCCGCCTATAAACGCACAGAGTGAGCGCAGCGCTGCGGAGGGTGGGGCAGGCTCGCCAGGGGGCGGGTGGGTGGGTGCCCGGGCAGGGAGGCGCTAACGGTCGCGCGTGTGGCCGGCCGGGGGGAGGCCGACCCGCACGCTTCTAGCTGCCAGCCGACACGCACTGCCCGTCTCAGATCTGGAGAAGCTGACTGCCACCGAGGGCGCCACTGACTGCATGCTCGAGTGCTTGGCCCAGAGGACGGTGCGTCGGCGCTGCTCTGCTGTGCTCACCTAATAACAGAAGTGGCCTCCCTACTCTCCTACTCGTGTCCCTGCCATTCCCACCCTCCTCTCAGGTTTTCATGAGTCTGGCAGCCTGCACCCGTGGCTGCCACTCGCCGTTCCGCCCAAACAAGCGTGCCCCCTGAGAGCGGCACCACCATTTGGCAGACATGCCGTGCATCGTGCTTTGGCCCGAGGCTTTCTACATACGTGGCCCGAGGCTCCTGGTCTGATATTATGCTCCTTGCAACATGAGGGGTTCTTTCCACCAGACCATGAGCACTGGCATGGCTAGCCCGCACGTCGTCGCCGCTTGCGCCCTGCGATAGCTGCCGCCTGCCTGGCTGCCAGGTGCCGCTCCAGCTGCGCCTCCTCCTCTGCTATGCTGGGGCCGCCGCCATCGCTGCTGCTGGCGCCACGGGCGTTGCTGCCCCTCGCCAGCACCCAATCCACCTTGCAATCAATCTCCTTTAGCAGCTGGGCAAGCCCCTCACGCTGCGCCACCGACGTGACCACCGCAGCTGGGCGATAGGCAGCGTCCGAAGCCAGCGTGGCTGCCAGGCTGCTGCGTGTGGCTGCTGGCTCGGCCACTGCCCTGCACTCGCCTGCTGCGTCTTCTTGCCACCGCTCCCAGCCATCCTCCTCGCCTGCCGCCGTTGCTGCTGCTGCCTTCCCCGCGTCTGCCCCTCCATCTGCCGCGAGCGGCGCCGCCGCAGCCTGCGTGCTGCCCTCGGTGCCGCTCTCCTCTGCCTCTGCCCGCAGCAGGTCTGCCTTGTTCCACACCTCGATCACACCCTCACGCAGCCGCTGCTGGCTCACGCCCAGCTCCCGCAGCACGCGGAGCACCGCGGCGCGCTGCTCTAGCACGTGGGGGCTGCTCGCGTCGAGAACGTGCAACAGCACGTCCGCCTCCACCACCTCCTCCAGCGTCGCCTGTGGTTGCAGCCGGAGTGCAGGGCAACGACAGTCGGCTCGCGTTCAGGGCAGCACGGCCTCAGGCAGGGCAGCGGGCGCAGGCGCGGGCACACGCTCACTGCGCGCAGGGCGCCAATTGTGCTGCCCCACCCACTGCCTCTCCCACCTACCCACCCACATTCATGCCCAGACCCCAGTGGGCCCCCTACGCCAACCCACCCTGAAGGCGGCCACCAGAGAGACTGGCAGGTCGGAGATGAAGCCGACCGTGTCTGAGAGCACAGCCTCCCGGCCCGAGGGCAGGCGCGCGCGGCGCAGCGTGGGGTCCAGCGTGGCAAACAGCGCGTCGGCGGCGCCGACCTCGCTGCCGGTCAGCGCTGTGACCAGGGAGCTCTTGCCGGCATTGGTGTAGCCTGGGGGGAGGTGGTGCTCAGGAAGCTGACAGGTGGGCAGGGGCCAACAGGTGTGGCAGGGGCCACATTCGGTGCACCCTGGCAGGCAGGCGGGCGCACTGTGGCATGCCGTCCCCTCCCCCCGCCCTTGCACAGCCGCCACGAGCCGCGTTTCTGCGGGCCAGTGCCCTGCCAAGCCTGCACTCACCCACTACCGCCACTTGGGGCTTGCCCGACCGCCGCCGCGCCGCGCGCTGCACCGCCCGCGTGCGCCGCACCTCCTCCAGCCGCCGGAGCAGCACCTTGCGCCGTTCGCCGATGCGGCGCTGCTGCAGCTGGAGTTCGCTCTCGCCGCCGCCGGCCGCGCCGCCCAGGCCGCCGCTGCCGCTGCCGCTGCGCCCGCGCTCGCGCGCGCTCACCACCTCCACCTCGCCGCCCAGGCCAAACCCCCTGCGCTTGCCGGTAGTTGGGTCGGCAGTGCGGACCAGCCTGGAGGCCTGCGAGCGGCACGTTGGTGAAGAGGTTGCCCCGTGGCGTGGGTGTGTGGTGTGTGGATGGCAAGGGCGAGGTTCAGTCCTCCATGCCATTGTGCTGCAAGCAGTGGCAGGCACTGAGGAAGTGTGCGTCTTCTCTGCCCGGCATTGCCTCTGGCACCGCCCACCGCCCAACCCCGCATACCTTGTAGTCCAACTCGGCCAGCTCCACCTGCAGGCAGAAGACAGTAGCCGCAGTGAGCTGAGCCAGCGCACACACCCCGCTCCACCGGCGAGTTGAGCCAGCGGCAGCGCGCGCGCTGCATGCTGATGCGCGCGGCTGCACCGCCCCGTGGCGACGGCACCAGAGCTCGCGCCTGCAGGCGGGCCTCGTGGGTGCGGGCGCGCTGGGCAAAGATGCCCAGGATGAGGGCGACACGGTCCAGCACGGGCGCGCCCCAGGCTGCCTCCAGGTTCCGCTGCTGCACGCCGCTGAGCTTGGCATTGAGGAATATCCTGTGGCCCAGGGAGGGAGAGGGAGACATCAGGGAGCGCCGGCTGCAGCTCTGGACCGCAGGGGAGCAGACGTACCTCTGGGCTCCCTGCGCCTGAGCCTGCTGGCGGACCAGGTCAACAGTGCCACGGCCGAAAAAGGTGGCTGGCGCCGGGCGGAGTTGCTTGCTCGGCCCCACACAGATGTGCGGGCAGTGACCGCCTGCACACAGAGCACAGCCTCGGGCGCGGGGCTCGACTGTCGGGCAGCGTTGGCGAGCGGCGGGCGGCGGGCGGGCAGCGGCAGTGTGGTGGCTCCTCTCTGAGTTCGATGCTCATGGTCCCGCAGCTGCATTGCACCTGTGAGGCTCTCTGCCAGCCGCAGGGCCTCCTGCAGGTGATGGACTGGCTGCACTCGTGGGTGCACGACTAGCATGTCCACGCTCCATTCTGCCGAGCCCCCCAGCCATCGCGTTTGGATGCCAACGTTGCAGGCGCTGACGAGGGGCCGCAGGCGAACGGTCCAAGGCATCACCGCAGCACACGCTCTGGCGAGCGCCAGCGCCATCGTCGCAAGCCACCTGCGATCGGTCGATGCAAATTGCGAATGTCAGATTGCCTCTCTGTCTTGCGTCCCCATGCCATTTGCCAGCTCACCCCCCTTTCTCTCTGCATTCCGAGCTTTCGTTGTGCCTAGCATCACTCGCACAGAACACAGCATACAGAACGACACCACAATGAGCGGCCAGGGAGGCAGCCCTCGGGTGGACGAGCACGAGCACAAAGCAGGGGCCACCACAGGCGCAGGTGAGCGGCGCACCGGTGTCGGGGAGGTTCTGGGGGCGCGGTGGCGCAGGGGGAGGTGCGGTGGGTACTGAAGGCATGGCCGGCACCGCGCAGGTGCTCTTCTCCCACGCTCGACCGTCGCCTTCCTGCTGTACCCACGCAGGTGGCGCGCCCGACTTTGATGCCATGACCATCCACGAGCTGCGGGAGTATCTGAAGGACCACCACGTCGACATGACCGTGAGTGCATGCTGCGCCAGCACAAGCGCGCTGTGCGAGCGCTGCCGATGCGCGCCACGTCTGTGCTTGCCATGCGGCCGACTCCAGACGCTTTGCACCTCTTCCCTGCCGCAGGGCGCCATTGAGAAGGGAGATCTCGTAGAGCTCGCCAAGGGCATGCCGCTCCACTAGTACTAGGCCGGCAGCAGCACTGGCGCACCGCCGCGCGCTACATGCGGGCTCCGACGCCAGCTGCACCCAACTGCTTTGCAACCTCCTGCCTTGCCGCTGCCCCCCACCCTCATATTTTACTGCTCTGCCGCTGAATTGTGCGGTGCTCATCAGCAGCCGCCGCACCCCAACAAGTAAAAAAAGAAAAGTGAACGTGTGCAGCGCAGCCCCCAGTTCATGCACACTGGTGCAGGAAGCAGGGTGTGGTGACAGCTGCAGCATGTGCATGAGGTCCAGCATGCCATTGTTTGGAAGTTTGGAAGCTGCTACCGCACAGCTGTACGGGGATCCGTACAGCTGCCGAAGCAGCGGCTGCCGCAGTTGAGCACTAGCACGCTCGCTCTCCTGCTGCAGCTTCATCTTCATCTGCTGGTCTAGTTGCCCCACGCTTTTGTCTCCATCGGCTCCATTCAATCGATTCAATTCAACTCACCACCCTGTTGTCTCATCTTGGCTCGAAACGTTCTGCAGAGGTCTCCAAATACAGAGCAGGCGCCAAGGAGGTCCACGCGCGATTGGGGCAGACAGCAACGAGGCTGGCGGGCAGAGGACACCCTCGCAACACCCGCTGCGGTCTGATGGCAGTGGCTGAGGGGGGAGTGCATCGGTAGCTGCAACCGCCGCAGCGCCCGCCCACCGCCCGCCGGCAACCGAAATAATGGGCAGAGACAGCACGATGCGCTACATGCACCTGCTCATGGCGGCCGTGGTTGCTGTGATGGTGTGGGAGGCGCTGCGCAGCTGGCACCGCGGGAGCGGCTGGCGCCTGCTGCGGCGGCGGCAGGGGGAGGGCCTGGGGAGCATGGACTCCTTAGTGGCCAGCGCGGCAGTCAAGGCCGAGGGAGCGCGCCAGAGCTTCCTGGTGCACCACATGCGGGAGGACTGCAAGCGCAAGCAGGAGCGGCAGCGCGAGTGCCAGGGGTGGCAGGGGGCAAATGCTGCGGCCGAGGGCGCAGAGGATGGCTGGCGCTCGATGGCGTCGTTGCGCAACGCGGCGCTGGACGCGGCGGTGGCGGCCCAGGCGGAGGCCGGCGGCGGCGGCAAGCAGGCGCTCGCGCGAGCGGTGGGCCAGCGGCTGGCGAGCCTGCGGCGCGAGCGGTCGGTCTCGCGCCGGGCGGTGTGCGACGCCGTGCTGGGTGGGTGTGCTCCTCGCATGCTGCTGCCGCATGTGCTGTGTTCCTTGCACGCTGCTGCTGTATGTGCTCCGTTTTTCGCACGCTGCCGCTGCTCTGCTGCTGCGGCGCTGGGTTTCGGAGCGACAATGCGCTTGCCTGCAGTTGCACTCTTTCCTGCAGCTGCGCAACGTTGATGACGCTCCTGTGCTGCCCCTGTTGGCCCCACAGCTGCGCCAAAGGTCGCGCTTTTGTTCCTGTCCCGTGGCACGCTGCCGCACGCCGAGATCTGGCAGCGATGGATGGAGGACGCGGCAGGGCGGCTGCCGCGCCGGCACGCCGCCGCGTTTGGCTGCTCCCCCGGGGCGGTGGAGCTGCTGCGGCAGGCCTGCGGCAGCGGCGTCGCCGGCCCCGGCGCCATTGCCAACGCGTACCACCGGCAGCACCTGTTCTCCATCCACATCCACTCGCCGCCAGACTCCGTCGACGACTATCCTGCCACCTCGATATTCTCCAAGCGCACGGTGTGGCTGGGCCGAGCGCCGCGGCGCGAGGGGGGCGGGCGCATGGATGGCAGGGCTGGCGTCGGCGCAGTGGCAGGCGGTATGCCAGCTGCGCTCCTGGGGGCTGCAAGTCGTCGGCCGCGTGCTCGGGCTGAGCCGCGCGCGCGCCGCCCCCCCCCCCCCCCCCCCCCCCCCACCCCCCCCCCCCCCCCCCCCCCCCCCCCCCCCCCCC
>PCFQ01000073.1:208480-241072 GCA_003063905.1 Chlorella sp. A99 | reverse complement strand
GCGGGGGGGCCCCGCGCGCGCCCCCCCCCCCCCCCCCCCCCCCCCGCCAACGCCCGCGGTTCCTGCCGCCGCGCAGATCGCATGCCGCATCCAGCCCTCGTGGGGGACTCACGACCTGGTGGAGGCGCAGCGCCTGCTCTACATGGAGGCCCTGCAGGTGGGGGGCCGGCCAGGGCGCTGGCCTGCCTGCCTTGATGCCTCGAAGAGCGCATCTGGCGTGCGAGCGTGCCGCCGCCCGCCCGCCGTCCGCGGCTCAGCCAGCCCGCCCCCCTGCCCTTGCCCCGGCCGAGCACAGGACCCGCTGGTCCAGCGGCTGAGCATGGTCAGCGAGGCAGGCATTCCGCTCTACCCCGCGCCCCTGGTGTGGGCCCAGGTGCGTGCCGCCCCGCAGCGCTGTCGCGCCCTGCTGGGGAGGGGACACCGGTATCGCAGGGGGGGTGGGGGGGTGGGGGCTTCTCCCTGTCGCTGCCGCTCGCCGACGACGTGTGCTGCGCTGCTCTGCTCGCTGCCCCGCACGCAGCTTATGGCTGAGAACCGCTCGCGCCTGAACTCGTGCCAGCATGGCGAGAACTACGAGCGCGCCACGCCTCGGCTGTGGGGCACCATCCTGCGCCCGCAGCTGTGGCGCAAGAGCAGCCAGTGGTCGACGCTGCTCCGCAGCCACGCGGAGGTGCGCCTGGCTGGTGCCGACGCTCGCCAGAGCAGAGCCGCAGGGCCTGGCGCTGGCGCTCGACCCTGGCCTGGCCCCTCTACTGGCCTCCATCCACTCCCCTCCCCCCTGCTGCCCTGCCCCAAACTCGCCCACAGCTCGTGGTCAGGGACGAGGAGGTGAACGCGCTCTTTGCGCGGCACTGCTACATGGGCAGCGACCCGTTTGTGCAGGGGTGAGCACCTGGCGTGGCTGCCCGCCTGCGATGCTGCAGCACGCAGTGCCGCAGGGTGCGGCAGCTGGTCCCGCAGCGGTCCGTGCCGTGATCTTGTGGCCGCACCAGCTGTTGGACCCACTCAGGCTCACTTTTGCTGGCCCCCGCGATGCAGGTGGAAGGGGTGCGCCAGCGACGAGCACTACATCCCCACCCTGATGGCCTACCTCCACCGCAGCAGCGAGTGCGACTGCCACATCAGCAGGCAGACCCAGAGCTCACACACTTACGCGCAGGTGAGCACGGCTGCCCCCTGTTGCGTGCGACGCACACATGGCCCGCCAGTTCCGAGCCATCCCTGCTGTGTCGCCGCACCTCATCAACAAGCGCTTCCCTCACTTGCTGCAGTGGCTGGAGTCGAGCAAGTTTGATGGGCACCCAGCATCGTTCGACGCGTCCGATGTCAGGTGCGGCAGCCTGCAGCTGCGCTGCGTGCCCGGCAGCCTGGCGGCTCACTTGCCGCCCTCTCATCTGTGCCTCCCTGCCCGCACTCTGGAACCTTGCAGCCCCCAGCTGCTGCACCGGATGCGGCGAGAAGTGGGCGTTGGCCGTTCAATACACTGCCCCGATGACAGGTGCGGCGCACTGCACGCGATGACGCCCCCCTGCGTGCACCAGCCGCGCCAGCCAGCAGCTCAGCTCACACCATCTCCTGTTTGGCTGCGCAGCATCGCTGCTGCTATGAGCAGCATTGATGGCGCATTTGTGGACGCCGACTCTTGGACGCAAGAGCAGTGTGCGGCGGTGAACGCGACGGGTGTGTGCTGCAGGCGCAGGCGCCCGCCCTCTCCTGTCGACAGGCCTCGTGTCACAAGGTCGGGCCCTGCAGCAGGCATGAGCAGCCGCATTGTCCGCCCCCCTGGTGCCGCACGCAGAGCACCTGCCGCCGACACCCGAGCGGCTGCCCGAGGGCTCCTGGGAGTGCATCCGCGACACTCATTGGTCGCCTGCCAAGGACGGCAAATGCTGCAACCCCGACGAGTCGTTCTGCAACCTGGGGGCGGTGCTGGTGAGCCGCCCGGGCTGCAGCCATGGCCATTCGCCATGGTGGCGCGTGGCAGCGACGGGCTGCAGGCTGCACCTGCCTCTGCAGAGTTGGCGTGCCCTGCCTCCCTGCCGCTCGCCTCGACGCGCCCCGCTGCCTGCGCCGCGCAGGTGCGGCCCAGCCCCGAGGCCAAGCACCTCGACCTCAACGTCAGCGGCTACGCGGCAATGCCGCCCGGCCTCTGCTTCCTGATGGCGCGAAAGTTCAAGCCCAACGCCATGCAGGTGGGCTGTTGTGGGCAGTTGCTTGTTTGTTGCGCCGCGCGGATGGCCGGGGCTGCGGGCTGGCATGCTGCGACTGCCTGGCGCCGCACGGAGCGCTGCGCGATGGAAACGGTGGCACCCTTCCGCCTTCCGCGCACCCTTGCCCACTGCTGCTCCCGCTTCCGCTGCTCCCGCTTCCGCGCACTCTGACTGCAGCCCCTGCTCGAGCTGGAGTTAGAGTGCGGAAAGGACGAGGTGCCAGTGTTTGGCACGCGGAAATGCCCGTACCGCCGACGGGGCGGCGCGTCCCCAAGCACTCCCGCGGTACCACGCGGGGGGCCAAGGGCGAGCAGTGATGGCATGGAGCCCCCTTGATTCAACATTGCCATCCCTTGTTCAGTGTTCAGAGGAGCGCACAGGGAACAAGAGGGGCAGGCCATATGGGGAAGGCCGTCGGCCAACGCGTGTCGGTTGCGGGTGAAGAGCTGGTGTTTTACCAACGTTGCTGGTTGTACCGCTCCCAGGGCCTTGCTTTGCTCTTTGATTCTTGCAGAAGGCGAGGCAGACAGCGTTCCGTGAGAGGAAAGGCGGCGCCTGAGTCGCCCACGCACACTCCAACACGCCACCCCAACCCCACTCCTTGCTCCATGAAACGAGTGCCAGCCTGTCACAGGCCCACTCTGGGCCTTTTAATAGGAGCGGCAGTGCTATCCGCCGCGTTGCTGGCAGCAGGGCCCGTCCTGCTCAGCAGCAGCCCGCTCTATTGCACGCCTGTCAAGGCCAGAAGCTGCTCCAAGGGCGTCAGGAAGAACCTAGGCGCGGGCGGCGGCGCCATTAGGGAAACGCGAGCGGCGGCGCCTGAGGTCGACGTCGGCGTGGCAGGAGGCGCCGCGCTCTTCCGCCGCATCCAAACAGACTTTGCGCCTTTTGAGGCGGGGATCGACGCACCATTGGTGGAGCAGGCCTACTGCCAGGGGACGCACGGCAGCTTCAGGCTGCAGGTGGGCGGCGCGGACCTGCCGAATGTGTGAGGGCGCCTTTGGGGCCGCTGTCGAGCCAATTTTCCCAAACACGACCTGTTGCTCAGGTCGTCAACCGCAGCGCATACGTGGTGGGCGAGACGAAGTCTTACGAGTCCCGCCACCTCAACCTGAAGCGGCAGCTCCTGCAGCTCTGGCAGGACGGGCGCATCCCAGAGGGCATCGACGTGCGGGATACGGCATTCACCGAACAGAAGCCTGCGATGGCCGCCGCCCCACAACCTGCCGCTGCTCGTTGGCGCTGGCGCGGCAGTGCTGCAGAAGTGCCTCCTCTCGCCCCACTCCCACCCGCGCCCTCTCCCCCCTGCTTGCTGCACGACCCTCCCTCGCCCGGCAGCTTGTGATCGAGTCTGAGGACCTGCCCACGGTGCGGCCGCGCGGCGCGGGCTGCCCCCGCCGCGGCCCCGTGCTTGCGGCCGCCAAGGACGCGGGCAACGCCTCCCACTCACACGTCATCCTGGCTCCGGACCACACGTTTGCAGGCGAGGGTCTCAGCAGGCAGGCTGGCAGCCTGCGCCCTGCTTCCTGTCGGTCCCGTCGATGCTCTCGCCACGTGCACACCCAAGCGCCACTTCCCTGCCTCTGCCCCCGTCCACTCCGCAGGCTGGCTCGAGGCGCGCACGCTGGCCTGGGCGGAGCAGCTGCCGCTGCAGCGCGCGGCGGCGGAGCGCTGGCCGTGGACCGCGCGCGCGCGGCGGCTCTTCTTCCGCGGCGCCGCCACGGGCGAGCGCAACCTCACATCTCCGGACCTCTCTGATGAGTTCCCCGATCTGCTAGACGTGCGGCTGGTAAACTGGAGCTCGGTGGAGGAGCGCGCGCTGTTTGTGCCCCTGGTCGACCACTGCCAGCACAGGTGTAGTGAATGCCACTGCACAGCTGCGTATGCATGCAGAGGCCGCCGTGGGTGTGGCAGAAGAGTGCTAGGGCGCGCCGTGCGTTCCTCCGGCTGCCCCGCCCCCATGCCTCTCACCCTCCCCGCGCCTCGCCATGCCATGCCACCCTCCCCAGGCTGCTGCTCCACCTGCCGGGCAACTCGTACGCGGCGCGGCTCAAGTACCTGCTCGCGTGCGGCTCCGCGGTCGTGTTTGCGGCAAACGGCTACGAGGAGTTTTGGTGGGGGCCGGGGCCGGGGCCGGCCTCGCGCGTCTGCAGCTGGGCTTGCTGCTCGCTCGAGCTGCCACTCTCCCCCGCCTCCCAGGCTGCCCTGCCGCGCCCCCCCCCCCCCCCCCCCCGCCTCGCAGTTGCCACCTCCGCCTGATTTCCCCTCCTAGTGCCATCTGATTGCAGGTACCACTTGCTGGAGCCGGGGAGCAATTACTTCAAGACGGAGGAGGTTGACGAGTACAACGCGGGGTTCCACCTGGCAGAGGTGGCGGCCTGGCTGCAGGTGGGCGGGCCTGTGTGCATCCTAGTTCGAATTGGGTGGGCCAGAGGGTCCTGCGTGTGGGCTAGGGTGAGCGCTCAGGCAGGGTCCTTCCCTTCCTGCCTCACCTCAGCACAGCACAGTAGAGGGGATGGGGAGATGGATGCACGTCCAGGCCCGTCCCACCCACCTGAACACCGCCCCAGCCCCTCGGCGGCCGCCCCGCACCCGCAGGCCAACGACGCGGAGGCGGAGCGCGCAGGGCGCGCGGCTGCGGAGCTGGCGGTGGCCACGCTCGCGCCGGCCATGGTGGCAGAGTACTGGCGCCGCCTGCTGGGCGCGTGGCGCCGCCTGCAGAGCTACAACGCGACCCAGGTGCTGAGGAGGGAGGGAGGTTGCGTGCGCACACGCAAGGAGCAGCGCAGGCGCAGGAACAGACAGGGCAGCCAGAGGGTCTGGGTTGCTGGGGGGGTGGAAGAGGAGGTGCAGCTAGCTAGGGGCCGCGCCCTGCTGCGAGGTGGGGCCACAAGATGTAGTGAGCTATCTAGGGGCCAGCACCAGCCTGCCATGGACCGCGACGAGCCTCCGCTGAGTGTGCCTTCCCTCTCCCACGTGCGCCTGCCTCCCTGCCGCAGGTCCACCCCGATGCGGTGCTCCTGGACAGCTCGGTGCTGGTGCCGCGCGTCATCAACGTCACCCAACGCACCTGCCCTGACTCCTGTCCCGCCTTCAACACCATGGCCTACTGGCGGGAGCGGCTCCTGCCCGCAGAGGGGGAGCCGCCTGACGGCCCGCCTGCCAGTGGTGGCAGCGACGGCAGCAGCAGGCGCGAGCCGTAGTGCATGCACCAAAGTCTGCCGCGCGTAACTGTGCTCGGTTTGCTCCCTGAGTGTGTGCTTCTTCAGGTATAGGGTCGGCAACGCATGCAAGGGAGAAGGGTGAAATGGCCAGGGCGGCAGTGGAGGGCGGCAACAGTGAAGACCAGCGCAAGTCTCTCTGCGACACTTGCTACTCTTACCGTGCTACCTGATCTTTCGTCTTTCGCAATCGAAGCTCCCACAGGCGCTTTGGAGGAGCTACGATCGCTCGATCGCTGCGCGCGCCGTGCTCATCGCCATCTCGCTTTGCGAGAGCGGAAGAGCTCTGAACATGAAGCAAAAGAGGTCCTAGCTGCAGTGCCGAGGCGAAAGAGGTGCGCTGCGGGGCGACTACAGGCAATCCACGACCAAGCAGGGTTGGAGCATTGCTGAGGAGCACTCGCAGGCGCTGCCGCTGCACTTCAGCGCACGTGCCCGCCCGCCCGCCGCCTCGAGCCAATGCAGCACGCCTCCTCGCCCGCACCGTGCGACAGCAGCCTGCAGGATGGCGGACGACGAGAGGGAGGAGTATCATTTCTTCGGCACGCCCATCGGGGAGGAGACGGAGACGCGGGCGGGACAGCACCGCAAGGAGGTCCAGGACGCGGCGGCCACCAAGGCGCTGCCCCTGCACAAGCAGGTGCGGCGGCGCCGCGGCGCGAGGCCGCACATGGGTGGCCTGGGGCAGGCAGGGCCGAGCGCGGACGCGCCGGCCGTGCAGCAGCGGCGCTGGCCGTGCCTCTCAGCCGGCCCCGCCCCGCCTGCCTGTCTTTGTGGGCGCAGGAGGTGACGGACGCGCAGGGGCGGCGGCGGTTCCATGGCGCCTTCACCGGAGGCTTCTCAGCGGGCTACTTCAACACTGTGGGCAGCAAAGAGGGCTGGGCGCCGTCCTCGTTCCGCAGCAGCCGCGACGCGCGAGCGCAGGTGGGCGGGGGCCGTGGGGGGTTGCAGCTGAGGCGCTGCGCCGCGCGCCGCCGCTCCTTGCTGCCCTGCTGCACTCCTTGTGGCTGGTGGGTGCCGCCGCTCCCTGCCCCATCATCCCCTCCGCCTGCTTGCCTCGCCCTGCGGCCGCAGGTCGCGCAAAGCGTGGAGCAGTTTCTGGACGAGGATGAGCTGGAGGAGCTGCGGCGCACCAACCTGCAGACCACTGCAGGTGAGGGGGGCCGGTGCCACGGGCAAAGGGAGAGTAGGGCGCTTCCGCTGTGCCCCAAGTGCGCTGCCGCGGCGGCAGTCGCCTCCCTTGCGAACGGGCCATCTGGCGATGCACCGCTGTCCCCTGTGTGCCGTCCCCTGGTTGCACTGGTTGCAGACTACGACACGTTTGGCAGCACTGGCGCGGAGCTGGCGCGGCGGGTGGCAGAGGTGCGACGCCGCCCGGCTGCTTCATGCCGCTGCTCCCTGCAGCCTCTCTCTGGCAGGAGTGCGCATGCGGCCAGCTGCCCAGGGCCCGCCGCGGAGCTGACGCCACTGACGCCGGTTGAAGTGACGTGCTCCTTGTGCTGTCATGCTGCAGGAGGAGACGCAGGCCAGGCCGTCTGCGATCCCAGGGCTGCTGCCCGAGGAGGTTGTGGCTCCGGTGCCTGCGGGCGCAGGCATCCAGCTGCTGCAGCGCATGGGCTGGCGGCAGGGCAAGGGCATCGGCGGCAGCGCTGAGGAGGAGGACGGCGGCGCCGAGGAGGGCGGCGAGGGCGGCGGCGGCGGGCGCCGCCACCGGCGCGCGTGGGGCCGCGAGGCGGGCGTGGGCCCTGAGAACACGCCGCTCCACCTGCTGGCGCCCAAGTCGGACACGTTTGGCCTGGGGTATGATCCGTTCAGGTGCGATGCACGGGGGTGGAGGTGCCTGGCCCCATATCATATGCTGTGATTGGTGGGGCATGAAGCGTGCGCGAGCAGCACCTGCACCATGTGGCAGCACTTGTGTTGGTGCTGACGCTCACCTGGCCGCCTGCCCCTGCGTGTTGCCTACCTGCAGGGGCGCCGAAGAGTTCCGCAGCGCAAAGCAGGCGCAGCAGCAGCAGGTGGCGGGGGGCAGGGAGGGCCAGCGCGGCGGCGCCGGCGCCAAGCGGCGACGGGGCATTGCCTTTGGCACTGGTGAGCGTGCCACCTGCGCGACGAGGTCCGGCTCCCGGCTGCCGCCGCGCCAGCCCTCGGGCCCTGCACCCTGCCTTGCGGCATGCCACTGCCGCCCCTGCGCCTGGCTGCCGCTCGACCGGTCCCCCGCTGCCGGTGCTTGCCCCTGGACAGGCGTGTTTGATGAGGACGATGCCCATGGCATCCTTGACGACTACGTAACGCACGACGATGTGGAGAGGTGCGCGAGGGGCTTTGGTGGAGCCCTGGCGTACCCTGCGGGACCCCTTCGGCGTCCTGCCGAACCCCGAGCACCACGCGTGCCGTGCGGAGGCCGCGTGCCTGCGTCGCCCGCGTCACCTGGCACACCGGGCCGACGCGCCGCTGCCCTGCGGCGCCGCGTGCGCCCGCGCCTCGCCGCCGCAGCTACGAGCACGAGGCGGCGGACGTGGGCGGCCTGTCGATGAAGCGCGGCCCGAAGCTCAGCAAGTCGGGTGCGCGGCGGGGCGGAGGCTGGGGCACAGGGCGCGACACGCGCGCGCACGCCGCAGAGAGCACGGGCCTGCCGAGGATGCCAGTCTTTGGCACCAGTGCCTTGGCGCCAATGCCTTTCAATGTTGTGCCTCTGCCGCCCTGCAGGCCTAGGGGACCGCTTGGCAAAGAAGGGCTACAGTTTTGAGATCACAGGTGAGCGAGACATTACAAGGCCAGGATCTGCATCTGGGGTGCTGGGGTGGTCAGATTCGGTGCTGCACCGGGTGGCAACAGACAAGCAGGGCAGGAGTGGAAGCTTGAGCGGAGGAGTGCACCGGACCTGTACGCCACCCAGCACCGCGACTCTGCGCGCATGCGCCTCGCCTGCGCGCAGAGGAGGGCGAGGATGAGGAGCGGGGCCTGCTGGGCTGGCACCCCCACCAGCCGCGCCAGCAGCAGTACGCGCTGCCCGGGCGGGAGGCCCCCATGCTGTTGACGAGCAAGGTGCGGCTGCGCTGGCTTGCCTGTGCGCGTTGTCAGGGGCTGGGGGCGGGGGCATGGCATGCAAAGACGCCCTCTACCCTGCTCCGCCCTCTTCCACGCCCTCCGCGCTCCTCCACTCTCCCCACCTCGCGCAGGAGCACCAGGCCTCTCGCGGCCTGGTCCCCGGGTTTATCAAGGCGACCGCAACCTACGCGCCGCCCTACTTCCCGCCGCCCCACATCCCCCCCGGCTATGTCCCCCGCCACCGCGTCGAGGCGCCGCCCCCGCCGCCAGGCGCGTGCAGGCGCCGTGCCGCCAGGGGCCTGCCACGGTGCCACGCCGCCTGGACTGCTCTTGCTCCCGCCGCCCCGCTCGCCCCCCCTGCTGGGCTTGCCATCTCCCCACGCACCCTCACGCGCCCGCATCCCGTGCCTCTGCAGGCGCCGCCGCGCCTGCGCCGCCCGCGGCACCGCCCCCCGCAGACCCCCAGCTGCGCCAGGCCATCGACTCCCTCGCTTTCTACGTCGCGCGCAACGGCCCGCTGTTCGAGGGCCTGGCGCGGGAGAAGCAGCGGCGCGAGCCCGGCGCGCACAGGTTTGCAGTGCAGCAGGGGCCGGCAGGGGCGCGGCACACTCCGCGTCCAAGCGCCTGGACAGCACCCGGCAGCTGCATGCTGCCCTCGCGCCCGCTCGGCGTGCAACACGTGGTGTCCCCGCCCCTGCTGCCGCAGCTTCCTGACTGGGGGAGAGGGCTCGGCATATTATGCATGGAAGCTGCACTCCATGCGATCCATCATCAGGGGCCCGCAGCAGGCGGCAGCGCCGGCGCCGGCGCCGGCGGCGCGGCCGGCCATCAGCCAGCGCTCGGCACCGCTGTCGGCGGAGGAGCGCGGTGCGCTGCTGGGCGAGGCGCCACTGCCGGCGGGCGCCGGCGCCGGCCCCGCGCCGCCCCCCACGCTGTACGCCGGCGCCGGCGCGCCGCCGGCACAGCGGGGGCAGCAGCCCTCGCTGCAGCGCCAGCTGCTGCAAGTGGCAGAGGCAGACCGCCAGAGGCTGCAGCAGCTGCTGAAGCGCAGCTTCGTTCCAGCCGAGTCCACAGAGCTGCTGCACGACCCCTCAGCGGCCATGGTGGGGCTCCGCCCCGGCGCGCCGCCGCCGCCGCCCAGGGTGGCGGCCGGCCCGGTGGGGCCCGACGGCGCGGCGCCTGCCCCGGCGGGCGGGGCGGACGCGGCCGCCCCAGGCCGCATCATCACCGCGGCTGACCTCAGCCGCCCGCTGCCCGACGCGGCGACGGGCGCCGGCGGCGACAGCGGCGCGGGGGCCGGCGGCGGCGGCGGCGGCGCGCCGCGCCTGCCCGTGCGCCGCGTCGAGGACTGGCGCCCGCTGCCGCTGCTCTGCAAACGTTTCAACGTGCCTGACCCCTACCACAACCGGCCGGCAGAGGTGCAGATGTCGCGGTTCAAGACTGACCACCTGACGCTGCCTGAGACAGGTGGGGGGTGGGTGGGAGGCGCGGGTATGGGGCGAGGGGGCGCCACGGAGGGAGGGCGGGTGATGGCGCAGCACGGCGGGGGGGCTGCGTATTGCAGTCGGTCGCGTCGGCCAGCCAACAACGACGCCGCCCGCCCGCCCCCGCCCTGGGCCGCAGCGGCACGGGTGGTGGGCGCGCTGGGCGCGGTGCCGCCGGGCGCGGAGCAGTTTCTGCTGCCGCCCTCGGTGTCGGCAGCCATACAGGCGGCGGAGGTCACGCAGCAGCAGCAGCAGCAGCAGCAGCGACCGACAGCTGGCCAGCCGCCGCTGCCGCTGCTGTCGCCGCCGCTGCCGCCTGGGCAGGGTCCTGGCGCGGCACCACCGCCGGCGACCCTGGCGGCGCAGGTGGCCGCGGAGGCGCAGGACGCTGCGGGGGCGGCTGATGCTTTCCTTGATTCGCTGGCGGGCATGCTGGAGGCGCCTGCGCCGCCGGCGGGGCCTGCGGCAGCGGCACCACAGCGGCCTCTGGAAGGCCAGCCGCCTCTGCCTCCAGAGCAGCCTGCGGCGGAGGCAGGGGCGGCGGCGGGTGTGGAGGAGCGGCCGATGGATCTGTTTAAAGCCATTTTCGAAGATTCTGAGGAGGAGGAGGAGGAGCAGGAGGAGGAGGAGGAGGCGCAGCCGCCGCTCCCGCCCGGGCCGCCGCCGCCCGAGCCGCCGGCGGCGGCGCCGCAGGCGGCGGCGCCGCCGCCGGCAGAGGACCAGGGGGCATTTGGCTTTGCCAAGCTGCGGCGGCCAGAGGGGCCCGACGTGCAGGCAGGAGCAGCGGAGGCGCCGCTCCCAGCGGGGCCGCCGCCGTCGGCGGGGCCCGCGCAGATGGATGATGCGCTCAAGGAGCGGGTGCAGGAGGCGCTGCGGGCGCTGAAGCGGAGCAAAAAGGAGAAGAGGAAGAAGGAGCGGAAGGAGAAGGACAAGCGCAGGTGGGTGCACCCACGCGCGCGTGGGTGCGTAGGCTCAGAGCCTGGCTTGTGGGTGCATGGGGCTGGGCCGGCATGCGCGCTCCCGCACGCACTGGTGCGAGTGCGCCGCGCCGAGGGCCGCTGAGGACCGCCCGTGCCGCCACGCGACCTGCTCTCCTCCCTTGCAGCAAGAAACACAAGAAGCGGAGCAGCCGGGACAAGGAGAGGGGGAGGGAGCGGGATGGGCGGCGGCGGAAGAAGCGCGGCCGGAGCGGCAGCGGAGACGACAGCGGCTCCAGCAGCAGCGGCTCCGACACCGAGCCCTGACTCTTGGCACTATTGCCCTCTTCATCCCTGGGTTCACAGGCAGAGAGTGCTGATGCTGGCAAGCGCAAGCAGGAAGGGAAAGGGGACGCAGAGTGGTCTGCGTGCAGTGGTTGCTGCGGCGGCCGTTCGCGGCGCCGCTCGCCTCCAGGTCAGGCGCACTAGTGAGAGTTCCGACTCGCTTTGATCCTCTTGCATTTGAAGACCTGCACGCATCACATTGCTGCGTGCTTTGGTGTTGCTTGGACGATCGAGTCCACGTCATTGCGCTTCGGAGACCATCTCTGATGGCAACAGCAGCGGTCGGCGTGCTGGGTGCAGTGCAACGCGCCAGTCTGCACACCTGGCGCAGCGCGAGGCGGGTTCGCCCGGCGCCGCCCGCCAGCCGCGTGGCAGCAGATGGCGAGCACACCAGAAGGGCGTCGGGTGCAGAGAGGGGGGCAGGGCGTACAAGGCTCCCGCCTCCACGAGAGGTGAGACACGGCTGGAGGTGGAGCAGCCCCAGCACATGAGGCTCTGCTTCAGCTTCAGCACGGCGTGCTCTCCCATCCCCTGGCAGGAGCTGCTGACCATAGCCCAGTGGAGCACCCTAGCTGTGGCGCTTGTGCTGGCAGGCTTGGCTGTGGGTGCGGCCCTGGACCTGAGTGGGCAGGCTTATTCCAGGTGTGGGCATGTGCCTGCGCTGCCACAGGTGCACGAGCAGACGCCGAGCGTTCTGCTGCCCTGCAGAGACGCGCTGGGCCGGGCGTGGGACCAGGCGTGGGAGCAGCAGGCGTGGGAGCAGGGCAGGCGGCAGGGTGAGCGATGCTGCGAGCCAGCCTCACCGGCGCCAGCAGCGCGGCTGCACGAGGCGGCGGGGGATGCCAGGAGGTGCACATGCTGAGTCCCTTGCGCTTGATGATGGAAGCATGTTTAACACACGCTACATGTAATACACGCTACGCCATGGGTATCCAAACAAACAAAGATGATGGGATGGATGTGGATGTTCTGTGCAAGCCAGGCAATCACTAGACTAGGCAATCGCTAGACTAGGCAATCGCTAGACTCGTGCTGCTCCTGCGCGGGCGTCCGACTGTTTCAGGCATCCGCTCATGCGTCGTCGCCAGGCCTTTGGGTCGGACGCCCGCGCTTTTACCCCCTCACTCGCTGTCGCCCCTCACTCGGCACCCACGCCGAGAATGGCCAGCAGGTGAGACAGCTCCTGCTCCTCACTCTCCAGCCCCTTTTTGCCCGTGCCATCCTGGTGCTGCATGGGCACGGCGTCCCACACTGCGAGCGGGGGCGCGGCCTGGACCTGGCCCCAGGGCAGGGGCCCATCGGCCTGGGCGCCCAGCGCGCCCGCCACCCCCACGCCCACCGGGCGGGCGGCACCGAAAGGCTGGGCGGCGGGGACGCCGCCCAGCGGCACGGGGGAGGGCGCGGCGCGCGCCGGCGTCGCCGCCGGCGACTGGAGCCACCCCGCGCTCGCAGCACTGCTCTGGCGGCTGGGCATGGTGGCCCAGTCTACGACCGAAGCCACGGGCTCCGCCGCCAGAGGCGCGGCGGAGAAGAGGCTGTGCTGGCTGTGGGCGCCAGGCGTCTGCGCGCGCGCATCAAACGACCAGCCGTCGAAGACCTGCTCGCCGGCGGCAGGCGCGGCAAACGCGTCTGCGAGGCTGGCCGCCGTGGCGGCCGCCGAGCCGGGCCAGAGCCCGTCCTCCTCGCCGCCCGCCGCCGCCGCGCCAAAGCCGTCTGCACCCGAAACCACGCTGCCCGCGACGCTGGCGGCCACGCTGCCGGCACCACTGGGCGCGAGGCTGCCGCCGCTGCGCTCGGCCGCCGCCACCGCCGCGGCCTCCTCCACAGCGGCGGCGCCAAAGCGGTCGCGCTGAAGCGCCTCCTTCACCGCGTCCCAGTCGCCGCCGCACATCACAATCTGAAGCTCCACGTGCTCTCGGTCAAAGCCCAGGGAGGCCGCAAACGCCAGCAGCTCCTGCGCCTCCCTGGGGAGCGCCCGGAGGGCAAGGGAGGCGGGGCAGGGGGGGCGTCAGTCAGCAGCGGCGCCGCGTGGGCCTCGCAGACCGGCCTCGCCCGTGGGGTCGCTCCCAGCGCCGCCGCTCGGCGGCGCGCGCGGGGGACGCGCCCGCCACCAGCTCACCCCGTGACGTGCACGGGCTTGGTGCCCCGGCACACCGCCCCCTCCATCAGCATCGCGACCGCCTTGGACGCGTCGCTGCCAGCCGCGTTGGCGGCGGCTGCAGGCGGGCGGGGCAGCGGGGCGCGGGCGGCCGGCGTGAGCGCCGCGTGTGCAGAGGCAGGGGAGGGCGGCGGGCGCCGGCAGCAAGGGAGATCGGCGGGCCGGCACGCTGCCTGATCCATCGCCCCCCGGCATCCCTCGACAGCAAGCAAACGAACGCACCTTCGGCAGTGCTGCCATCGAAGCCCATCTCCAGAAGGCTCGCGATGCAGAACGAGCGCTTGTGCCTGCGCAGCGGCGCGGCCGGGCACGGCGCCAGTTGGCGGGCGGGCGAGTCGGCCGCACGGCGCGCGCGCCCCGCCTCCCGCGCCCCGCGGCGGCGACTCCTGATATCGGGCCGCGCGCTCACTGCTTCAGGAGGGAGATGGAGGTGTCGCTCATGTCCAAAAACGCCTGGATCTCGGCCTCCTGCTGCTGCTCCTGGCGCTCAGCCGCCGCCGCGCGCGCGGCCCTCTCCTGCTCCGCCTGGTGCGCCTTGAGCTGCCGCTCGCGCTCGCGGCGGCGCCGCTCCTCCTGCTCCGCCTGCCACTCGCGCTCCCGGCGGCGCATCTCCTCCTGCAGAGTGCAGCGGCGATCCATTCGAAACAGGCTGTGACCGGCGGCAGCAGCACGCGTCAACGCGTCGCAACGCCCGCACCCGCACCCGCGCACTCGCCGCAGCGTGTTCCCGCGAGGCGAGCCGCCAGCGCCGCAGCCTGGCAGGCAGCCAGCGGAGCAGGGCGGTCATGCGGGGGCCCCCCCAAAGCGCACCTCAGAGTGGATGAGTGGGCAGTTGTAAATGTGGCACTCTCCTGCGCGGCGGGCGCAGGGCCAGGGGAGTGGGCTCTCGGCCGCGTGCCCGGCGAGCGAGCCTGCCAGGGCAAATGCCGGCGGACGCCGGGCGGCACGCGCGCCCAGCCAGCAAGGGGCGGCGCTGCTTGGCGCTCACCATCTTCCTCATAGTCGCGGCACCACTGCAGCTGCCGCGGCCGCTGGCCAGAGGGGAAGGATATGGTGCTCCCGCGGGGAGGGCCGGCAGAGCGGCCGCCGCCGCCACCGCCGCCGCGGGCGACGGCCGCCGCCGCCCGCGCCAGCGCCGCCTGCTGTGCGGCCGCCTTCTTAGCCGCGGCGGCCGCTGTCGCCTGCTGTTCGCGTGCGGCCGCGGTCGGGCGGGGGAGATGGGGCGGGGGCGTTGCGATCACCTTTTGTGGCCGAATCAGGTCTGCGAGGGGTTGAGAGAAGCCGGGAGGGCAAGTGAGCAGCCCAGGCAGCCACGCGGTTTGGAGTAGCCTGCCGGTCGGTCGGGTTTGGCGAGCAGTGGGCCCGTCGGGCCAGTCGCTCGCCTGCAGTCACAATCTTGCCAGGGCAGCCTGCCTTGCTGGGGCAGGCAAAGCGGTGATACCGCATCACTTCGTGGGGGTGGGTACGCGCTTTGTCCTGCGGCATGGATCGAGGCAGCGGCGACGGTCCAGGCACGTGGGTGCAGGGCTGTGCGCGCGGCAACAGGAGAGGCAGGCGGGGGCACAGCGGCGAGGCAGCGCCGCACCTTGGCTTTCCTCAACGAGGTCGAATTGTCGCAGCGCAGCTTTTGTAAGGCTGCCACTGCACAGTCAAAATGATAACAGCATTGTGGACCGCACTTGGAGCACTCGGCTGCGTGGCAGAGGGGGCGCAGCAGAGGTGGAGGAGGGGTGCGAGCGTCGCACAGTGGCAGTCGGCGTCGAGTGACTGGGCACGCGCGCCCTCGGCGTGCAACTCCCCGCCCCTGCACCTTGTATGTAGCCGTCTTTCGAACTGGCGTCAATTTCCCGGCAACAGATGGCGCAAAGAGTCAGAGAGGAGCTCATGATGGTGACGCTGCGCCCGAGGCGAGCGCTGTGTGGGCGAGCAAGCCTTGCAGGTGCTGGGAAGGGCGGCACGAGGGCGCGCGGACGCCCCGCAGCTTCAAGGGGGGTGCCCCCAGCAAGGACAGCTCCTGTGGGCAGGATCTGGCAGCGGTGCTAGCGCTGAGGCCAGCGCGGAAAACCAGGCGACCGGCTGGGCGCTTGTGCTTCAGCAGGTGAGCCCCGGGATCTTACTTCGTTGCCGGATTCGGGCGGCCCGCCGCCCTGCGGCCCGGCCATCTGCTACAACACAATCTCCTTCCTCTTTGCTCGCCCAAGCTCTCGTGTTTGCCCCTCGGCAGCAGGCAGCTTTGGCTGCAGCAGACAGCTTTGGCTGACACAGCCACTCTGCACGCTGCGCTGTGCTCTTGTGCACGGCGGGGGGGGGACCAGCCAGCCGGCCCCCCTGCCCCTGAGCCTGAGCCTGTTCCTCCCAACAAGTTCAGCTACTACCTCGCCCACATCCGCGTCCCACAACCGNGTTGTGTGCTGGTGAGGTCGCGGGGTGGGGGGGGGGGCGAGTGATAGGTAGGAACGAAGAGATCCGAGGAGGCGCAGAAAAAACGAATTTTTTTGTGGGGCAGACCCCTGCGTGTCTGTGAAACCACCAAGAAGAACGGAAGCTGCCGCCGGGCCCCGGCGACGACACTTCGGAAAGAGGGTGGGGTGAGTGGAGGTTTTTGTTTTTGACGTACAAGAAGAAAGAACAGTGCTGGATCAAGCAAGGGAGCAGGGAGACGTCAACACGCACGAGCTGAGGTTGGTGGAGGTGGGGGTCACACGCCCCTTCCCACAAAAGGCATGGTCAGATGTATTCACAAACGGCATCGGGAGCGCGCCGCTGCGCCGTCGCCAGCAGGGTCGCAGGCACCGGGGCGGCGGGCGGCTCACTCACTGCTGCTGCTGCTGCTCGCGCGGCGGCGGCAAGGGCGCGGGGGGCAGCGCGTGCGCCAGTGCCAGCATCTCGTCCCCCAGCGAGGGCGACAGCCGCTGGCCGCGCGACATGGTGCGCTTGAGCTGCACCGCCTGCATCGCCAGCCGCTTCCAGTGCTCGCGCGGCTGGGGCGGCGCCTGCCGCGCGGGCGCCGCCGCCGCCAGCGTCCACTGCCAGGCGGCGGCCGGACCCGGGGCGGGCGCCCCGCCGGTGTCGGGCGTGGTGCTGGCCGCGGCCAGCGCCTGCACCGGCGGCGTGGGCAGGCCAAATTCCGCAGGCGGGGCCGCGAAGGCGGGAGACACCTCGCACAGTGCGGCGGCGGCGCGCGGGAGCGCGAGGTCCGCGCCGCCCGTCTCGCTGTCGGTGCTGCCCTGCCGCAGCGCCGCCGCCTGGCAGTGCGGCTGCCGCTGGCCGTCCAAGGGGGCCACAGCGTGCGCCGGCGTGACGTGCAGCAGCGGCGCGGCCGGCTTCTCCTCGGCCTCTGGGTCGGATGGGTCGGAGGCCATTCCGTCGTCGCTGCTCCACCCGGCGCCGCCGCTGCCGCAGGTGCGCTGGTGGGGCGTGCCGTCGTCCCCCTCGCACTCGTCGTCCTCCTCCTCCTCCGCCTCGCACGCCGCCTCCTCGGGCTCGAGCGCGCGGCCGCGCGGCGCCTCGCGGTGCTGCGCGTCCTCAGGCTCCAGCCCGCTGCTGCTGGTGGGCCAGCCGGCGCTGACCCCGCCGCCGCCATCGGCGTGCGCGGCTAGCGCCAGACGCGCCGCCGCCGCGCGCTCGGCCGCCTCCAGCTGACAGTGCACGCGGCCGAGCAGCAGGCGCACGCTGCGCCAGTGGCGCGCCTGCGCGCGCATGGCCAGCGCCACCGCCGCCATGCCCATCTCACTGGCCTCCTGGTCCTCGGGCAGCGGCGGCGGCCGCTCGCCCAGCAGCACGCGCACGCAGGCCTCCATGCCCCGTGCTGTGGACAGGAGGTTGTATCCGCCCTCCAGCAGCGCGACTGCAGGGCGTTGGGGGGGAACGAGCCGAGGAGCAGGGTGGGGGTGGGGGTGGAGCAGGGCGCGGCAACAGGGGGCATAGTCCGGCAATGCAGCGGCCAGCCGCATTCACTCAACCCTCGCCCCGTCCGTTCAGGGGCCCGAGCGCGCGCGCCCGCGCCGCACCTGTGGGGGCCACCAGCTGCAGCAGGGCGGTCATGTGCGCATAGCCCTCGGGCGTGAGGTGGCAGCCGCCGATGGGGTCGCCCTCCGCGACGTCAAAGCCGGCGGAGATGATCACCAGGTCGGGGCGGAACTCTGCGGGGGCGGCAGAGAAGGGGGCGAGGCTTCAGCGACTGGCAGGGGAGGCCAGAGCCTCGCGGGGCGCGGTGCGCCTGCCCTGCTGTCTTGCGCCTGGCACGCGAGGCGTCAGCGTGCGGCGAGCCGGCTGCCCCAGCGCAGCAGCCCACCCTGCGCGATGGGCAGGATGACGTGGTTGAAGGCGGCCAGGTAGTCGCCGTTGCGCATGCCGCCGCAGGGCCAGGGCACGTTGACGGTGCAGCCGGCGGCGTCGCCGTGGCCCGTCTCGTGGGCAGCGCCGGTGCCTGGATAGAAGCAGCCGCTGCGGGCAGGGGCAGGGGACAGGGCCGGGCCGGCATCAGGTGGCGCCGAGGGCGGTGCGGCAGGCGGCCCGCGGGCGGCCTCCCCTGCACCCGCGCCCTGCCCGACCGCCGCACCCGCCGCCTCCTCTCAGGCCTCACCCATCGTAGCGGTGGAGGGAGCAGTACATGACCGAGGGGTCGTCCTCGAAGATCTCCTGCGTGCCGTTGCCGTGGTGCACGTCCCAGTCGAGGATGAGCACGCGGCGCGCGCCCGCGGCCTGCGCCGCGCGTGCCGCGATGCCCGCGTTGTTGAACAGGCAGAAGCCCATGGAGGTGTTGGACTCGGCGTGGTGGCCGGGCGGCCGCACGACCGCCAGGCCAGCGCGCGCGTCGCCGCGCACGACCGCGCGCGCCACCTCCACGCAGCACCCCGCCGACAGCCGTGCGCACTCGGCCGAGTGGCGGTTGACGTAAGTGTCCGAGTTGAGGGGCAGGGAGCCGGCGCCGCCGACCAGCCGCGCCTGGTCGCTCAGCGAGTCGAGCAGCACGAGCAGGCCGGGGCTGTGGCAGGCCTCCACCTCCTCCCGCGTCGCCGGCCGCGCGGGCAGCTGCACGCAGCGCCCCACCAGCTCGGCCGCCTGCAGGCGCGCCATCACGGCGCGGATGCGGTCGGGGCGCTCGGGGTGCGTGGAGCCGGTTCCCTCCTCGTGCTGCTCCATGCGCTCGTCATACGCGATGGCCACCAGCGCGTCGCCCTGCAGGCTGCGCCGCCCGCCGCCCGGCGCGCTGGCCAGCGGCGCGGGGTTGAAGATCTCGTCGTCGGCGAGGCAGCAGTGCCCGCAGTCCTGCGCGGGCGGGGCGGGGCGGGGGCGGCGCGCGCGGCGGGTCAGCGCGCGGCGCGGCGCGGGACTTGCACCCTCCTCGCTGCACACAGCAGACCCCGCCACGCGCGCGCTGTTCGCGCCCACCATGCAGATGCTGCCGGCCAGCGGCAGGCTCGCGGTGCAGTTGATGCAGTGGCGCATGGAAAGGAAGTCCATGTCGTCGCCGCTCTCGTAGCCGGTCGACTGCCCGCCGGCGGCCGAGGCGGGGCGGCACGCGAGGTCGCTGACGTCGTCGTCCGACGACTCTGCCGCCGCCGCCTCCATCGCGCCGCCCACCTCGCTGAGCGGCACAAACAGCGGCAGCGGCTCCGACATGGCGCGCGCAGCGGCGGACGCCGGCGGCGACTGCGCGCGGCTGATGGGCGCGGAACCGGGCACGCCGGTGCAGAGGGGCGGCGGCGGCGGCGGCGGCGAGCTCTCGCGCGCCGCGACCGGCTTCCACGCGGCCACCCGGTCCATGTCCATCTCGCGCGGCCAGCTGAAGCGCGGGCTCGCCAGGTCGGCGTGGGCGGGGCTGCCCAGCAGGCCGGTGGCGCCGTCCAGGTCAGAGACCATCCGGCGCTACCTGCACGGCGAGTTGGGAGTGCAGCGGTGAGGGCCGCCACGCCCCGAGCTGCGGCGGGGCGGAGCCACGCACGCACGGCGTGCGTGCGTGGGCAAGGGCGGCCCGCGGAGGTGACGGCCGCTGCGCCGAACGCCGCGCAGGTTGTGTTCCGCAGCACCCCCTCTCGCAAAAGCGCGAGGAAACCTTTGCCGCCGCTTCGATGCACTACGACAGGCGTCCCCTCGCGCTGGCCCCCAAAAGGCGCGGTGGCGCCCCCTCGTTCATGTTTGCGGCGCGGAAGGGCGCGAAACCGGCGCAGAGCGAACTTGCCCCCCCGCTCTCACACCTGCTGCCTGGCGCCCCCCTACGCCTCCCTAATGCTCCTTGGCCGACCAGCAGTCAAACGTGTGTCGCGCGGGCAGAGGGGAGGAGGGAGGGAGTTTTGCAAACGTTTAGGTAACGTTTAGAGAGCGAAGTGCGCGGGAGAGATCACAGCCCTTGCGGGCGAACACGCTTGCTGCACTGAGCAGTGGCTTTGAGGAGGCGTGCGGGGTCCGCCGGCGCCTTCCACCTGCTGCCGCTTTCCATCACTGGCGCGCTCGCTTCGCTGCCGGCGGCGAGCCATCATCGCCACTGCTGCCTGCAGGAGTTAAGGAGGGGCAGGTCGAGTAGGGCGTTCGCATGCGGCCGTATGCGTCCATCGCCCCCTGCCGTTCACAGTAGCCCACCTGACTCCTCGCTGTCATCCTCTTCCTCATCGTCTGTGTCCTGGCTGCCCAGCTCCACACTCGCCTCGTCGTCCTCGCTCTCCTCCTCCTCCTCCTCCTCCTCCTCGCCGTCGCTGCTGCTGCCCAAGTCCTCGCTGCCACCCTCCTCCTCGCCCTCCTCCCCGCCGCCCTTCAGCAGCTCCAGCAGCTCAGCCTTGAGCGAGTGCAGCACCCGCTTCTCCCCGAGCCGCAGCCGCACCGCGCAGAGCTGCCGCCAGGGCAGGCCGCCCCCCGCCAGCAGCGCCACGTCCTCCTCTGCGGAGGTGGGGTATGCCTTGAGCGCGCCCTGCGCCGCGCGCAACAGCGCCATGGCCACCGCCTCCCGAAAGTCACCATCGTCGAGGCACGCCCGCCCCAGCACCCCGGCCGCCGGCTCGGTGGAGTTGAGCGCCCGCGCCGCCGCCGCCGCCTCGTACTCGCCCACATACTCCCTCCAGTCCTCCTCCGGCATCAGCAGCACCTGCGGGGCAGGATGGGTGGGCGCACACTGGTGGATCGACCTGGTGCAGCCATGCCGCAGCGCGCACGCAGTGCCGCTGCTCGTGCGCTCCGGCCGCATCGCCTCCTCGCTCTGCCCAATCGGCAGCCCCGCTCGCCTGCGCTGCCGACAGCAGCTCGTCAGTCAGCGGCCGCACTGCTGGCACGACTGCTACGCTCTGCAGGAGGCCCAGCCGCGCCAGCAGGTCGCGCCTTTCCGCCTGGCTGGCCACTGCGTCGGTGAGGCTGAGTGCCGCAGCGATTGCCGTGCAGCTGGCCACCACCACGTCTGCCGGGATGAGCGCCTCAGTGTTGGGGTTTGCCAGCTGCTGGCGCTCACCCTCCTGCTCACCCTGCTGCAACTGCCGCTGCTGCGACAGATCCGCCGCTGCAGCCCGCTCGCTCGCTCCTGCTGAACCATTCCCTGCTGCGCGCGCTGCCGTCTCGCTGCTCCAATCCTCCACAAAACCATAGGTCTTCAGCAGCTGCGCATCGCTCAGATCGCCGTACGTGTGCAGCACCTGCTCCTCTTCTGCGATGTCGCGCTCTGCGCAGGGCAGATGGGCCGTGCGTGAATGGGCGCAAGCGCAGCCACGAGCTGGCGCGACGGCAGGCACGGTGTGTTCAGCCGGCAGACGCCACACTGCAATGCTCCGGTTTTCTCCTTCTTCCCTTGCCCCGCGCCCTGGCCCCACGCGCGCCCTCCTGCTGACCTGCTTTCATGCTGAAGTATGAGCTGAGGACGACCTCCCGCCCGTCACACTGGACGGTCAGCGGCTCCGTGACCAGGTGCAGGCTGGTGGAGCGCAGCGCTGGGATGCTGCTGTGGTTGATCATGTCGATTCCTGTCAACATGTAGAGCTCGGAGCCTGGCACAAGTGAGGGTGAGGGAAATGGGGAAGTGAAAGTGAAAAGTGGAGGCAGGTGCAACAGTCCAATGCTTGGGCAAGTCTGCCATGTGCACCTCAGCAGCAGCATACGCTGCTTGGGCTCACCCTCCGACTGTATCTGCGTCACCCAGTTGTCTTTCACCTGCAGAGCTGGAAGGGAGCAGCGTATCGCACGGCAAGGAAGCCGATGCAGAACCCAGGCCCAGTCCACCACGCGCCGCCTAAAGCCAACCCTGGCATGCCGCGGCTCCATCAACGCCGCACCAAGTGGAACGCCCGGCTCTGCACCATGCCACAGCACCAATCGAACGCCTCGGGCCCGCAGGAGGATGCTGGCCAGATGTCTGGGTGCTCACGCAGTAGCGGCTCCATGCGCGCATAGACCTCGGCTGCCGTCTCGCCCTTGGCCCGCTCCTCCAGGGCTGCACCGACAGGGTCAGGAGTCGTGATGGAGTGCTGCAGCAGTGGCGAGAGCTGGCCACGAGCGCGTAGTAGTGCCAGCGCTGCTGAAAGCCACGCACCCGTGCCTGCCAGCTCTGCCCTTTCCTCCTCTGTCCAGGACATCAGGCAGCCATGCCGCTCGGGCAGCAGGGCCAGGTAGGGTGCAAACCGCGACCGCTCGCCCTGTGCCAGCGCCAGGTGATGGAGGTCGCGGCAATGCACAGAGGAAGGGCAGGCGACAGGGGAGGTGCGAGCAGCTGGGCAGGCCCTGCGGCCCCCTATGTTCACTCCGCCGCACCAGTGCACGTTCTGCCATCATGATGAGCACAGTCGAGAGGAACGGGTCGAGCTTGTGGTCGGCCACCGCCTGCGCGGCCGGCGAGTCGGCGGCGGCGCCCACGTGCAGGCAGAGGTCGCGCGGCACGATGAGCAGCTGGTCGCCCGCAGGGATCGCCTTGGCCGCCACCATGCCCCTGTCGCCGCCTCCCAGCTGAGCAAACAAGTCCAGCGAAGGGTGAACATAGCCGCCAGCGTTCTGCAGCCACTGCACGAACTCTGCTGGGTTGTATGGCGCCATCTTGCATGAAGAGTTACTCCAAATGACTGCATTGGCGCAGGCAATGGTGATGGGCAAACCGGGTCGTCAAGGGCGCCTCTGTTTCACCTCCAAGCCCTCTTCCCAGCTGCAATTGTGACAATCAATCCAGCAGAGCACGGCTCGATCGATCCACGTTGGCGATCGACGTTCAGTTGCGAGAGCTCCTCCACCCCCAGACAGCTGTCCAGCGACTGTGGTCCAGCAGGTGAGCGCATCGAGACAGTCAGCGTCCGTGCAGATGCAGGCGGTCTGCTCCCACCCGCCCGCTCACGCATGCCCTCTGCCCGCTCCCGCCGCCGCCCGCGCGCAGCACGCTTTGCACTTTGCAGCCCGTTCGCGCCTTCGCTTGCAAGAAAAACTATGGCGGGCGCGCTGCCGCCCACGCTCGACCAGACCGACATGGTGTGGCGCGACGACAGTTGGCTCACGGGCGGCGTGCTGCACCCACAACATGCGCTTTTTTACTTTTACCGCTCCGTCTTCTTCGACCCAAACAGCAACAACGCCCGCGCCGCGCGGCTCAGTGTGCCGCTGGAGCAGCTGCAGTGAGCCCACCACCGCGCAGCGCAGCACCCGGCGATCAGCGCGCGGCGCAACCGCCGCAGGCGCTGCACTGCACGACGCAGCCGGCGCACGCTGCGCCCGCGTTCCCCACGGTCACCACGCACCTCCCACCTGCCTTCCCCCTGCCCCGCAGGCCGCGAGCCCCCGGCATCGAGTACACGCTTGTCGACCAGCAGCCGCCCCACCTGTATGTCATCCGCAAGCTCTTCCGCCACGCCGACGGGCCGTCGTCCGCGGCAGCGCCCGCCACCACCGACCTCGCGTACTACTATATCCTGGATGGCAACATCTACCAGGCGCCCAGCGTGCACGTGGCCCTGTCGGCACGCATGGTGAGACACACCCCGCCGCGCCGCAGGCCGGCGCGCGCAGCAGCTGCGGAGGAGGGCGTGCGCTCGCGCGATCAGGCGTTGAATCGCGCGATCAGGCGTTGAATCGGGCGCTGAATCCACCAGTGCACGTGCCCCCGCTGCAACGTGCTGTGCACTCGGCGCCTCCCTGTGCAGCAACGGTGCCTGTATGGCATCAGGATCGCATTAGAAGACCTGCGGCAAGACTTGGATCCGCTGCTGCGGGGTGAGAAGCCAGCCAAGTGGGGCGCGCTCCTCCTGCCCTCGCCAGGCCCCGGCCCGCAGCTCAGGGGTGCCGAGCCGCGCAGCACGCGTGGCGCCCCGCCCACATGTTCCTCCCTCCGCCGCGCCTGGGCGCGCAGGCGCGGAGCAGCAGGAGCAGAGCGCTCTGGAGCGCGAGCTCGCGGTGGGCAGGGAGGCGCCCAAGCGGGAGACGGCGGCAGACAGGGAGCGCGCACGCAAGGTGGAGGCCAACCTGCGGCACGTGCTCCAGGCAGTGAGCGGGGGTGGGGACGGCTGGGCGACAGCGGCGTGGCCGCGGGTTTGGCGCTGCCTGGCGCCTGGGTCGTGCAGGCCCTCTGTGGTTGCCGATGGCCCGAGCACCTCGCATACACACACTGCCATGGGCGCCAGTCTCAATGCAGGCGTGCCTTGCATAACCCCACGCTTACAGTTTGAGATGCCTGTGCCAGTGGCTGCACTGGCCGAGCTGGACGGTGCGCCAGTGGCGGCGGCGGGGGCGGCAGCAACGGACCCGCAGCAGCAAGGCGCCGGGCCTCGTGCAGGCCTCCAGGAGGCTCCAGGGCTGACGTCTGGCGTGGCGAGCATGCAGCACTGAGGTCACTTTGTGCACGCCACCACATGCCCCCTGACAGCCTGTGACGTTCGTGGCATTGGGACAGGATGGCAAGAGGGGGATACCCCGCCAGCTCCTCTCGGATGCAGTGGTGGCGTGGGGCAAGCAATGCCCCACCCTTGACACTTTAACCCAAACGTGCCGGCCCCATACCTGCAACAAAGGATGCTCGACGTTCCTGTACTGCAAGCAGATGGCGAGGCCTGGGGCGCGCCGCAGCATGCGCTACCGCTCCCGTTGCGCCGCCGCACGCTGGCCAGCCTGTGCCCACTCCACCCGTGACTCGCGGCCCCTTCCCGTGCGCGCAGGGCTGCGAGACACCAAATGGCCCGCTGGAGTCGGGGGAGTGTATGCTGCAGGCGCTGGTCGCGAACGCAACCAACACCCTGCCCCGCGTGGTCCAGCAGGGCGGCAACACCAGCGTCACCAGCGGGTTCCCCCTGCGGCTCTGCCGGCTCGACTCCATGCCGTTTTTTCCAGACGATGTCTGGCGCTGGGCTCGGCTCTCATGTCGACTACCTGACTGACTGCGCTGGCACAACCCTGCCAGGCTACTGCGGCTTCCCGGCCATCCTGCCCGCCGCGCTCGCCTGCCTCTCCATGCCCACCTGCGAGACCGTCTCCATGTTTGAGGATGGTGCGTGTCAGCACACGCCCCCGCGCGTGCCTGGCGCCGGAAGCCCAGCCTGCCCCCTGCCGCGCCGCGCCCCTCCGTCGCCTGAGTGAATGACACGTCGCGCCACGCCCCTCCCCCGCCTGAGGAGCAGGCCTGTTTGGCGTCGAGGGCCCTCTGGCGCTGGTGAGGCAAGCCCGCTGAGGAGCTCAAACAGCTTGTACAGCCCAACAGTCTATTCGCTCACGCGGTCGACCGTGAATCTGCTGGACGAGGTGCTGGAGTCTGAAGGGGTGGTGGTGCTGCCGACAGCCGAGGAGGCAGCGGCCGCTGCCAACTCTACGTCCAACAACACGTGAAGGGGCTGCATTATCACCCACGATGCGGCGTGGATGGGCAGGTGGTGGGCAATGCCACCGCGCAGGTGTGGGTGCTAGCGCGCTGGAGCAGCGCGCCGCTGGCAGCCACGCACGCAGCAGGCGGAGCTCTCCTCTGCCCGCACTCCCGCTGGCGCCTGCCCCACCCCTTGGCAGACCCCCGAGGCGTGCTGCCGCATGTGTCGCAACGACACTTGCTGCACCGCGTGGAACACTGCAACCAGGTGCTTGTGCTCTTCTGCATTCTCGCCTGCGCTGCGCTCTCGAGCAGCTCTCCTGCGCTGCCCCAATGCGCTGCGCCCCTGCGCTGCTCCCCTGTGCTGCTCCCTGTGTTTTGTTCAGATGGCCGGCTGCTGGCTGAGGACTAGCCTGGGGGTGTATCTCGCTTGCATAGATAGATTACATTAATGTCTGTTTATAGTCAGTCACTGAACTGTCACAGACGGTGAGCGTGAGGGTGAGGGGTGGGACAGGGGGGATGCATGCACTGACCTCTTCTACTAAGAAGCTGGGAGGGCCAGATATCCAGACAACACAAATAACGGAGACAAACTGGCCTATTACCCAAGAGCATACCAGGTATGTAGTTCTGGAATCCGCATCTGTGGCTGGGCACATGTGTGATGCACGTAGGCACCCACCGCTGGCGCCCCACTTTCCACGTTGTGCCGCGCATCGCCCACCCGCACGCAGGACTGCGAGATGCGCCGCCTGGCGGGCGTGGAGCCCGAGGCGGGGCTGCCACTCACGCTTCTGGCCAAGGGGGTGGAGGCTGGCAACATGACGGCCGGAGCGCCGCTCGTGGCTGCTGCCGGTGGGGCACACGCTCCTGCCGGGCCGGAGCGTGCTGGCATATGGCTTTGAGTGCGCGGGCTCTTTGCGCTGAGTGAGAGGAAAAGTAGGGCATGCCGAGCAGCAGATGGCGGGCGGGCGGGCGGAGCTGGTTGCGGCGTCAGCACGGCTGCGCGTCGTCACTGCTGCCTTCCTCCCCTCCCTCTGGCCCAGCAGGCCGCCATTCTTGCACCAGTGCGTGCTGCCGGGCAACCTGCAGAACTCCAGTGTTTGGTGCAGCAAAGAGCCGCAGTGAAGGACGTTGTGCGGCATCGTCGTGCGGAGCGCCCGCCTGCTGGCAGCGCTGGTCCTGCTCCTGCTCGCGCGGGAGCGCCTGCGGCGCAGCGCTGCTGTCCGTGGCAAGGACTTCAAGCCTGGTTCCATGGCTGATGAGTGCCCTGCGGGCGAAAACGACGACAGCAGGGAGGCAGAGGGGCACGCTGAACTGGCCGAGGTCCTCGAATCGATCTTCGCGTCCGCATCGGGCAGCGACGCTCCAGTTCCTTCCGCCGGAGCTGCACCGCTGGGTCAACAAGCCGGACGCTCTGGTGCGGCACTGGTCGCACAGGAGTGTGAGAGCCGACGGTCGCGCGGTTGTCGCGTGCTGGGCGGGCAGACGAGCGTGGGCGCGCCTGGCGCCCTGTCCAACTATCCACCAAGGTGCTGGGGCTGTTGGGAGGGTTTACAAGGCAGAGCTTCAAGGAGAAGTTGTTGCTCTCAAGGTGGGGCAGAGCACAGACTCTGTGGGACTGCCATGCGTTCTAACACATGACATTTCGACCTGGGTCCCCTGCTGAATGCTGCGCCGCGTACTCCTGTTGCTGCAGGAGGTGATGCTGAGCAGGGGCAGCATGGAAGCGCAGCGCTGACTTGTTACCGAGACCTTGCAACTTCACGCGCACAGGCGTGGGCGCTGCCCTGCTCAGTCCACCGTTGCAACTGCCCTCGCATCACCTCTTCTGCGCTGGCTCTCACACTCCTGCCTGCCTGCCACCCACATCACCTGCAGACATACGAACATCGTGAACTTCTGTGGTCTCAGCCTCTCAGGTAAAAGCAGCTACTGGTGGGTGGGGCGAATAGGGCAGGGCAGCGCCCCTTGGCTGCGCGGTGAAGTGCGCAGCTGGCCCGTTTTTGGAATGCGGTGGTGCAGGCTGGGGAGGGCAGCCTGCTGCAGCGGGCGTTGTGGGATAGCTGTCATGCTAGCGAGGGAGATGGGCTCGGGTGCTGTGGGGAGGCAGCCCTGGGCTGGGCAGGTGGCGGCAGCGCTCGGCGGTGTGGGGGTTCGGGTCAGCCTTGAGCAGCCAGCGGTGCTGGATGTGCTGGATGTGAAGGCGGTGGCCAAGGCCTGTGAGGTTGCATTCACCTCCCGCCTTGTTGATGCGCAGAGGACGAAACTTCGCCAATACGTTGATACAATTGGAGTGCGTTCATCCCTACCGCTCTATTTGCAGCAGATTCCTCAGCGTTCGCGTAGGCAGGGGCTGGCGCAGCTGCGTTTGGGTGCGCATCGGCTGGCAGAGGAGACGGGGCAGTGGCAGCGTGTGCGGCGGGAGGAGCGGCTTTGCCCCCATTGTGCTGCAGTGGGAGATGCAGGATGCGGCAACAATAATATTCGGCTCATGCTATTTTGGTTTGCCCTGTCGCTGCTGGTTTGCGGGGGCCGTATCCTGAGCTATTTGGTGGAGCCGCCGCCCACTCTCGAGTTTCTTTGAGTCGCAGCATGTGTTTCAGCTGGCTAGGCATGTGTTTCAGCTTTTGTCGCGCCTTGGTTGATTTCAGCTGAGGGGAAGTTTGGCCCCCCCTCCCGGGTAATAGGCCAGTTTGTCTCCGCTATTTGTGTTGTTGATCTCTGGATATCTGCTCTCGGACAACGCGGCCCTGGCGGCGTGCCTGCAAGAGAAGACGGGGTGGGAGCCGGAGGCTGCGGCCACGCAGATGGTGTGGCTGTACGGCACCGGTGGTGCCGGGCGACAACTGGGAGTGGCTGTGGATGCGCGCGCTAAGGGTAGTCGGGCGACACAGTACAGTACCAGTTGCCGACAACCCTTAGCTCGCGCATCCACAGCCGGCACAGCTGTCGCCCGACCATATCGGAGTGAGCGGTGGGCCCCCCACGCCTGGCTCCATGGCTGCATGGCACCCTTCTTCCTGCCTGCCTTTCTAGCGTAGTGCCCAGTGGGAGGGCCTGCTCTCGGACAACACGGCCCTGGCACGCGCCTGCAAGAGAAGATGGGTGGGAGCCGGAGGCTGCGGCCACGCAGATGGTGTGGCTGTACGGCACCGGTGGCGCCGGGCGACAACTGGGACTGGCTGTGGATGCGCGCGCTAAGGGTAGTCGGGCGACACAGTACAGTACCAGTTGTCGCCCGACCATATCGCAGTGAGCTGTGGCCCCCCCACGCCTGGCTCCATGGCTGCATGGCACCCTCCTTCCTGCCTGCCTTTCTAACTAACGGCAGACGCATGCTGCAGCACGCACGTGTGCGCCGCGCCGCGGCTCGCCTGCTTGCTCTCCCCCACGTACGCCGAAGTCAGACGGGCTCTGCGGACGCGATCGGATGGGCTGAAAGTTTCTGACGATGCCAAAGGAGCTGTACAGGGAGGGGCAGAGAGGAGACACGTCAGAGACATGCATCGCCAGGTGCAGGGCAGGCCTGCTCCTGGGTGTGCAATCATGCGCAAGGGCACTGCCCGGCACGCGGCACTTGCTAGGTGTCCACTGCCTTCGAGATGCGATGTCCCATCAGCACTTCGGGCGCACACAATGCTGCCCACCACTCTGGCCCCGCTGCCGCTCTGCCCATCTCTGGCCCAGCATCGACTCACCATAGCGCCACGCATTTTCAACACACCGGACGCAAGGGCCGCCATGTACTGCAGCACTGCCATCTCCCCCTCCATCCGGCGTTGCAGCTCTGCCGCCCGCTCCTGCACGGCCTGCGCCTCCCGCTCCGAGCGGAGTCCGGTGCCGCCGCTTCCCGCTGCGCCGTTGCCGCTTCCAGCTGCGCCGTTGCCGCTTCCCGCTGCGCCGTAGCCGCTTCCCGCTGCGTCGCAGCCGCTTCCCGCTGCGTCGCTGCCAGCTCTGCTCCAACCAGCTGGAGCTCCAGCTCAGGCGGCAGTTCCTGCGGCGGCGGCGGGGGCGGCGACGCGCCGCGGCCGCCAGTCGCCGCCAGTCGGCGGCGGGGCACCACTGGTGCCCGTGGCACGGGGCGGCTGCACCGGTGCCCGTGGCACGGGGCGGTTGCACCGGTGCCCGTGGCACGGGGCGGGGCGGCTGCTGGAATCCGGCGCCGCGCCAGGGGAGCCGAAGTTCCTGCATCGCGGGAGCTGCCCACAAGGACGCGGGCAAGCGCAGGTCAGCAGGGGTCATCCTGCTGGGATGTTAGTGTGAAAATCAGGGAGGGGGTCGGCGAGCGAGCGGCAACTTCCAGTGCGGGGAGGGGCCAACCTGCCTGCCTCGGTAGCATCGTGCGCCGGGAGACCTGGCAGGAGCCCAGGAGCCCGCGCTAGAGGCGGATAAAGCGACAGGCCTGCTGGTAGTGGGTGGGAGGCAGGTCCAACCCTAGTGTAGGATATCGGGAGAGACAGGGGGCGCTGTTGACAGGAGCAAGAGAGGTGGACGCATGAGAAAAATCGGCTGACCGCCCCGGCCGGCCCGGCCGCACCGCCACATCCGCCGCCCCTGCCGCTGGAGTACCTCCCGCTGCGCGCGGCAGCACCCGCACCACGCACCCCAACCGCAGGACGAGGCCGGGATTGTCTGTGCGGTGTGGGGGGCATGGTGGGGGGGGGATGGTGGGAGGGTCACCCGGGTGTTGAGTTGTGGGTGTGGGTGTGTGGGCACCACGCGCGACTGGAGTCATGCCTCATCACCCGCTGCACCGCATTCGACCCTGCCGCGCACCCCACGGCGCTGCAGCTGCTCCAGGAGCTGCAGGAGCTGGTCAGGAGCAGCAAACGGGCCCTTGGCGGCTCACGGCCAGCACCTGCGGGCCACCGCGCGCCGCAGTCTGGCGCCAGCACCGCCTCGACCGCGACCTCATCTGTGGGCAGTCCGTCGCCAGCGCCGGGCAGCACCAGCCAGTGAGGAGGCCTCCCCGCCAGGCGGCCAGCACTAAATCCGCCCCGCCCCTCGCCTCATCCCGCCCTACTCCCCCGCTCCCCCGCCCGGGGCACTGCCTGCTCTGCCGTGGCCCGCCGCTGTGATCACTGTGTTCCAAGCGTCGTGTGCACCTCACAGGGCCGGCGGCGGCCGGCCGGCGGCGCGGCGGCGCCTGTGCTTTCTTGAGCCACTCCGACGGTTTGCCTCCTAGGAGGCAAACCGTCAGCCTGCCCAGCAGGCCTACCTCCTCCTGGCCTTCTTCGCCCCCAGCTCTTCACGTGTCGTTGGAGGCCCTGCCACGCACCACGCCTCCTTGTTGTTGTTCCAAGATGGCTGCCGGCAACACCAGCATAATCAGCTTCTCAGCCCTTGACTCGTTCCTGAGCAACACGCTCAAGCGGTGGGTGTGGACGCGGTGGCTTTAAACCGAGGCTCTGCTCCTGCAGGCGGGCCCTAGCGCTAGGGGGCCGGCCGGCCGGTGCGGGCGCGGCCAGGAAGGCCTGGACGAGCAGGCGGAGCGCCGGGGCCGCCCGCCGCCGCCGCCTGCCAGCCCACCAAGCGGAAGCGCTTCGCCGAGGTTTGAGCCGCCCCGCCGCGTGCTGTGCAGCAAGATCAGAGTCGATGGCACCTGCTATCCCAGCGTGGAGCACTACTACCAGAGCAGCCGGTTCACCAGCGACCCGCCCGTAGCGTCAGCGGTGGCGCGGTCGCGCTGCGGCAAGAGCGCGCGGCAGCTGGCGGCACGGCACGCGCGCCTCACGCGACACGACTGGATCGAGGTGGAGGAGCTGGTGAGCAGGGCGGGCAAAGTAGGGGCTGCATGGCAGCGAGGTGGCATGGGAGCTGCTGCTCTGCACGCCGCGACGGCTCGGCGAGCAAGCGCTGGCGCGCCTCGCATGCCTCGAGGGGTCGCCTGCAGCCGCCCGTCGGCGGGCAGCCGCCCAGCACCATCGCCCTCCGCACTCCCCCGGAGCCCTGCCCCTCCCCGCGTGCAGGTGATGCTCAAAGGGCTGCAGGCCAAGTTCTCGCAGGCAGGGCTCCTGATTAGAGGCGTGCTGTGCTGCGTGGTGCACCTGCCCGCTGCTGCCATGCAGCCTCCAACCCTGCACGTTGCGTGGTCCTCAGCCGTCTGCATCCGCACTGACCTGGGAACTGCGTGCTGGCCCCGCCCCCACGCCTGCGGCCCCTCCTTGCCTGTGCAGCACGCGGATCTGCGGCAGAAGCTGCTCGCGACAGGCAACGCCCTGCTGCTCTTCGACGGGCGCGACGACTTTCAGTGGGGCTGCGGGTGAGGCGGCGGGTGAGGCGGCAGGTGAGGCGGCGGGTGAGGCGGCGGGTGAGGCGGCGGGTGAGGCGGCGGGGGTGTGCACGCCGTCGGCGGGGGCGCTCCCTCCTGGACCTTGCGCGCAGCGCTGGGCGCTGCCCGGCAGTGCGCACTGGCGGCCTCCATTGCGCTCGCTCGTGCGAGGCAAGCCGCAAGCCCACGAGCCCACGAGCCCACGCTTCCTGCGGCCAACCCCGCGCCTCCTGCCCCCTGCCGCGCGAACCTCCTGCCCCCATGCTCTCCAGCTATGACATGAGCGGCGCCAACAGGCTGGGCGAGCTGCTCATGGCGGTGCGCCAGGAGTGCGCGCAGGAGGCGGCGACGCGCGGGGCGGCGCGCATGGCGGCGCGCAAGCAGCGCCGCCCGCAGCGGATGGAGGCGGACTGCCAGGCGTGGGGTGGCAAGCGGCAGTGCGGCCCACAGCGCGGCGGCCTCGTGCGGGGGGACTCTGCCTGCCAGGACGAGCAGTGCGGCATGGAGTAGCAGGCAGGCTGACACAGCAGACGCGGCAGGCAGGTCCAGGCAGGCCAGAGGCGGGCCTGGCGTGCAGCAGACGAGGCAGGCAGAGAAGAGGCAGGCGGTCAGACGGCAGGCAGGTGAGACGGCAGGCTGATGATTGGGCAGTCGCGAGCAGGCTGTGTGGCAGAAGAGACCTCCCTATCGTATTTGCAATTATCACAATGTGTGCCAAGCGCCCGGCGTGTGAGAAGAGCGCCATGTGACAAGAGCGAGCGAGGAGGGGTCACCGCAGCGCAGGCAGCGCCGGGCGCGGCGGCAGCCTGCTGCACCGCGCCTCAGAGGTAGCGCACCATGGACACACGGTACTTGCCGCGTGCCGTCGTGGCCACCTCCCTGACCTCCACGCGCCCCTTGCCGCTCAGGCTGATCACATCTCCCGACTTGCACTCGGCGCTGGGCTTTGCTGGCCGCCAATTGAGCCTCACGTCGCCCGCTTTGCACAGATCGGTCAGCTTGGAGCGGGACATGCGGAAGCCGGCCGACGCCAGCGCGTCCAGCCGCAGGCTCGCCTCGGTCGACTGCAGCTCCTCCACCCGTGGTGCCGCCACCCGCAGCTCCGCCAGCGGCACGCTGCGCGCCTCCACAGGCACTGTCCGCACCTGCACGCGTGCGCATGGGGGGGGGGGGGGGGGGGGGGGCC
>PCFQ01000073.1:180212-208464 GCA_003063905.1 Chlorella sp. A99 | reverse complement strand
GGGGGGGGGGGGGGGGGGGGGGGGGGGGGGGGGGGGCCGCCGCCGCGGTCAGCTCAGCGGCAGCAGATCAGCAGGCAGCGACAGCTCTTGCTCTCTGGGGGTCCGCACCAGGTGGAGGGCGACGCAGGCGGGAGGCGGCGGGCTGCAGACGGCAGGCGCGTGCGGAGCAGGGCGCTGGCACGTGCTGTTGTGCGCTTGCCAAACACCTGAGTGAGCGTCGCCTCCAGATGCTCCACCAAGGTGGGTGCTACTAGGATCTGGGCGCCCTGCTCCCCCTGCACGATTATGTCGCCAACCTTCCCTCGCTCGACGCCCGTGTCTGCGCTGGGCATGCAGGGTGGGTGCTGCGGGTGAGTGGCAGGTGTTAATCTAGCGCCTCTCGCGGCCGGTGCTCCTCTACCGCCGCAACTCAGCCCCCAGAGCCAGGCGGGCACACGAGCAAGGCACGGCCCAAAACAAGAGGAGGCAGCCACCCACCCAGGCAAGCCCCCAAGAAGTCGCGGTGCGTGGCGCTGCGTGGTGGGCACCAGGCGGCACAGCATGTGTCAGCATGCGGCCGAATTTTTTTCGACCCCGCAAACAGCAGCCTCCAGCCAACCACACAAGGGAGTAGTGCAGAGGAGGCCAAAGTCTCCAGCGCTGGCATCGGCAGAGACTCACGGGTCGAAGATGAAATTTCCTTTGCACTGCATGGCAGCGACGCCGCCCAGCTCTGATGCGGGCAGGCCCTCGAGCGCCTCCTCCCTTCCCACCGCCACCCTGCAGCGTGGTGGCGTGTTCCAGCGCACAGGGGTGATGTGCACGTTGTGGTGTTGCGCACTACCACCTGACACCCCTGTGGAGGCCCCTCAAGCAGACAGAGCCGCCTCTGACCCACCTGCAGCGCTCTGCTTGCGGATAGCCGCCCCAGGGCACGGCCGCCGTGTCTGCCACCCGCGACAGCACTGCGACTGCGTCTGCCACCACCTGAACGGCGGCGCAGCGGGGGCCAGGCAGCTGGTCAGCCAGCCTGCCGAGCGCTTGGCTGCAGGGCAGGAGCTCTTTGCACGAAGGCGAAGGCCCAGGAACTGCCGACTCTGCCTGGCCTGGCCCCGTCCTTCCCCTGCTCCAGCGCACCGGCGGGGTGTGGAAGTCGCTGTAGAGCACCTGCACAACAACAGCTCGGAGTGGACCTAGGAAACACAGGCGGGGCGACAGGGAAGGGGATGGGGGGCTTCGTGCACATGTGCGGGGGGGGAGAGCATGTCCGCTGGTCAGCAGCACGGAGCGCACCTGCCAGCTGTCCACCGCACGCTCCGCCAGCTCCACGATGCGTGCCACTGCCTCGCGGTTGGCTGGGTCGACGCCGCGCAGCAGCTCGTCCCGGCCCCGCGCTGCTGCTGCGGTGGCGAGGCGGCGGCATGGGCGGGCAGAACCGCCATCCAGGCGTCGCCGCTTGAAGGCCCTGCCTTGTGCACAAGGCGCGGATGTGCAATCGAGCAGGCGCAGTGGCGCAATCGAGCAGATGCGTTGGAGCGAAGCTGAATTGACAAGCCGCGTGCTCATCGCTTCAGGGGAGAGGAGCGTGATCGAAGATACAGAGCTCGCCGGAAATGGAGGCGCTCCGATCGAGCCGCTCTTTCAGCCCGCCCGCCAGCCCGCATGGCCACGCCAGTTTGCATCTGAGTCCGACTTCTTTGAGCCAAAAGTCATTCATTGAGCCCTGGCTTTGTTTCTTGAATTAGGCTGCAAGCAGCTCTACCTCGTGCCTTTCTGGCGGTTCGTGCACGGCGTGGTGAGCATGTTTCCCTCTGACAGAGTTCTGTCGACAGAGTGAGCAGGCGGATGGCAGCACAGCTGGCAGGCTGCATGCATGGCGGCGGGCCAAGGGAGGCACACCCGGAAGCCCTAACTGCTCCCCTCCTGATTCCTGCATCCCTATCTCCAGCGGCTTCAAGCACCAGCCGTCAAAGGCAAAAAGGCGGGACAGCATCGTCATGGATGCATGACGCGATGCTTCCAGTTGCAATGGCAGGCAAACGGCACCGCCTGCGCTTGTGAGACCCAGCCCAAGCGCATTTGGGCACATCAGGGCCGCGCCGCGGCGGGCGCGCCGCCCCGCCCGCCGCCATCGCCGCCGCCCGTCGCCGGCACCGCCACCAGCTGCAGCGCGGCGGGGGCGGCGCCCGTGGTCGCCGGGTTGTCAACCACCGCCCGCGCCGGCGCTGGCGCCGCCGCTCGTGCGGGCAGCTCCCTGCTCAGGGCAGAGGCCAGCGCCGTCAACGCCTCCACCTCCTCTCGCACCGCGCTCCACTCTGACTGCGGCAGCGCGTCCAGCCGCACCCCCAACGCCTGGATCTGCTCCCGTAGCTCGCAGTCCTGTGTTGGGGGAGAGCAGCACATGAGAGGAAGCGAGGAGGGATGGTGTGGGCGCGCTGCGGCACGGCGCGAAGGGAGGGGAGGGGAGTCGCGCGGCACGGCGCGAAGGGAGGAGAGGGGAGCCGCGCGGCACGGCGCGGGCGGCGGGCGGAGCGGCGCGTACGCCTGACCTAGCTGTCTGGCGCTGCCGGGGCGGCTGCCACCGCCGCTGCCAGCTGCGGCTGGGTCTGGGCCAGGCAGCGCAGGGCGGCAAGCAGTGCCGTGCCTTTTGTGAGCACTGCCCTCCCTTCCAGCAGCAAGCGACTGCAGCTCCCAGCCTCCTCCGAGATAGGCGCGTCCATTGCACAGCGCCGCCCCCGCTTGCGGCGCCCCCATCCCACACACCTGCCTCCCCCTCGAGGCATACATGCGAGGCTGCCCTTCACCCGCGCAAGCCTCCCACACCCACCTCCTGCATCTCCCACAGGCAGCCCTCACTCTTTGCAATCTCGCGCGCCAGCGCCAGCGCCGCTCCCCTCAAGTCGTTGTCCTCGCTGCCCAGGCAGGCGCCCAGCGCGGGCAGCGCGCCCGCCGCGCACGCAGCGCCGGCGTCGCCCGGCACGGCGCGCAGCATGTGCTGCAGCACCTGCAGGCACTTCCTACAGGGGCGAGTGCACAGGCGCGTGCGGCACACGGCGCATCGAGGCAGGTGACGAGTAAGGACAGAGGGCAGGGGCATGCAAAGTCCAGGCTAGCTGCATGTCAACAGCTGCCGGCCACGCAGGCAGGCCTCGGCAGCTGCCGCACTGCGCACCCGCCCACGCCGGCCTCACCTCTGCAGCCGCGGCTCGTCCTGGCCCAGCAGCTGCACCAGTGACTGCAGGCCGCCCTGCTGCCGGAACAGCGCCAGCGCCGGGGGGAAGTTGCGCACCATGCAGCTGCGGCACAGGGCATAGTAGGCGTGGCGTGGGGAGAGCGCGAGTCAGCGGCATCAAGCCATGATGGCCGGACTGCGCGCCTGCCGCTCTGATCCCGTCGCCTTCACCCAGCCGAAGGCAGGTGTGCCGCTGGCAGGCAGGCAAGGCAGCAGGCGCCCGACACGCTGCTGCAAGCAGGGCCAAGCGTGGTCCCATTGCACATTGCACGCGCCTGAGCGCCAGCAGCGCCTTGGTGCGCACGGTGGCGTCGTCGTCTCGCAGCAGCTTCTCCAGGCGCGGCATGATGCCCCCGTCCAGGAACGAGCGCTGCACGGGGGGGTTGTTCTGCGCGCACGTGGCCGCCACCTCAGCGGCGCGCCAGCGCAGGCTGGGGTGCGGGCTGCCGAGCAGCGCGAGCAGGGTGTGCAGCCCGCCAATCGTCTCCAGGTCTGTGGTGGGGGTGGAGGGGTGGGTGGGTGGGTGGGGGTAACGGGGACCTCCCCAGAGTGAGCTGCCGCGCCAGAGGTCTGCCACGGGGCAGCCCAATGTCGCATCTACCCCCAAACAATGCTGCATCTACCCCCCTCCTCGCTGTCCCCGCACACACCCTTGGCATGGTCAATGCTCTCCACAATCTCCATCAGCTCGTCCAGCAGCACCTCCTTCTCCCTCAGGCTGGTTCCGCCGTCGCCGCCTTCCTCGCCGCTGCCCGCCGCTCCGCCACCGCCGCTCGCTGCCTCGCCACTGTTGCCTGGCGCCACTGGCTGGTCGAGCGAATCCTTGATATCCTGCATCCGCTTGCCCAAGTCGATCATCGCGCTTCGCAGTGCATTGTCCAGCCTGCGCATCAGGAGGAGGCACGCCCTGCGTTTTGACATGCCACCGGCAAGGCAGGCGCCGGCCCGCCGGAAGCGTCCGCCGCTGCCGAGCCCGCCCGCCCGCCAATTCGGTCTGCAGCTACTGTCGCGCTCCCTCGCCTTCCCTGGACTCACCATTGCCGGTCCTCGTCGGACGTCGCCCGAGGGCGAGAGTCCGGCTCCTGATGTTGCATGCTCCATTCGAACAGGCCTGCGCGCAGCTTGCCAGGTGCTCAGGCAACTCGCATGAGCTCGCCCAGGCGATCAAACTCACTCTTCCAGATCCCCTCCATCAAGTTTTTTGCTCGACAAGCTTGGTGTGCTGGACCTTGGCTGGTAGATGTGACCACAGACAGTCAAGCAGGACAAGCGAAAACAAGCGCACACAAGTGGTCCCAACTTTTAGCGCCCGCCACAACTCTCAGCGCCCGGCCGCGCCCGCCTCCACCTCGGCGCGCAGCTGCTCCATCGCCTGCAGCTGCAGCACCAGGTGGCGCGCGACGGGCTCCCCCACGCCGTTGAGCCACCAGCGCTGGACCTGGTGGGTGTGGGTGGGTGGGTGGGTGGGAGAGGGGGGCCGCACGCAAGCGCCCACCGCCGCCCCACCCCTGCCTGTCCCACCCATGATCAAAACATTCCCAGGCACCTGAATGTGCTGGTGGCTGAGGATCGACAGCGCGGTGGCGCCAAAGCAGACGTCCACGCGCCGCCAGGGCAGCGCCTGCAGCCGCTCCAGGATCTGCGGCGGGCGAGCGGCGGGGTGGGGTGGGGTGGAGGGGACGCGCCGGGCGCGCGTGGGCAGCAGCTCGGAAAGAGCGCCTGGCCGCGGGGGCCGCTGCCACGATGCGTGCGCGTGCTGGCGGCTCGTGAGCGGCGCTCCTGAACCCCGGCCGTCGTGCACGTTGCATCCACACGCGCCACCCTCCGCTTGCCTGCTCCGCATGCGCGAGCCGCTCGGCCGCCAGCTGGCGGTCAAACGCTTGGGGCTCCACCGAAAACAGCTTGGCCGGCAGGCGCAGCGGCAGCGGCAGCTCGGGCACGGCTGCCTCTAGGTCGGCGGCAGCGGCTGCCCCGGCGCCGGCGGCAGCAGCCGGCACAATGGCACTGGCAGTCATGGTGCCGCCGTCTCCGCTGCTTGCACTGGGCAGGGCGACGTCAGCTGGATGATGCGTGACAGCGCTCCTCGCGCCCTCTGCTGCTGCTGCAATAGCTGGCGGATGGCCCCGCATGTCTGCGGTAGGGGCAGCAGCCAGCGCGCCCGCCGCCACAGACACATCCACCACCCGCGCGCCGCCTCCGCCGCTGCCGCACGGCCGGCCGCTTGCGCCATCGCCCGCGCCGTTGCCGGCGCGGCCGTCGTGGGCGGCCGGGCCACTGCCGCGCAGGCCCGCGCCGTCGCCCGCGGTGCCACCGGCGCTGCTGTCGGCATTGCTGCTGTCGTGGGCGGCCAGCTCCTGGGGGGTGTCGCTTTCCAGAATGTCCTGCTCGCTGAGCTGGCGGCTCTGGTGCGAGTGCAGCCCCGCGGCCGCGGGCGCGGTGTGCACGCGGCGCGCCGCCTCGGGCCACCAGGCCGCCTCCAGGGGGTCCTCCCTGATCACGCCCCTGCCGGGGCCCTCCTTCTGCGGCAGCCGGGGCGGAGAAGCCGCGAAAGGGATGCTTCTGGGGGCCGGCGGCGCCGCGAGAGCGGCGCGCGCCGCAGGCTCGGGCGGCGCGAGAAGGGCGGACGCAGGAGGGAGGCCCGGCAGGGAGAGGCGGAGGCGGCGCCTGGCCCTGCGACCAGGCGTCGACCGACCTGCGGCAGCTCCTCCAGCCTGCGGAGGCTGCTGTTTGCCCAGCCCACCAGGTGGTCCCCCGAGCTGTTGGCGAACAGCGTGCGCGTCTCAAAGGCGGCCAGCGCAGAAAGAAAGTATCCCTGCAGAGGGGGAGGAGCGGCGGCGGGCAGCGCCCGGGGCGTGGGCGCGCGCCGCCACGCCGGCAGCGGGGAGCAAAGGCAGCGTGCCGCGAAGGCTCTTGTGTGGCCCTACTTCCTCCTCTCCTGCCCCACCCCGCTGCTGAACCCCCCCCCCCAACCCCCCCCCCCCCCCCGCCCCCCCCCCCCCCCTTGCCTCCTGCGGATCGTCCGTGGCCAGGCGCGCCAGGAGCGGGGGCCTGCCGCCCTCCCTGTCCTGCAGGAAGAACTGGAGCCCCACCCTGGCAAGAAGGAAGAAAGAAAGGCAGGGCGTGGGGGATGGGCCGTCACGGTTGATTGCCCAGGGGTCGAGGCTGGGGGAGGGCGGCTCACATGCACATGCACCGGCGCTCGAAGCATGCAGCGGCGCCCATACCTGCCCAGCGAGAAGTTGGAGACAGGCACCGCAGCCTCCTGCACATGTTGACCGATTCATGCATGTCAGCAGCGGCGGTGGCAGCATGCCGGCACAGCCAACCACACACCACATGCAAAGGCCTCACCTGCATCACTTTCTGCACTGCCCCTCCGATGCCAAGCGGCAGCGCCTCGGCCCAGCCGATCAGCGGCACCTGGGCAGGGCTGCGCACGCCATCGCAGCCCAGGTGAGGGGAGGCGAGCGCCACAAAGTGGCTGGGCTGCAGGCCTGCATGCAGCATGGACAGGAGCGCAGGGCAACGTATGGCGGGTCTCAGCAGCTCTGCAGTCCCCACGCCTCGCCGGCGGCGGCTCTGCTCCACGCGGGCAGCCGTTTTGCACGCCTCGCTCACCCGCCACAGTGCCCGAGGCGGGGTCGAAGAGCTGGCCGAGCGCGTATCGGGAGCTGCGCAGGGAGTGCACAAAAGTGGGGGCAATGTGTGGGTAGTGGTGTGTAGGCTGCAGCAGGGGTCTGCAGCAGGGGGGCGCCCCCCTCGAGCCTGCAGCCCATGCATCCCCCCACACACCGGGCACCCCCAACACACTGCAACACGCTCCGGGTAGCTCCCACCCCACCCACATAAGGCCTCCCATGCTGTGCGCCAGCACCGAGACGCGCGTCAGGCTGGGGTGCGCCGCCGCCAGACCCCGTATCTCCTCTGCCAGCCGCCGCCCGCACGCGTCCACTCCCTCAAAGGTTCTGTGTCGCTCGTTGGCGGTGGAGACAAAGAGGAGCGTCGTTTCTGGGTCCAGGTGCGTGGCCAGCAGCGAGCGAATGTGGTCCCAGTTGGCCCGCAGCCCAAACAGGCCATGCACCATCACCACCGCATGCTGGGGCGCGGCGGTGCTCGACGGCCGCTCTGCCTGCGCGGCGTGCGCCGCGGTCGGCGGCGCCGCGGAAGCGGCCAGGCGGGCGGGCGCACCCCCGCCTTGCGGAAACAGCCAGCCGTGCAGGCTGCTGATCCAGGAGTCGCCCTCCCGCCTGGGCGGCCCCTGATCCATGCGGAGAGGGTGTTGTGAAGGTCTCTGAAGGCCTGGCCTGGTGCGATCCGCGAAACAGGGGCGCATGCCTCCACAGCGAACGTGCAGTTACCACTGACCTGTACAAGCCGAACAGAGAAGTGAAAGCCTGCGGAGAAGAAGAAGCTGTGCTCCCGGCGCCCGCTGCCGCCCTTCTGCCTCTGGTGTGGCACGCTCGTCCTCTCTGACTGCTGCTGCGCAACCCATCCCCCGTACCGTCCTTCGAGGACTCGCGTCAAGGAGGCCGCTCCCCAGTGCCCTGCCTTGACACTATGGCGCCCAAGCGGAGGTCCTCCCAGGAGGAGGCTGTGGCCCTGGGGCCTGCCACCCGGTGCGCGGCGACAGCGGAGCGCGCCGTCATTGCACCATCACTGGCGCCGATGCGGGACCCCTGCTGGGGATTGTGTTGGAAGCTGGGGACGCCAGGCAGTGCGCGATGGGAAGGCGGGGCGGCACGCGCGCCCGCCACCGACCTGCCCCCTGCCTCCTGCTCGCAGGGAGGGTGAGCTGGTGTGGGGCGTGGCCCACATCTTTGCCTCCTTCAACGACACCTTTGTCCACGTGACCGATCTGTCGGGCAAGGAGACGCTGGTCCGTGTGACGGGCGGCATGAAGGTCAAGGCCGACCGCGACGAGTCGTCGCCCTACGCGGCCATGCTTGCCGCGCAGGACGTGGCCGTGCGCTGCAAGGCGCGCGGGGCCGGGGGGCGGCGGCACAGGGGAGCGGTGGAGGAGGCGCGGGCGGCGAGGGATGGGGGCGAGGCCGGCGAGGGACAGGGTGGGGGCGCGCGGCGAGAGCTCGGTGGCGCCGGCGCGCCGCCGGCGCGGCCGCGCCCCACAGAGCTGTTCCAACTGGCGTCGCCGACGCCCGCCGCGCAGGAGCTGGGCGTCAACGCGCTGCACATCAAGCTGCGCGCCACCGGCGGCAACCGCACCAAGACCCCCGGCCCCGGCGCGCAGTCGGCGCTGCGCGCGCTGGCCCGCTCCGGCATCAAGATTGGCCGCATCGGTGAGCCTCGGCTGGCTGGCCGGTTGCTTGCGGGGAGGGACGATTGATTTGGTGGAAGTGGAATGACCACTCTGCTGGAGGTGCATGGCAAGCAGCGACGCCGGGCAGTCATCGCCTGGCTGCGTGCATGGAGCTGGGAGCGGCCATTGCCCCTGAGCCTGTCATTCCACTGCGTTCCTGGCTGCAGAGGATGTGACCCCCATCCCCACCGACTCCACCCGCCGCAAGGGTGGCCGCCGCGGTCGCCGCCTGTAGGCGGCGGCCGTCGTGCACGGCGCCTGCTGCGCGCTGGGGCGTCTCCTGCTGCCCCGCGCGCTCTGGCACTGCGCCAGGCCGCCCTCGTGTTGGATGCCGCACCCCGGTCTGCTTGTGGTCCTGACGAGCATGTAACCAACAAGATGGCACAGTTGAGGAAGAGGAGAGGGCAGCAGGGGACGAGCAATGCAAGCGCGCGGATGAGTGTGGGGGGCGGCCTGCCTACCTCTGGCGCCCGTCGGCGCTCTGTACATCGAAACAGCCGTGATGTTACAACATGGGCAACCATGGTACAGTGAGAGAGTTTGAAGGAGGTGTTGATACAGGGGTCAGAAGAAATGGAAGCGCAAGCATCCAGAGAACAACAGGCAGGGAGTGATGGTGGCATAGTGGCATGCACAGGCATTTGTGCATGAGGGCAAAGAGGAGGGGCACGGGCAGAATGAAAGGACTCACTGAGAAAACTGGTTGGCTGAGCAAGTGTGCGAAGGCTCTGTGCACATCAGGATGTCCATACAGGGTTGCACGCCGCTGCTGGTCCCAACTAACCGGCGCTGCTGCCCGGCCGCGACTGCGCCGGGGAGCCCAAGTACAGGGCAGACAGCTGGGCGCCGATGGAGCTGTTGGCGGCACCGTCGCTGGGTCGGACGCGGCAGAACCGAAACTGGGGGTCCTGCCACAGCGGCGGCGCGCCGCCGGCGCAAGGCACCGACTCGGCCTGCGCGAGCCACGCCTGCTGCTGGCCGGCGCCGCCCCCTGCCTCCTCCCATGCCACCACCGTCGCCAGGCCGGCTGCAGAGGCGGGGCGCAGGGCGCTCGGCTCAGCCGGCGTGCCCCCCAGGCCCGCGCCTGCGGGCGCAACGCTCGGCAGCGCGTCCTCCATCTCCGGCCAGCTGTGGTGACGGCACACGTCCCAGCGCTCGCACTCCTCCAGCACGGGGGCGTCTCCCGCGGCGCCCTGCGCCGCAGCCGTGCCGCTGCCGTTGGCGGCTGCGCCGCCCTCGGCATCCACCGCGCCGCCAGTCGCAGACCCGCCGCCCTCGCCTGCCGGCCTGCCAGCTGCGGCGGACACTGCCGCAGGCCCCGGCCGGAGGAGATGCTGCGTCAGCAGGCCGTCGGCAGCGATGACGCAGAGGCTGGTGGAGGCGCCGCCGTCGCCGCCGCACGCGCGGACGCTGGTGGGGCTGCTGCCGGCGCTGCCGCCGGCGGGGAGGAACGCCGCCGCGACGGGCGCTGGCTCTGCATGGGGCACAGCAGCGAGGGCGGCAGCCGCCGTCAGGGCCCCATACTATTGCGCTCAGCAGGCTTGCCACCTCAGGTCGCATGCTCCCTACTCCCTGCTCCCAAAGGCCGCCCACCTGAAGAGTGGCCGTAGAGTGACAGTGCGGCAGAGGTGGCAGCGCCCGCCACTCCGCCGCTCAGCAGGCCGGGCCGCCTGGCGCGGCCCACCGCGACCAGGCGCTCCCCCTGGCCAAGCACGCCGTCCTTGCCGTCGGCGGCGGCGCCGCCCGGCGCCGCGCTGCCCCACCCCGCGCCCGCCGCCGCCGCCACCGTGCGGAACAGGTGCGCGGTGCCGCGGCCGCTGCAGACGGCGACCCAGGCGGCGTCGGGGGCAAAGGCCACACCCCTGATCGCGGCAGCCGTCACGCCGCGGTGCAGGCAGTACAGGTGCGTCGCCGCGCCAACGTCGGTGCGCCCGCCGCCTGCGTCGCTGCCGCGGCCAGCCGCCAGGCCCCCTGCTGGGGGCAGGATGCGGAAGATGTGCACGCTGTGCCCGCGGACCGAGGCGGTGGCCAGCAGGTCGCCGCCGGGGCTGAACGCCAGCGCCGCCAGCGCGCTGGTGTGGGCGCGGAAGTGGGCGACGGTGCGCCGACTGGTCACGTCGCGCACGAGCACTGTGCCCGCCACCGCCGCGTCTGCCTGCGGCAAGAGGAGGGGTGGAGCAAGGCAACGGGGGCGCAGGAGGGTCGGTGGGATGGCGCGCGGGACACAGGCGCAACCAGTCACTCTCACGTGCTTGCCACCCCGCCTCCCGCTCGCGCACGCGCCGCATGGCGGCACCTCTCCTCCCCTGCGCGCCCTGCCCGCCCAGCGGCGCTCGCCTCGTCCGCATCCGCGCTGCCCTGCTGGCCCTGGCTGCGCCATTGGTGCAGCTGGGTGGAAAGATACTTGAATCCAGCGCTGCCCACTGCTGTCAGCCCCGCCTTGAGCTGCTGCCCGCCCTTCTGCGCGGCAGCGAGCGCCGCCTCGGACACGGCCGCGGCCGTCAGGCCGGAGGCGGCGCCAGCGTTGGCAGGCCCCGTGCCGCCGGCCGCCCCGCCGCCGCCGCCGCCCCGCCGGGCCGCGCCGTTGCTGCTCTGGCTGCGCAGCGGCACGCGCTGCGCAACCGCCTGGCTGGCCTCGGTGGGAACTGGGTGGTCTGATGCATAGGCCAGCCAGCGCGGGCCCAGCGCAAACGGCACGCTTGGCGGCGCCTCGGCCGCGGCCGCGGCTTGCACGCCTCCCCCCACCCCGCCGCCGCCGCCCCCGCCGCTGGCAGCCGTCTGCACCATGAATGCCGGCCGCGCGGCGGCGGGGGGCGCATAAGTGAGGCAGGTGAAGGTGTGCTGCAGGGTGGCAGCATCAAAAGCCTGCAGCTGGCCCGGCAGCGCCACCACCACCAAGCGCTCGCTGGCCTGCACCCCCGTCACGGCGTGGTGGAAGGCAAGGCTGCGCACAAAGCCGTGGGAGGCCAGCGAGTAGAGCCGCACGCAGTGCTGCCCTGCCGCCGCTGCTCCCTGCTGCCCATCTGCTGCTGCCCGCTCTGCCGCCGCGCAGCCGCCGCCGGAACTGGGGCTGGGAGAAGCGGGCGGCGCGTTTTGGTCGGCGCCGGGCACCACCGCCAGCAGGGGGCGGGCGTCGCGCAGCACGTCGCTGGGGCCCGCGCGTGGCGGGGGCAGCGCCGCCAGCAGCCTGCGACAGGCAGCAGCAGCGCGGCGCTAAAGAGGCCCAGCGGCCCTGCGCCACGGGTCGGCCGCTGTCCCAGCAATCAGCAAAGCAGCTTGGCGCATGGACTGGCAGCAGAGGAAGCTGGGCACAGACCTGACGGGGCCCTCGCGCCGCGACGCCAGCTGCTGAGGCGCCGCCCCGTCGGCGGCGCCAAGCAGCCAGACCTGAAAGCCCTCGTTGTAGCCGATCAACAGCACGCTGTGATCCTGCAGGCCGTCGCTAACCGTGTCGAAGCGAACCGAGGTTATCAGCTCCCTGTCGTTGCCTCCCCCAGCGAGTGAGCTGACAGCGCGCAGGGAGCGGGAGGCAAGGGAGCCGGCCGAGACTGCAACAGAGCTCGCGGCGGTGCCCAGCGAGTAGAGCGAGCGCCCTGCCAAGTTACGGGCGTCAGCGAGGCTTGACGCCATTTCGCAAGCGAAGGTCAACTGAAAGGCACGCAAGCCAATGGACGATTTGCGGCAAGAGGATGTGGGGGGGGGGGGGGGATCAGCCTCGGCGCTGGCGCCCTGAGCACCAACGGCCGGGTGCTGCAGGCACCCCAAACCTGCTCTTCCAGCAACTGGCATCTTACACCATGTGCGCAAGGATGCCAAGGGGAAGTGGCACAAGCAACGGGAGGAGTGCGAGGAGCAAACCGGCTGCTGCGGGCAGCACGCCAGGGGGTGGTCAGGAGGCAAGGGGTGCAAAACAGAACAAAACCGCCAGCCAGCAGGGTGCAAAAACGCACAGGGGAGGAGGAGAGTACACGGGCTGCCATACATTCCTAGCGCCGCCACGCGCGCGCCGGGGCGTGGGCTATCAGTCGTCGGCGGCGCACGCCGCGGCGGCGCGAGCCTCGAGGGCGCGGGGCCGGCGAGGGCGCGCCTTGGCCGGCAGGCCCGGCCGCCTCAGGCGGTGGCGAGGTCGCCGCCGTCGCGGGTGGCCATGAGGGACATGAAGTTGCGGTTGTAATAACCCAGCTTGTTGAGCGATTCCACCAGGTCTGCAGAGAGCAGTTGGTTGGGAGTGTTGGTGGGGGGGAGGAGGGCGGCGAGCGCGGCAAGCGCGTGGGCGCGGGAGCGTGGTGAGTGCGGGGAGGGTGGCGAACGCGGGCAAGGCGCGGGCACGGGCGCGCGGGTGGGCACCGCGCAGGAGGAGTGGCGCGCTGAGAGGGAGGCGCGGCGGGGCGCGAGGAGAGGGGGGAGAGGCGCGGGAGGGGGCGCGGGCGCGGGGGGCGCGCGCTCTGCACCCCGCCGCCTCGCCGCGTCGTCCCGGCACCCTGGCTCCCTGGCGGCGGCTCACCCGCCAGGCCCTCGCTGCTGAACTCGTGGATGCGGGCGGGGATGGTCGAGTCGGTGAGCGTGTCTAGCAGGCGGCGGTGCGCGTACCCCAGGTCACCCAGGCAGATGATCTGGGCCGGCGGGGGAGCGTGGGGAGGGTGAGGGGGGAAGGGGGGGGCGTCGGCGCGGGAAGGAGGGGGCCGCCCGAGGGTGGCCCGCGGCGGCGGGCCCAGGTGCGCACGCGCCCCGCCGCGGCGCGGCCCTGCGCCGCTCCCCGTCGCCCCTGCGCCCCAAACACCCCACCCACTACACCACCACAGACGCAAGCAGCCGCGGCGCACCATCTTGACGATCGCCTTGGGCGGCAGCTCGTCCAGCTTGTCGACGCAGCAGTTAAGCAGCGGCACCAGCAGGTGGTCGTCCTCGTAGCCCAGCCGCACCACCGCAGTGATCGTCTGCCGCGCGGAGGGAGGGGGGGGGGCCAGGTGGGGATGGAGGGGGGGGGGGGCGCGGGGCTGGCGCGGGGCTGGCGGCATCGCTGTGGGGCGCCTCAGCGCCCGCCGCCCGCGCTCGGCCCCGCCCCGCCCCCCCGCGCGCCCGCGCCCACCTTGGCGAGGCAGGCCGCGTCAAACATCTCGGGCTTCTGGGCCACCCAGTTCACCAGCTTGTCCACGGTCTCCGGGTCTGCAGGGGGGGAGGGGGAGAGGAGGGGGAGGGTGAGGGCAGGGCGCGCAGGGGGGGGGCGGCGCGGGACCGAGGCGGTNNNCCCCCCCCCCCCCCCCCCCCGCCGCGCCGCACCTCCCCCTTGTCCTCCTCCGCCTCCTCCAGCAGCTTGCCGGCGGCGGTGCCCACCACCTCGAGCAGGTCGGGGTGGCAGAAGCCGCACTTGGAGAAGGCGTAGGCCACGTCGGCGATGTTCTCTGGCGGCAAGTGGGGGATGGGGAGCGCGTGTGGGTGAGTAGGTGTGGGTGGGTGGTGGAAGGGGGGAAGGTGCAGCGGGGTGGGGCGGGGGGCACAGAGCGCAACGGCGAGTGGGTGGAGGGAGGGCGCAGCACCATCAGCACCGTGCACGCAGGGAGGCGCAGGCAGGGCTGGGCGGGAGGGCGCGCGCCTGCGCTGAACTTGGCGGGGTTGGCCATGATGTGCTCCACCACGCCTGCGGGGGCGCACGGGGCGAGGAGGAAGGGCGGGGGGCGGCAGCAGGCGAGGGAGGGGTCGGGGTGCGGGCGCCCGCTGCCGGGGCGCGTCCCCTGCCAGCGCACGGGTCAGCCCCTTAGATGGTCCTCAGGGGAGGTCAGTCGGGCGAGCTCTTGTTAGGTCTGTGTGGTGCCCGTGAGTGCTTCAATCACGCCCGTGCGCGGCAGCCGCGCGCACCGCCCGCCCGCCCGCCCGCCCAACACCAGCGGCCCGCCAGCTGCGAACAGCCGTCGACGCGCGTCGACGCAAGCGCGTGCCGTCGACAGCGCAACCGTCGCTTGCCTCCGAATCCGAATTCAACTACCCAACCGCACCCTCCAGCACATTCTCAACAAGTAGTACACGTAAATTCAACTGAACAGCGCGCACCCTCCAGCAGGTCGTCATCGTAATAGTGCATCGACCCAAACGCGCGCAGCGTCTTGCCCAGCTGGTCCCCGCTGAACTCGGGCAGCCGCGCCAGCACGTGCTCCGCCATCGCGTCCTGCAGGGGGGGGACCATCGCCGGCGTGATTACTAGAGATTTCCTCCTCCCGCCACCGCCCGCCTGGGGGCCCGCTTCCTGCTCCTCTCCTCCCAGCCCCTGCCACACACACACACACACAGAACCCCACCTTTGAACTCTGAACGCGATGTTGTAGTTTTATAATATTGAGACTATATGTTCTACACCTTGAACGCGATGTTGTAGTTGTGCAGCTCGCTCATGCTCTCCGCCAGGCTGCACACGTCGGCGGTGGAGAGCGCGGGCATCGCGCGCACGCCCGCGCCCGCCAGGTGCTCCAGGAACGCGGCGTCGGAGATGCCGGTCACCGCCGCCACGCGCGCGACGGCGGGGATGCCCTGCACGCGCGGTGGGAGGGGGCGCACGGCGCGGCGCGGGGAGGCGGAGGGGGAGGGGACGTCGGCGGGGGCGGGCGGAGGGGAGGGGCTGCCCCCACGCCCCCCCCCCAGCTGCCCTCCTCGGCCGCCTGCCCCACCCTCGTGCCTCGGCCGCCTCTGCACCTGCCGACCCCCGCCCCCATCGCCTGCCCCCTCTGCTGGCTCCTATGCCGCCTCCCCCTCCCTGCCTCTGAACGGTCCGCCACCTGCGTCCTTGGGCCCCCCACACGCACACGCACGCACACCACCACCACCACGCACGCACCTGCACGTCCACCTCATCCACCAGCCGCAGCACCTCCGGCCCCACGTCGTGCACGTCGGCCGCCAGCACGCGCTGCGCCGCCTCGTGGCTGCTGTTGGTGGCGGCCGCCGCAAAGGCGGCCGCGCCCAGCGGGCGCGCGCAGCGCTGCGCCGCGCACGCCTCGGCGGCCGCCGACAGGCCCGCCCTGGGTTGAGAATGAACAGGAGGGATTAGGGTTTAGGTTTAGAGTTTATATGCTGAGAACGAACAGGATGCAGATGAGCGGAGCCCGTGTGGCGCAGCACAAGTTGGTGAGCACACTTGACGCTGGAGGCGCGCCGCTCTTATGGCAGCTCAGCAGCAATAGATAGATGCAATGCAGCGGCATGGCACAATAGCACCCACCTGCTGGCAGCAGGCCAGGCGTGCGTCGAAACTGCAGCCGCTTGTCCCACGCCCACAGCCGCCGCCCGCGCCGCGACCTCCCCTGCGGCGCAACAGCAAGGCGAGTGAGCTGCCATGCCTGCGCCTGCAATGCAATGCACGCTGGCTGCCATGGGCGCCAGCGCTGCAGCGCAAGCCCTCGCCTGTGGACAGCGCTCTCCTTAGCACCGCTGCCGCCCGAGACCTCATTTCTCACGCTCTCACTGCTGCACCCTGAGCTGCGCATGCGACGGGGACAGGGGGAAAGGGTCGGGCGGCGTGCTGTCACCGCCGCCCCCACCTGAGCCCCCGCGCCTTGGGTCGGCTGCAGGCTGCTTGGGAACCCAGATCCGAGGCGTTGCGGGGCGCGGCAGACCCAAAAACGGCGCACAGGCTGCACAAAGGCGCCCCCTTGGACCTGGAGCCAATGCCGCCCGAAAATCGGAGCTCTTCCGTGCAATGAGAAGCCGGTCTCAATGCCGTGTGGTGCTCGCGTCCCCCACAGCGGAATTGGGGCGCGACGACTCACCCTGTGTTCTTGCGCCTGCTCTGAGCCCAAAGTTGGAGGGTTATTTGGGGGGTGGAAGGGCGGCAGTCTTGAGTACGCTGATCAGGGGTCGGCCACAGGGCGCATCTGCTGACGGGCTTCGATGTCGGCTCTCCCTGTGGCCCTCCTCCTTGCACCGGCTGTTCGAGTGTGATTCAGAGCCCCGCACGTAATCATCACAGCTCGACTGCTGCTGCCTCGTGCTCTCCAGCTCTTGGTCAATCAACGGGTGCGCGTCCCTGTTGGCTTCCCGACACTCCACTAAGAGCTCACAACCCCGTAAGGCAGGTGCTGTGCTGAGGGCACAGGCCACCCACCCACCTGCCGCCCGCCACGTCGCCCACCAGCTCGGCCGGCAACGTCGCCTTCACGCTCCATCGGCGGGCAGCAGCCCATGTCCATGCGGCGGCGGCAGTCAGCTCCCCAGACTGAAGCGCAGTCGCTGGCAGAGGCCCTGGTGGGGAGACAGGTGCGCCGCTGCGCATGACACCAACTGCCAGCGTAGCGCAGTAACAGCTGCTGCCATCGCAGCAGCTGTTACTCTGGGCTGTCACTCTGGGCTGTCACTCTGGACGTCCTGCACTCCACGTCCTGCACCACCCGTCTGCTGCCATTGCCACAGGTGCTAGTCCCTGCCGCCCTGTTTCCCAAGGAGCTGCCGCCCCCCGCGGGCAGCTGGCCCGCTGCCGTCGCTGGCGTGGCCAAGAGGCGGCTGGGCTCGGTAACTGTCAAGTTTGCAGGCAAGCACAAGATTCTGTGTGTTGGGTGCAGGCGGGAGCTGCTGTGTGGGGGGTTCAGATCCGCGCTGCTCACTGCTCGAGTGTGCACCGGGGCGCCACTACCCGGCGCATCGCCTCCAATGCACCAGCATCTCCCCTGCTGCATTCAACCCAACAGGCTCGTCAGATGAGTCGTACCAATTTCCAGCAGTGGAGGTGGAGAAGTGGCTGCGGGCACCAGCAGCAGATGGGACGGGCAACGGCAGCGGTGCAGTAGCCAAAGCGCCAGTGGCCGCGGCCAGCGGCAAGCAGCCCAAGACGCCCAGGTCTGCGGCCCGGCAGCGGCCCGCCCGCTTGGCTCGCGCAGCGCAGGCGGTTGCGACACCTGCGAACGGAGAGCAGCCTCAACAGCAGGTGCAGAATGGAGCTACTACGCCACGCACCACACGCAAGCGCAAGGCCCCGCCTTCAGGGCCAGCCGGCGCTGGCGCTGGAGTGGCAGCAGGGGGGCCGGCTGCAGAGGGGGGAGCAGCAGACCTGCGAGCCTCGGTGGGAGGCACGGGGGGAGCCGGCGAGCCAGCGGCTGTAGCAGGGGCAGACAAGGCAGGGGGGCTGCCGGAGCGCGGCAACGAGGAGGAGCGACGGCAGCAGGAGCAAGGCGCGGGGCGCGCGGCCAAGCGCAGGCGGGGCGGCGACGCGCTGCACTCGGCGGCGGCGGTGCTGGGCGAGGTGGCGGCGACGGGGGCGGCTGTGGCCGTGGCCTACGGCATCGTTGGCCAGGTGGCTGCGCTGCTCGGACTGGCGTGAGACTGTTCTGCTCTCTGCGTCCCTCGCCTGCGCTGTCCTGCTTCCCTTGTCTCACTGCGATCTGTAACACATCGAGACGTTGCCCACTCGGGGGCGGCGACAAAGGAAGATTCAAGGCTATGGACAAGGAAGACGCAGAACAGGAAAGGGACCGAGATAAGAGATGCACACGTGGGTACAAGGGGGGGTACACGCAGGGGGCGGGGGCAGCGCTATGACATGAGGGCAGACAGTGTACCGAGGGGGCAAAGAGATTAAATGATGTACGACAGTGCAGGGCGTGGGGGTATGGGTCGAGGCGAGACGGCGCAGGGCCCCGCCGGCTAGCAGGGGTTGCTAGACGTTGTGTTGTTGGCGTGCGTCATATAGTGTCTATCGTGGGTGAGCGCCGCATGCGCTGGGGTAGGGGCCAAACGCCCACCGAGTGGAAAGAAAGCACAGGGCTGGGTTGGTTGGGACGGGGGACGCAGCGTGCGTTTGGGCGCGCTACTATATTTGTTGACCGCGCACATTGCGGGCGCCTGGGGGAGCCTCCAACAGGCGCCGTTGCGCCGCACGGGCGGCGCCGCCTCACAGGGGCACCCACGCACGGGCGGCGCCGGCCGTGCCCGAAAACGACGCGCCGCTGGCGGTGCCGTTGGCCAGCGCCGCCTGCTTCTCGGCCTGCAAGCGCTCCATCTTGGACTCCAGCTTCACCACCATCTGCGCCAGGGATGGAAACAGCGGGGGACATGGAGTGAACAGCGGCGCAACACATGGCGAGCAAAGGAGTTGAGAGGGAGGGCGCCACGCGCTGCAGCGCGGCGGCGCGCGAGCAGGAGGCCGGCGCCGCGCCGCGCCTCGGCGCGCCGGCGCTCCTGGCATGGCCGGCCACGCGGCGCGCACAGCGCATCAGCACGCCAGAGCTGCGGGCTCCCGCGCCCTCCTATGCCCCGCTGCTGAGCAGGCCCCGCCGACCGACACCCACCCGCTCGTAGCAATCCAGGTGGCGGTCTGCAGTGGCCTGCATCGCCCACAGCGTGCGCAGCTCCTTGGCGCTGGCCGCGGCCTCGCGCTCCAGCTTCTCCACCCGCGCGCGCACCGCCGCCACCTCGGCCGCCTCGGCCCGCACGGCGCCCAGCTGCTCGCGCAGGCGGGCGATGTCGGCGTCGCGCGCCGCCAGCTCCGCGCCGCGCGCGCCGTCGCCGCCGCCGCCGCCGCCGCGCACCAGCGCCACCACGCGGTCGCGCAGCGTCGCCGCCAGCGCGGGCAGCGGCGAGGCGCCGGCGCGCATGCCTGCGCCGTCGCCACCCGCTGCGTCCAGCGCGGCGCCCAGCACGCTTGCAAGCTCCTGCAGCGGTTGCAGCATGCGGTGTCGGCGGCTGCGTTTTAGCGGCGGCGGCGGTGTTAAGCTGCTGCCTCATATGGAGGAGGAAGCCCTCCGGCGCGACCCTCTGCCCAGTGCGCACCCTGTGCAGCGCGCCAAGTACCACCCAAGCAGCCAGCCGGCCCACAGGCGCCAGGACCCGGGCATCCAGCCGGCCCACAGGCGCACCTGCTTCTCGGCGCGCTCCGCGGCCAGCTCCCGCGCCGCCGAGGCCGCCTCCAGGCGCACCATGCGCAGCTCCCTGGAGGCCTTCTCCAGCCGCTCGGCCAGGATGGCCACCTGGGTCGCGTCGCCGCCGCGGCGCAGTGCGAGCGCCTGCTCCCGCGCCGCCGCCGCGTCGGCCTGAGCGGCGCGCTCGCGCGCCGCCGCGTCGTCCGCCGCGCGGGCGGCCGCGCCCAGCTGGCGCAGCAGCGGCTGCGTGACGGCAAAGAGGGCCCACGCGGCCCCGGCGGCAACGCCGCCAACCGCCCAAATGGATCGCACGGCCAGCCAGGGCAGCTGTACAAGGCCACTCAGCGACAGCACGGCGGCAACGGCTGAGCCCAGCCCGCAGACCCAGACGGGGAGCACAGGGAGCTGGGGCTGTCTGCGCTGAGCAGACGTGGCAGCGCGTGGCGGCGCCGGCGCGACAGCGGCCCGCGGCCGCACCGCTGCCCTCGCTGCACCGCTGCGCCTGATAGCGGTTGCTGGTGGCCGCAGGGGCGCCCTCATCGCGAGGCCACAGGGTGCCCTGTGGAGGGTCGAAGCAAGTGCGTGCATTTTGCGCGCCCGTTCGCTGCAGAGCTGGGTGGAGGCAAGGAACGAAGATTTTGATTGAATAGGGCGACCGGTGATGGGAAAAGGGAGGCGCCGTCGCGACAGCTCGCCAGGGCGAGCGCGCCCGCCGCCCGCGTGAGGCCCGCAAGTGCGGCCTCTCCATGATAACGCATGCACATGCATACTTTTGCCGGCGGCAAACACTGAAGTTTGCAATACTGGCATAGAGCAGTACGCCAACCAATTGCCCAACCGAAAGTGTGGCGCTGCCGCTGAGGGCGGGGAGCGTGCCAGCTGCTCGATTAAATGAGGTGTGCTATTTATCGCCTCTGTCGCCAACAACAACGTGCTAGCTGTGTAACAGATTGATAGCATTGCAGTAACACGCGCTCCCCGCGCTCCCCTCGACGGTCGAGTCGACCCTCGCCCACGGGCGCCAGGCGGCCGCCCCAACACCAGGCCTCACTTACGCCCCTCCCACCTCACACAAAGCTTCGTCTGAGTCTTGTCTTTATCAAGTCGTGCTCGCGGCGGCCACAGATGCTCTAGTTCAGACCAGCTCTGGCGGAGCAGCATGGACGATCCGTTGCTGGCAGAGCTACTGGGAGACGATGGCGCCGTGCAGGTGAGATTGCGCAGCGGCTCCTCGCCCAAAGTGACTCACCATCGCGCCTGCTTTGGCGTCCCGCAGGCCCAGACGCAGCCCAGCCAAGGCAAGTGGCGGGAACTCGGGGATGGGGCGACGCTGTTGCTGCGGCGGGCGGGCGCGCGGGCGGGCGGGCGGGCCCAAACACACAGTTCCCCCGGTTTCCTCCGCAGGCCGCACCCCGTCGGCTCCCAGCTCCCAGCGCGCGGCCACGCCCACGCTGCCGCCGGCCGGCGCAGCACAGCCGGCAGGAGGCTCGCCCGCGGTGCTAGCGGCGGGCGCCGGCGCAGCGCCGCCGGCCGGCGCGCCACCTCGCATTGGGTACAAGCAGTTCCTGAGCGCGCTGGCGCACGTGGCGCCGGCGCGCAAGCAGGAGGTGCAGGTGCTGCTGGCGCAGGTGCACCACCAGGAGAAGCAGGGCAGCACCCACGCGCAGCTCTTCCACATGGCGCAGGCGCTCGCGGCCAAGTCCTTCCCGCAGGACTGCCACAAGGCGATGGCCCTCCTGCAGCAGGTGGCGACCGCCAAGGGCATGCGCGCCGGCTCCGCCTCGCCCTCGCCTCACCCCGCCGCGTCGCACAGCGCGCACTCGCCCGCCGCGGCGCCGGCGCAGCCCGCCGACCAGCAGCGGCAGCAGCTGCAGCAGCAGCAGCAGCACGCGGCAGCGTTCAACCAGTACCTGCGCGCGCCCTCGGGCGGCAACCTGGCGGCGCAGGCGGCTGCGCAGCAGCAGGCGGCGCAGCAGCAGGCGCAGCAGCAGGCGCAGGCGCAGGCGGCGCAGCGGCGGCCGCCGCAGCCGCCCGCGCAGCAGGCGGCGCAGGCGCAGCAGAAGCGGCCGCCAGGCGAGGCCGGGCGCGCACTTGTCTACTTGCTGTCATGTGCCTTTGTGAGCAGGGGATGGTGTGGCATGCCTCCCCTTGAATCGCCCTAACTCAGCTCCCCTCCTGCCCCCCTGTTGCTCCCTGGCCCCAGATGGCCCGCCAGAGGAGCGGGAGGCAAAGAAAGCCAAGCCCGCCGCTGGTGGCGGTGGCAAGAAGAAGGAGGAGAGGTGCGCGGCGCCCGCCGGCGCCGCCGGCGGCGTTTGGCCGCCACGGCACTGGCGTGGCTGCCGCTGGCGTGCGGTCTGAAATGTGGCTTGCCGGGGGCTGCGCCTGCCTGCAGGGGGGACGTGGATGCGGAGCTGAATGCCGACGCTTTCATCGACATGGAGCACGAGACGGATGTGCTCATGATAGGTGCATGATAGGGGCATTGGAGAAGGGGGACAGGCGCGACGGGAGGAGGGGGCTGGGTGGACGGACGCCCAGGTGGAGGGGTGTGGGATCGGAGTCGCGCCGCCTCGGGAGCCGCCCACCGCGCCGCGCCCGCCCCGCGCCGCCGGGGCGCGCGAGCGGTGCGGGGCCCCACGCTCACCCACGCGCGCGCGCGCGCGCGCTCGGGCGCAGACATCCACCGCCGGCGCGAGGCCAAGCAGGCGGCGCCAGCGTCGACCACCCAGTACCTCAGCGAGTGGCGGGTGGGCAACGAGATGGTGCGGCAGCTGGCCAAGCACGGCCTCAAGGTGCGCCCATCGTGCCGGCCGCTGGGGCTGTGAGGGCTCGGGCCAGGCGGCGACCGCACGTTGGCCGGCAGCCAGCGCACCCCTGGCGGGCGGCCTGGCCGCCGCGCGTCACGGCCGCTCTCCCCGCACACTCGCCCGCTCCCCCCTGCCACGTGCGCACTCACTGGCGCCGCTCCCTGTGCGCGCCTCCCTTGCGTGCTCCTCCGCTGCCCGGGGCAGGAGATGGATCCCAAGTGCCTGGAGGTGGTGCAGCTGGCATGGCAGGCCCAGGCCACGCAGCTGCTGCAGGCGGCGCAACGCGCGGCGCGGCACCGCCAGGATGCCTGCAGGCGCGCTCGGCGCGCACACGTATGCTGCGAGCTGGTTCCGCCCTTGCCGCCGCCAGTGTTGCTCCGTGCGGCGCGATTGTTGGCACGGCTCCTGTCCTGCGTGCAGGCGTGCACCGGACGTCTACGTCACAAGCGACGTGCGCCGCCCCCTGGCCCAGTTTGCCAAACGCGACCAGGCACGCGCCCCCCGTTGGCGCACTCACGCCGCCTGGAAACGAGCTCTGTCGCCATATGCCTGCCTGAGCACCGTGGCCGGCAGCGCCGGCGTGGGCGCGTCTTGCCTCGTGGCCGGCTCGCCGCCCACGCTGCTGCCGACCACCGCTCCACATGCGCCTGCCCTTCTTGCAGGAGCGCGTGGAGGCCAAGCGCCGCGCGGAGAATGAGGCGCTGCTCAAGGCGGCAGGGAGCAAGCGGGCGGACGAGGAGACCAAGGAGCGTGCGCAAAAGGCCAAGGCGGAGATGCAGGCGCGCGGCATTGGGGAGGAGGGAGGAGGGGAATGGAGACGCACGCGCGCGTTGATTGCGATGGAGAAGGGGGGAACAGGGGGAGCCGCGTTGAGGAGGAGGGAGAGGGGAACGCAGGGGAGGTGCTCGGGGAGCGGGAGGGGAGGGAGGGAGAGCGACGGAGTGGCGTTGGGGCAAGGTAGGGAGGTGGGCTGTGGATGGCATCGGCGCCAGTGAGGGCAAGGCACTTGCTACTGCGAAGTGCAGATGTTGCACAGCCAGGGTGCTGCGGCCTGCACAGCGGGAGCAACTGTGTGCGCGCTTCGACGCTTCGTATGTTTCTGCTGTCTGGTGCAGGGCCGGCAGCAGGCATCGGCGGCTAATGCGGCAGTGGCAGCCACGCTGGGTGGCAAGGGCGCCAAGTGGGACAAGTGGGGCGGTGGCGGCGGCGGAGGCGGAGGCGGCGCGGCAGAGGGCAAGACAGCAGGCACCAAGGCTGCCAGCGGCAAGAAGGGGAAGAAAGCGGCTGCGGCAGAGGCGCGCGCGAAGGCCGCGGCGGCAGCCGCGCGCTCAGAGCAGGAAGGGCGCACCACCGCGACGTTTGACGCATCAGGCGCGGGAGCGGCGGCGGCGGTGGCACCAGCGCCGGCCCCTGCGCCTGCCGCCGCGGCGCTCAAGCTGACGGAAGCAGACCGGCTGCAGGTGGGCGTCTGCTAGCGTGCATTTTCAAGTATCGTGCAGAGGCAGCGGCAGCCACGATGGCTAGCAACTGAGAAGTCAAGCCAAAGTACACGTTCCTTGCGCCTGGCCGCGCCTGTGATGCGCAGGGCTCCCGCTCCCGTGCCAAGGGAGGCGTGGATGACGCAGAGACGATAACCACGCGCGACGTGGTGGCAGGTGGGCGCGGGGCCGTGCCATGGGGGCTGCGCACCCCAGTCTCATGCACGCGCCATTGTGCACGCGTTTCTGCACGTTTGCACACCGTCCCCGCTCGCACCCCCACTGCTCGCACACCCGCCGCTCATGTGCTGCGCTCCCTCCCTCCCATGCAGCCATGGAGCGGGACCCCCGGTACTGCCGCAGCACCCTGCTCTACCTTCTGCTCAACGGCTGTGCCATCCAGGAGGCGGCGTGAGTATGGACCGCGTGCTCTGTGCCCGGGCTCTCGTGCTGCGCCCGCGCTCGTTCTGTCCCGCTCCATGCTGCGTGCTGCCGCTCCCTGCTTCGCCTGTCGGCTCCCTCGGCTTTTGCTCTTCATACACGCACTTGGTACCCCAACTTGCTGTATCGTAAGCTCGGCGGGTGGTAAGCTGTCCCCTCTTGCTGCCACACTGCCCGCCATCCAGCCAGCCCCGCCTCCTGCGGCCACCCCGGCGAGCTAGAACACGTGAACCACCGCCGCCTTGCTGAGCAGCTTCACGTCCCGCTCGATTTCCGCCAGCTGGCCCTCCATCTCCTGCGTCAGGGGGCGCGGCAGCAGCAGCACGAGTGCCCTCGTGTGTGGGGCCCTCACCGCTGCTCCTCCCCGCCACGCGCCTTGCACTGCGGCTTCTGGGGCCCACCCACCCACCCACCCCCCGCCCTGCACCGCCCACCCATCCCCGCCCATGCACCACCCCCGCCCACCTGCTTGCGCCGCTTCTTCGAGGGCGTGTCCAGCACCATGGGCAGTCGCTGATAGGCCTCGTTCAGGGTCTGCCACTTGAGCTTGAGGTGCGTCACCAGCTCCTCCAGCTCCGCCCCGCTCAGTGTGTGTGCTGCCCTGCTCCCGGCCTGCGGCACGCGCGCACGTGTGGTGGAGAGGAGAGGAGAGGTGTTGAGGAAGTCCATGCCAGCTGGCCACCCCCTCTTGCCCAGCCCCTCACAACATCCAGCTTCTCCTTGAAAAGTTGCCCGCCATCCCCCCTTGCCCCCTCCGGCAGCACACACGTAACGCCCCCTGGCCTGCAACCGCGCGCCTGCTCCGGCGGCGCCTGTGCCGCGCGCCGCTGCTCCTCCAGCTCCCTGCGCCGGCGCTGCAGGTAGGGAGGCACCTCGCCAAACCAGGGCTTGAGCGTGTAGTTTACCTCCTCCCGCTCCTGGTACCTGAGTGGGTGATAGGTTGGGCTAAGAACGGGACCTGGTCGTGCGGGGGCGGTGCGCTTGCCCGGCAGGGAACAAATGCAGCTGTCGCCACTCTCCCCTCCCCCAGCGACTCTCCCCTCCCCCAGCGCCGCCCCCGCACCTGGGCGGCGCTGCCGCCGCCTCGGCCACGTTGCCGGCCACAAAGTCCTTGCCGCTGGAGAGACCCATCGCCGGCCGCTCGTCGCGCTTGGGCAACGGGCTCTTGAGCCGCGGCTTGGGGGCGGGCTTGGCGGCTGCGTGTGGCGGTGACGTAGGCCATTGAGCAGTGTGGATGGCGTCGGTGCCCGTGTGCGCCGCACCGCAGCAGCCATACGCAGGCCCACGGCAACTGTATCAGTTGCACATCCCTCATCTCACGTGGCGGCAGCACCGGCTCCTTCTCATGCTTGTGCAGAAACTGCTTTGGGTCGACCACAATGTCGCCGGCACCAGGGCCCATCGTCGCCGCCGCGCGCACCTTCTTCACCCCCAGCAGCGAGCATGGCACATCCTTGGGCGCGACATTGCCTGGAAACTGCAGGGAGTTGAGGCAGGCCGGCGGTTTGGGAGATGCGGCGTGGGCGGCGGAGGCGGAGGCGGCCGCCCGCCCCACCTTGCTCTTGTAACGCGGCGCGCGGCCAGCATCTCCGCAAGCGCCCTCGCTCATTCTGCTGCTACAAGAGGTAGTCTATCTAGGAGGAGGAGGTGGTTGGCTCAAAAGACCATGCGCATGTAATTCGGAAGGCTCTGCTTGATGCTGACTTGGCTCCTGACAACCCAGAATTGAACCAGGAGGCCGAAACGAGTCTATGATACGTGGTCAGCGGGGGTGGAAAGCCGCATGCATGCATGCATTGCGAGGCCCTCTCGATCGAGCCTTCTCCTGGTGGATCACACGGCACCAACACCAGCCATGCCCGCCTTCGTCGCCCAGCGGACGGCCCTGCTGGCCAAGCCCTCCAGGCGAGCTGCGCATCGGCATCGCAATCGATTCAGAATCAGTGCAGCGCAATATACTAGAATTGCTGCTGCACGGCCACCCAGTCGCTCTTCACCCTGCCCTTGTGTTGTCCTGCTGCAGCAGGGTCAGCCGTCGCTTGAGCGTGACCGTACATGCCGTGGCTGCGCCTTCGGAGGGTGAGGAGCGGAGAAAAGAGGTCGCCGATCGCCGCCCGCCGCCCGCCGCCCGCCCCTCTCCTACAACCTGTTGCCGCACTGCGCGTTTGCTCCCTCGCCGCCGGTTGCAGCCACCACCAAGGTGCAGCGCAACAAGAACATGGCCAAGCTGCAGGCGGGCTACTTGTTCCCAGAGGTGGGTGCTGAGCCTCTCGCACGCCGTCGAGCAGCCCGACTGCCGCTCGCCCTCGCGGCTGCACGTGTGCAGCTGATTCCGCCTCCTTCAACTCAAGCACCCTCAGCCCCCTCTCCCCGCTCCCCCCTCCCGCCGTGCGCTGCTGCCCGCAGATTGCGCGGCGGCGGCGGGCGCACCAGGAGCAGCACCCAGATGCCAAAATCATCAGCCTGGGGATTGGCGACACGACGGAGCCCATCCCGCCCTTTATCGTGGAGGGCATGACGGCCGCGGCGCAGGGCCTGGGCACGCTCGAGGGCTACAGCGGGTGAGCAGACAGGGGGGGCGGCGGCGCGGGGGGGGCGTGGGGAGGCTGGTGGCATGGGGAGGTTGCATGGGGAGCACGGCGCTGGCTGGGGCGTCGAGCGAGTAGCGGGCAGGCGGGAGAGAGCGCGCGGGCTGGCGCGGCGCGCCGGAGCAGTGCACAGCAGCGTGCAGGCGAGGGAGAGGGACGCGTCGGCAGCAGCAGCGCCGCGGCCTGCTGCCGTCAGCTGCTGGGTGCTGCTGGGCCACGCTGCCGCCGCCGCCGCTGCGTTGCCGCTGCGCCGCAGGTACGGCGCGGAGCAGGGGCAGGCGGCGCTGCGCGAGGCGGTGTGTGCGCGGCTGTATGCGGGCGTGGGGCGCAAGCCGGGCGAGATCTTCGTCTCCGACGGCTCCAAATGCGACATCGGCCGCCTGCAGCTCATGTTTGGCGCCGACGTGACGGTCGCGCTGCAGGTGGGGGCGGCAGGGCGCGCGCGGCGGGCGCGCGCGGCCGGCGGGCGCGCCGAGCGGGGCGGCGGGCGGGGAGGTGCATCGACAGTCGCCGCCGCCGGCCTGTCGAGGCCACGCGCCGATGCGGCAGATGCAAGCGCACGATGTGCCTTCCCAACTGTCCCCCGTTCCCACCCGCCTGGCGGCAGGACCCCGCCTACCCCGTGTATGTGGACTCGAGCGTGATCATGGGCATGACGGGCGGCTACAACGGCACCGGCTTTGACGGCATCCAGTACATGACCTGCACCCCCGACAATGCTTTCTTCCCCGACCTCTCCAAGGCGCGCAAGCGCAGAACGTTGGGGGGATCGGACGTACAACTGATCTGCTGTCGTGGAGGCGGGCGGGAGGGGCTGATGCAGTGGGGAGCGCGGGCGGGGCGCGCCAGGCGCGCTAGCCGGCAGCGCCTGCAGCACCCAATCACGCTGTACCCCTCCCCCCAACCCAACCCCCACCCCATGCCCTCCCCAACAGGTCCCCCGCACCGACATCATCTTCTTCTGCTCGCCCAACAACCCCACGGGCGCCGCCGCGACGCGCGCGCAGCTGACCGAGCTGGTCGCCTTTGCGCGCAAGAACGGCTCGATCATCGTGTATGATGCGGCGTACGCGCTCTACATCTCCAACCCCGACGTGAGGCGCACCGTCGCGCACGCGCGCATCTGTGCGGTGGCGCGCGCGTGCAGCGTGCGTGTGCAGGGCAGGGGTGCGCATTTTGGCGCACTGCATCTCCACCCCGACATGAGGAGGCAGCGCTCGTGGAATTGTGCGTGTGTGGGGATGTGTGGGGACGCACGGCGTGCGTTGCTCCCCGATGGCCGCCGCATCCGTGCCGCGGAACGGCACGCCACCCGCCCAGCGCCCGACCCGCCCGTCCACCCGCGCCCACCCCACCCACCCACCCAGCCCCCCCACCCCCCACCCCCCACCCATGCCACCACCCCCCGCGCAGTGTCCCAAGACGATCTACGAGATCCCGGGCGCGGAGGAGGTCGCGATCGAGACCTGCTCCTTCTCCAAGTACGCGGGCTTCACGGGCGTGCGCCTCGGCTGGACCGTCGTCCCCGAGCAGCTGCGCTACGCGGGTGGGCGTGTGGGCGGGGGGCCGGGGGGG
>PCFQ01000073.1:154841-169176 GCA_003063905.1 Chlorella sp. A99 | reverse complement strand
CCACCCCCATCCCTCCCTCTCTCCCTTGCGCCCGCAGCTCAAGCAGCACCCCGAGCACCTGTACAAGTCGGTCACCCTCAGCCGCGCGCACTGCCCACCTGTTGGCCTCTTGCTGCTGCAGCGCATGCGCCACACTTGCCTGGCCGTGCTGGCAGCCACTGCGCCCCATGCCCTCCCTCCCGCGGCGCAGGAACATGCGCTGCCAGCGCAAGGGCTGCACCGGCTTTGTCACGGGCTCAATGCTGGAAAAGCCAAAGTGCACACAGGGGGGAGCACGCATGTATGCAGCTCTGGTCCGTGGTGGGCGCATGCATGGAACTCTGTTGATAGACACCGACACTGCACCGTCCTTGCAGGGCACCACCTGCCGCGCCGCCGCGCCCGGCGCCCTCGCCCCGCCGGGCCGCCAAGGAGCAGCAGCCACAGAACGGGGCGCGGGCGGCCAAGGCAGCCGCACCCACCACGCCCGTCAATAAGAAGGCCCTCCAGCAGCAGCAGCAGCAGCAGCGCGAGCAGCAGCGTGCGGCGGCGGCGTTCGGGCCCAGGCCATGGGCGGACCGCCCGCCGTCCCGCCCCTCCAAAGACCCGCCGCAGCTGCAGATGTGCGCGCAGCAGGCGGAGATGGGCAAGTGCTATACCCACAGGTCTGTCAAGGCCCATTGACCTGGAAAGTGCTAGGGGTTTAGGGCCCTAAACCCTCCAGTGCTGCCTGACGTGTAAGGGCTGAGACGACCCGCTTCCTGCTGATCCCGCAGGTGCCCCTGTGCTCACTCGGAGGTGAGGTGGCTTGTCACCACGGGGGGCAGTCCTGCGTGAGCGGCTGTGAGCGCGGCGCTCCGCTGCGCATGACCAACCAGACCCATGCAAGGGATCCAAGTAGCGCTGCTGTCAGCCGGCCAGCCACTCGCTCCGCCAGCGCTTCACTCTCAAGAGCCAGCTCAACGCCTTCTCCCACTCTGCAGGAGGAGCTGCAGCAGCGCAGGGAACGCTGGGGCACGGCGCAGAAGCCCTTGGCATGGCGCCAGGCCCTGGTGGAGCAGGTGGTGACCCCTGCTAGCATCACCAGAGCAGAGCGTCAACGTTTATGCTCTGCTTTGGTGATGCCTTGTCGTTCTGACACTAAGGGGCGCCGATTGTTGTGTCAGTCGTCGCTGCCCTGCCCGCGCCGCAGGTGCACGGCCGATGGCAGCACGAGCAGGAGAAGGCGGCGGGCGGCGCTGGCGGGGAGGCGCGGCCCGGCGCTCTGACCGATGCGGTGCTGACGCTGCTCCGGGAGTAAGCATGTCACGGGCCGCCCGAGTGGCGCTCCTCTCCTGCAAGCGCCAGTCGCATGGCACAGCCAATGCGTCCCTGGCGCTCCTGCTGCCACGCACCTGCACATGACACTCCCCCTGCTCTGTGGCTCTCGCCCTCGCTCCGCAGCTTCAAGCGCCGGTTCTGCGTCGACTCGCTGCTCGACCTGGGTTTCGAACCCACCGACGCGACGGCGGCGGCCGGCGTGTGCGGCGGCGACCTGACCAAGGCTGCCGCACTGCTGGCAGAGGGGCGCGCGGCGGTGGGGAGCAGGCCGGTGGACGTGGGCGAGTGAGTGGGCAGGGCAGGGAGCGAGATTGGGGGCAGCAAGAGAGCATGGGAGCCGGCCAGGGCAAGGCAGAGACAGATCTTGGGCCTCATGATTCGCGCTGCTTCTGCTCCGGGTGCTGATGCGCAGGGAGGTGCGGGACCTGCTGGCGCTGGCTCAGGCGCTGGGCCTCGGCGCCGAAGCTGTGGAGCTGCAGGCGCGTGCATTGGGCTGTCCGCCAGCCTGTTGGCGCAGAGTCCCGCTCAGAGCCCTGCTGCTGAGAGCCGCGTGGCTCGGGGGCATATGCCCCTTTGCGTGAAGCACCGCCTGTCAGGAGGTCCCTGTGCTCCCCCGAGCGCAGGTGGCCATCAGCGGAGGCGACCCCGAGGCGGCTGCCGAAGGCCTGCGCCTGCGCGCGGCGACCGCTGGCATCAGCGCTGGCGCCGCCGCCAGCCCGACGCCGGTTGGAAAGGCTGGGGGAGGCGGCTATGAGCCGGTGGAAGAGGTCAGCGACGATGAAGAGGAGGAAGAGTTGGAGGCGGTGGCGCCAGAGGAGGAGGAGACAGAGGAGGTAGAGCAGGCGGCTGCGATGCCCGCCTGGTCCGCGCCGCCTGCCAGCCATGCGCAGGGCAGGAAGTCTGCGCCGTCTGCGGCCGCCCCGACCTATCCCTCGGCCCCAGTGGCCAACGGCGAGCGGAGCAAGCTGGCGGCGGGGCGCCTGCCCTGGGCCGCGGCGGCGCAAGCGGCCTATCTAGTCGGGCCGCAAGTCACTGTCGTCACCGCTCGCGGCAGCAGCAGTGCTGGCGACAGCGGGGGCCCCGCCACTCCTGCTGCTGAGCAGTTGGAGCTGGGAGCACACCTGAGCGCATCCAGCAGCTACTCGGCACCGGAGCCCGAGCAGTCTGCACCGCTTGCGCGTCTCCAGGCGATGTTTGGGAGCGGGGCTGCGTCGCACGCACCTCCTCAGGCGCCTCTGGCGGCAGTGCCTCCGCCGCCGGCGCCTCCGCCGCTGGCGCCCCTGCAGCCCGGTCACACGGGTTACGCATCCGCTGCTCCCCGAGCTGCGGCACCCGCCTACCCCATGGCCACTGGTGGCGCGCCAAACAGCCATGCCGCCATCAGCAGCAGTTCGCCTGCCTACCCTGCTCCATCAGGCCCGCCAGCGCCAAGTCCCCCTGCCTTCTCCCACGGGGGGTATGCTGCACTGGCCAGCAGCCTGCAGCACGCCCAGCATCCTCAGCAGCAGGACATGTACCAGTATGGCCCCTCCCAAGCCTATGCTCAGCCATATTCCCAGCCGCAGACATTGGCCTATTCTCAGTCCTACGCTCAGCCCTACTCTCAGCAGCAGCTGTATCAGGGCACCCCCGCCCCTGCCTACACTCAGCCCTACTCTCAGACCTACGCTGAGCCCTACACCCAGCAGCAGCAGGCCTATGCCCCGGCGGGGAGGCTGCCTGCCTACGCGCCCCCCGCTGCCGCCGCGCAGCAGCAGGCAATGCCCTACCACGCCGCACCGGCGCCAGCCCCCTCTGCTAGCCACCAGCTGCAGGCCCAGACCAGCCAGCCGCCCCAGCCGCGTCGCACCGCGGCGCCCCGCCCGGCCGGCCGCGGCGTCTACGTGCCGCCCCACGCGCGGCAGCAGCAGCGCTTGGGGGCGGGGGACTCTGCCAGCTGGATGGTCCCTCAGGAGGAGGCGTCTGACTTCATGCAATTCCTCCACGACCTTGGCCTGCGCCTGTAGATGCATGGTTCCGCGGCCCCTGGAGTGAAGGAAGACTCGCGTCTTTTACGTGGGCACTGTGCCACCCCTCTCCGCGCGCCGCTCACGTCTCTCGGTCTGCCTCACCCCAGCCCTTCTGTACTTGTTCTGCTCCTGTGCCTTGCAATCGCATGCAACCAAGACCCCGTGCAATCGAGTGTCCAACAGGCTCCTAGTCAAAACAATACGTTGTGGTGCCGTCAGCGTTGCGCACGAGCCTGACGCCGTCTGTCCCTGCTGGCGCGTCTGCCAGCTGGTCAGCCGCACCCTGCTCCTCCTCCTCTCGCACAGCTGCCGCGGGGGTGGCCGCCGTTGCATGGTGGCTGGCTGCACTCCCGTTCTGCTGCACCGACGTCGGTGATGCCTCTGCCACCACCTGGGGTGCCTCAGAGGCGGGTGCGGTGCCCGGCGGCCCAGCAGGGGCTGAGCGCACCTCCGTGGCAGCGTCAGTGGGCGAGGCTGTTGCCACAGTTGGCGCCGCTGCTGCTGCCCATGCTGCCCCTGCTCCTCGGTCCCCTGCACGAGCCTCCAGTGCCGCCTCTTCTGGCGCTCCGGTGGGCGCCGCTTCGCGGCCGGTGGGTTGGCTGGGCGCTGCGGGAGTTGGAGCGGCTGCTGCTCCACGCGTGCGCAGGCGCACGGGGCGGCCCCATTCGTCGGTGCCCCCTGCCGGCCCCTGCCGCTGCCCGCCTGCGGGCGTGGTCTGCTGCTTCTGTTGCTGCGCCAGCTGAGGGGCCGGCTGCCCAGCCTGCACAGGCTCACCACGCGGCTGTGGTGACGCAGGCTGTGTCGCAGCATGCCACTCCAGTCCGCTGCTGTGCTGCTGTTGCTGCTGGGCCGCCGTCGGCCCTGGCGGCGTCTCTGCCTGGCCTGGCCGCGTCTGCAGCTTAGGCTGTGCTCGTGCGTGTCTCGCAGCCGCCACGTGTCCCACCGCCTGGCCCGCCGCCTGTTGCCGCTGCAGCACGGCGGCGAGCAGGTCGAACTGCTTGGAAGAAAGTGCCTGCAGCGCCGCCAGCAGCTGCTCCACGTCGCGCACGTCGCGCTCAGTCGCGTCCAGCCGCTGCGCCAGCCCTGCCAGCACCGCCGTCTGCTCCGCCGCGCCCGCCTCCAGCTGCGCGGAATGACAGAGCGAGGGGGGCGTCAGCGAACGTCGCAACTGCCTGCCCCAGCTCGCGACGCGGGCTCGAGGCCGGCCGTCCGCAGCAGGCGCTTGTAAGCTGCACCCCCAGCGCGCCTGCTTGATGGGACCGCGCAGGTCGCGCCCCGTCAGCCGCGCCCGCGTCTGGAGCTTGTCCACCTGCGCTCGACGAGGGGGTATGAAGGCATCGCGGCAAGGCCGGCGCACAAGTCAGGGCACAGAGCGCCAGACATGGGGGGCCTCCCCGAGCGCTGCAAGCCACGCTAACTGGCGTGTCGTGCGACAACCGGCGCACAGACAGTGGCAGGCACGACTAGGCCCGCCTGCCCAACCTCCCCCCACCTGGCGCGCCAGCGTGCCGAGCCGCTCGTCCTGCTGCGCAGCAAGGGCCTCGGTGCGCAGCAGGCGGGCGGCCGCCTTGTCCGCGGCTCCGAGGGCGAGCGGTGGCTGCCTGCAGGGGCAGGGGCAGGGGCAGGGGTGGAGTGACTGGAGGGTGTCACCCGCAGCGCGAGATGGACGGTCGAGGAGAGGTCGCAGCCTCTCCATCGGCCATGCTCCTCCTCATGCAACAGCAGCGCACCTGTGGCACCGGAACATGGCTGCCAGGCGTCCACTGATGAGCGCCACGAGCAGCGGCAGCGTCATCCACAGGCTGCCTGGCGCGCTCCACCCCGGTGCCGTCGGCGCGCCTGGCGCCAGGGCCGGCAGCTCTGCGGCCACGCTGGCCTGCTCTGCCACGCTGCGCTGCCGTGGAGCGGGGCGGGCTGTGCCCGCGTGGTTGCGCTCCTGCTGTCGCTGACGGGCGCCCGCCCAGGCGCCGGCGTGCGCGCCCACCGCCAGCAGCAGGGCGGCCGTCTCGATCGCATGCAGGGCCTTCGACGGCGCGGGGTGCTGGGGCTCCTTTGAAGCTCGAGGAGGGCAGGCCCGAGACACCACGCTCGCACGCGACGCCACAAGAGCCCTCGTGGGCCGCATCGTTGAAAACTATACACTGCACAGCGCACAGACGAGGCGCCCTGAGGTTTTGGCCCGGGCTTGGAACAGAAGGCACTTGCCAGTCGTCTGGCGCAGCACCCTGCACGAGTTATAAGCAGCAGCAAGCCGAGGTGTCCTGTCACGCAGCTTGCTTGTTGTTGAGGTCTTGCAGACATGCCCATGATGCTGACCTGGTCGTAGCAGGGCCGCCTGCGGCCACCTTCGCCACCGGCAGGCTGTGCTGGGCCAAGGAGCCTCGCTCGGAACTGGGTGGGCTTCTCACCATCATCCCTCTCGAAGAGTGCGCCCGAGACGGGCTCGGCCAGCGCGTGAGGGTCCGCAGGCGAGTGAGGGCGTAGCCGGGAGCGTGGGAGGGCGGCCTGGCTATTTTCAAACCTGCCATGCATGGCAAGCTGCCTGGAGCTAGGAGGCAGAGAGCGGGCCGGAGCTTCGATCGGCCCAGGAGGGAGCCGGCGAGCCTCGGGGGGGGGGTCAGAGAGACGGCGGCAGGCAGCGGCAGGCGGCCGCCCTTGCCCCCCCCCCCCCCCCCCCCCCGCACACCCGCGCCGCCGCGCCGCCCACCTCTGTACCGAGAGCACCGCCTGCCTCTGTGCGCAGGCAGCGGCCGGTCGATCCCAAGGTCTGCAAGCATGGCGGGGCGGCGCCTCCGCATCGAGAGAATAGCCGACGATCGGTTGCGGGAGGTGCGGCGGTGGGCCCCCGTGCCGCTCGCGACTGGCCACTCGTCCGCCCGGCCCTCCTCCCTGCAGCCCCAACCCAGCTCCCGCTCCCCCTGCTGCGCCGCCGCAGGCGGTGTTTGCCAAACGCAAGAACGGGCTGCTGCGGCGCGCGATGGAGCTGAGCGTGCTGTGCGACTGCGAGGTGGCGGTGGTGGTGTTTAGCGAGGGCAAGGGCCTGCTCACCCAGTACTCGAGCGCGCCCATGGACCAGCTGCTGCAGCGCTACGGCGAGGCCTGCGCCGAGCCGCACGAGGCGCACACAACCCAGGACGTGAGGCGCGGGCGCCGCGCGCGCGCCCGCGGGCATGCGCCGGGGGCCGGCCGGCGGCGTGGCTGCCGCCGCCCCGCGCGCCTGCTGCCGCCGCCCCGCGCGCCTGCTGCCGCCAAAGCGCGTGTCGAGCTGCTGCTGCGAGCGCTGACGCGCTCAGGCCGCGCGTGCGCGCATGTCTGACATTCCCCTGCAGCTCTATCAGCACTTTGTGGTTGACCAGGTGGCGGCGGCCGCAGCGGCTGCAGAGGCGGGCGAGGCCGCGCCGGCGGCCAAGCGGCGGCGCACGCTGCGTGCGGTGTTTGCGTCGGGGCGCAAGGCGGCCGCGGCGGCGGCCGGGGGCGGCAAGGCCGCGGCGGGCGAAGGCGGCGAGGCCAAGGGCGAGGGCGGCGAGGGCGAGCGCGAGATGACGGCCGAGGAGCCGCTGTCGGGGGTGCGGCTGCTGGAAGAGATGGCGCAGGAGCTGGCGCCGCTGTCGCCACGCAGGTGCGAAGGGGCTGTCTCTGCGCGGATGGGCCTCCTTCTCCTCGCCTCGCGGGGCCTGTCTTGGTTCGCGGCCTCCTAGGGCACTTCCAGCCACGCGGGGGCGGCAGGTGCTCCGCGCGCTGCTCCGCCACCGCCGCCCCCGCCTCCCTCGTCGGTGCTCCCTCCCGCCCCGTCGTGCTTCATCTCCTGCAGCCCTGTAGCTGGAGCCGCAGCTTGCCACAGCTCCGCGCTTCACCTGCCTCTCGCTGTGCTTCCTCGCCTCCCTCGCTCCTCCCCCTAATGCCTCGCAGCGCCGCCGCATTCGACCGCATTTCTCGAGAGTTCGATCGCCTCGTGGCCGCCTACCAAAGCGAGGACGAGCTGGCAGGCGCGGTGGAGGCGGCGGCGGCAGAGGCGGCCGCCGCTGGCGGGGCCGCTGCAGGTGCGCACGCCGGCCTGGCGGGCCTGGGTGCCTGCCATGGGTGGGGCGCACCAAGTGGGCTGCACGGCAGCCGAGAAACGCCGAGCAGAATGCAAGGCGCAGCCGCGCATGCAGCGGTTGTTCCTTCCATCCACCACCTTGCTTCTATCCCCACCCTTTTGCCCAGGGCCCGGAGCGGAGCCTAGAGCGCCTGCCGGCGACGCGGCTGGCGCGGGCCCGATCACAGAGGCGGGAGACGTGCAGCAGCAGCAGCAGCAGCCGCAAGGCACAGCAGCAGCGCCGGGGGCGGCGGGCGCCGGCGCCAAGCCTGAGAACCAGGCAGGCACACAGCCGTCTGGCACAACAGGCGCCTCTGGGGAGGGCGCGCTGACAACGGCCAGCCTGGGCGGGCAGGGGCCAGCACAGGCGGCGGCGGCGGCGGCCGGCACGTCCACCCCTCAGGGCGGTGTGGCGCTGCCGGCGGCGGGGTCGGCGACGGCGCCCGGCGCGGTGGGCGCGGCCGCCGTCCTCACGCCGCAGCAGCTGCTCCAAGTGCAGCAGATGATGGCGGGGGGTATGGTGCTGCGGCCGATGGGGCAGCAGGGGCCGATCGGGATCATTCCCCTGGCCGCCGGCGGCGGCGGCGGCGCGGGCGGCGGCGTCCGCCCGCTCATGCTCGCGCAGCTGCCGCCTGGCGCCAGCTTGCCGCAGCTGCAGGGCGTGCAGCTGCAGCAGCTGCAGCTGTTCCGGCAACACCAGCTGGCCGTGCTGGCGGCAGCACAGCAGCAGCAGCAGCAGCAGCAGCAGCAGCCTGCGGGAGCGACGGGCGCTGCAGCGGCGCCTGCCCGGCCACCGCCGGCACGGGCCAAACGGGCGGCGCAGCCGCCGGCGAAGACCGGCACTGCCTGTGCGGGCCCCGACCCCAGCGATGGGCCGGAGGCCCAGAAGGCGGTGGCCCCCCCACGGCCCGCGGTCGTGCTGCCCATCGTGTCGCCGCGGCTGGCGCCGCTGGGGCCGGCGCAGGCGCGCCAGGGGCAGGATGTGGTGGACGACCTGGTCAGCAGCATGCTGGTCTGATGAGGGAGCCTGGCCATGCATGCTGGGCCGCGCTTGTTTGCCCGCTCTGCCATGTCTAACAACGGCCTATCCCCAGGGGAGAGGCCATGGGAGGCGGGCGGCAATCTGGATGTGCCCAGATGTGGAGGGTGGTGCGGCTGCCCAAAGGTCCACAAGCCTTCCAGCGGTTTCCTGGAGTGCTTGCCCTCGCTCTTGCGCCCTGAAATGGGATGGAATGGGAAGGAACGGTGGCGGAGGAGGCATGAGAGGTCCGGAGCTGGTTTCCTCCGGACTCTCTCAAGAGGGCGACACCGAGCTTCGCGGTCGTCAATTGTACTCTCCCAGGCCACCGCCTGCACATCTGCCGCTCGTGCCGCCGTCAAGAAGGCCCAATCCCAACTTGGGATTCCCAAGGCCTTGTTCTCCCCTTGTTGTCCCACCAGAGCCCACAATGCGCTCTGCCGTGCTTCTGGCGGCCGTTCTGGCCGCCCTGGTCGCCGCCTCCCCAACAGGCGCATGGCGTGACAGGAAGGAGGCGGATAGCGAAACGCAGCGCATCAAGGGCATCATCAACGTGCGAAGGGGGGCGGAGAAGAGCCGCTCGGCACCCCCAGGGTTTCCCAGACATGTCATGTGATGTCTTGCCGCCCGTCTGCCGCCCGCTCACCGTTGACTCGGCCTCCTGCCTGCAGGACGACAACGCCCTCAAGGGAGAATTCAAGAAATGGAAGGACGGCATGGGCAAGGGCGCCGAGGTGCGCGGGCGTCAAGGCGGGGCACCCCTGCCCGTGCGCCGCTGCCGCTACCGTAGCGCTACGGTAGCGGAGAGCGGCGCTAGCGCCGCTCTCCGACGGCGGCCGGAGAGCGGGCGGCGGCCACCCAGCCTCCGCCGCGCTGCTGCCACAGCCGCGTTCTTGGCCCTGTCCGGCCTGCGCCGGCGACTCTCGTGCCTCGCCCTGCCACCGGCCGCCGCCCTGCTCCCGGGATGGGGCCAGGCCTGTACCTGAAAACAACGCTTCCTGCAGGGTGATGCGCGCTACACCACATGGAAGAGCAACATGAAGACCATCGTCGACCACAACCAGAAGGGCGGGTCCTGGTGGCAGGCCCCCAACCAGTACACCGACTTAAGCTGGGACGAATTCAAGGCTGTGGCCCTCGGCGCCAAGGCGCCGGCCAGCGCCGCCGCCGCCCCCGCCGCTCCCGGCAAGCCGACGCGCCGCCTGCTCCAGGCGTCGCCGCCCGCCGCCTGGGACTGGACCGGCAACACGACCGATGTCAAGAACCAAGGGAACTGCGGCTCCTGGTGAGGGCGAGGGCGGGGGGCGTCTATGGCTCCTGGTGATCAGCTGAGAGTGATGCTCGGATCGCCTGCAGACCCGGTGGTGACCACTGAGACGCGATTGTGCCACTGCTGGCCTCTGACATCAGAGGCTGTTGCGCCGTGGCGACTGACGCCCCCCCCTCGCTCCGCCCTGGCCCCGCCCCCGCAGCTGGGCATTTGCTGTGGTCGGCGCAATCGAAGCCGCCTACAAAATCAAGTACAACCTTGCTCTCAACCTGTCAGGTGAGGGTGTGGGTGGGAGGCAGCGCGCGGGGTGCACAGGGAGGCGCGCCGCTTTGCAGCGCCATGCCAATACCTTGCCTCTGCATGGCAACAGAGAGGCAGGCCAGCCGCTCACCTTGCGCGTTGCGTGGGCGCACGTGCCCCTCCCGGGCCCGCCCCCCTGCAGAGCAGCAGCTCGTGTCCTGTGACACCTATGACAGCGGCTGCAACGGCGGCTGGCCCCCCAACGCCTTCCGCTACGTGTATGAGAAGAAGCTGACCCAGGTGAGCCGCACTAGGCCTGTGCGCAAGTGGAGACCAGCGCCGCCTCCGGCCGTGCTGCGCGCACGCGCTCGCCGCCCTGCTCACGGCCCACCACCCTTGCGGCTGTGTTGCCCACTGCAGGAGGCCAACTACAAGTACACCGCCACCACCACTACCTGCAGCGCAACTGCTGCCAGCGTGGCGCCTCTCTATGGTTCCTCGATCGCCAGCGGCTACGTCGCCATAGGCGCCAACTCGCGCTCCGCGCTGCAGGCGGTGAGCGCGCAGGCCCGTCGTGCGCACACCCGCCGTGCTGGCTGCGGGCGCCCCCGGCCTGCTTGCTGCCCCGTGCGCGCGTCCTCATGCACCTCCTCTTCCTCCTCCTGCGCAGGCCGTGTACATGCAGCCCACTGTGATTGCATTCAATGTGAGGGCAGCTGGGATGCACGCATGCATGCATCGATGGTGCTGCAGCCTACTGCCCTCGCTGCCTGCACCAGGCACCTCCCCACGCCCGCCCGCGCCCTCCTCACCACCGCCCCTGCGCAGGTTGAGTCCTCCTTCCAGAACTATGGTGGCGGCATCTACAATCCCGGGACATGCGGCTCCACCTCTGTCAACCACGCGATGGTCGCCATCGGGTGAGCGCTGCCCAAGTGGCGGCGCTGCGCGCCAAGCCCTAGCAGCGCACTCGCATGCCCTCCCCGAGCGACCGGTTGACATTCGGCCCCTCTTCCCTCCCCCTACCCTGGCCACAGCTATGACATGGCTGCCGGGTACTGGAAGATCCGCAACAGGCAAGGCCAGGGCGGACGCTGATGGGATCGGCAGTGAGCAAGCATGCTGTCAGCGATGCATGTCTGATCACCACGGCGGCGCTCACGCGGCGCCCTGCCCCTCTCTCCCCGCAGCTGGGGCGCCGCCTGGGGCGAGGCGGGCCACATCCGCGTGGCAATGGTGAACGACAACCCCGGCCCCGGCCTCTGTGCGCTGCACATCGCCGGTGAGCCTAGTCTCGCGGCAGCGCCACCACGTCACCCTCCCGCGGCCCCTCGCCCCCTGCCAATGCCCACATGGCACCTGGTCCGTACCTCCCCCTGCAGGCGGATGGTATCCGGAGGCCATCCCTACCCCTCCCGGCACGTCGCCCACCCCCATGCCTTCCCCGCCCCCCGTCTCGCCGTCTTCCCCCCCGCCCTCGCCATCTCCTCCTCCACCCTCGCCCCAGCCATCCCCCTCCCCCTCGCCCCAGCCGTCCCCTACACCCGTGACCTCCCCCTCGCCCCAGCCGTCCCCTACGCCCATGACCTCCCCCTCACCCATGTCGGCCACCACGTTTGCCGTCAAGGTCGTCTCCTCCCGATTGGTGGGTCCGTGTGCGTGCCTGCACCACGCGGGCTCCGCCGCCCCGCGGCGCGCCCCTTCCCCCGCCCTCCATGAGCTGCTGACATCACTGGCGCGCTGTCCTGCCTGCGCTCGTGGGGCCCAGGTGAACAACAACCGCAAGTACGCAGTGCAAGCAACGCTGGGCCTGGTGGACGCCACCACCGGCGTGGCAATCGCCAAGGCGGGCACCATCTCCGCCCGCTGGTCCTCCCCCACCGGCTCCTTTGGCTCCCAGAGCGGCACCGTCGCCACCTCCTCCACCGGCCGCGTCACGCTGCAGTCCCCCTACGCGCGCTCCCCCGCCACCGCGCGTCTCTCCATCACCAGCGCCTCCCTGAGCGGCGCGACCTACAGCGCCGCCGCCTCCGACGCCACCAAGGACTGGTCCTGGTGATCGGCAGGGCCAGCACTTGGAGGCTTGCGAGCCTTTCTCCGTGAAGCAAGGCTCTGAATAGCCAGCTGGAGAGGGCCCGCGCCCTGCGCCGGCGCGACGCGCGGCGTGCCTGGCGGTGGCGGTGCATTGGTTGCCGCCCCCCAGGCGCGCCACGCCGCGTCGCACGCGTCGCACGCTGGAATGCCACGCGACGATGGCCGCGCACGTTGGAGCCAGGGCCTTGATGCCAGGCATGGTGGCTGCAAGCGCGTGAGCACTTGCTCTTCCGTATTCTTTCCAGACTAACCCGCTGAATAAGGCGGACACGTGCTGCAACAAGCGCTCTCTCATCCCACCTTTTGGCCCGCCTGTTTAGTTTGCGGCGTACTACTTTCTACATCCAACCGACCCCCCGCACTGCCCAGGCGCCGGCTCGGCGCGGCGCCGCCACTGGCTGCCAGTAACTGTCAATTATTCGAGCGCAGCTGTATCATCCTTCCTTCTTTCTTCCTCAATTGAACCTCCCCTCTTCCCCAATTCCTTTGGTGTGTATTCCTGACTTCTCGCCGCAAGGCCCGACTTCCTTCTCCCCTGCAGCAACTGTCCCGCTGCCCGCCCCCCGCCACAGCTGCATGCCCCCACCTCAGCGTGGCAGCCGCACTTTCCAACACATCATAGTAACCCTGCTCCAGGCCCACGCAGTCTGAGAATAACAGCCCATGCATGCCACCGATATGGGTGGCAGCAATGGTGGAGGGGATGGACCTGGAGCAGAGCGACGAGGGGACACCAGCAGAGCTGCACAGGCACCACAATAATGCTGTGCACGTTGTCAACTTACAACGTGCACAGTTGTTGGGACGCGAGGCAACAGAGGGCGCTGAATTCGGGCAGAGGGGGCGCAGCCGCCCACCACGCTGTCGGCTGCCCCAGCTGCGTTGCCCCCGCCCACAGCGCACGTGGGCACACCCCCACCGGTGGGTACCCCGGCTCCGCCACGTGCTCGGCCCAACGTTTGAATTTCAAGTCACCAAGTGCGCTCCGGAGCTCCGGAACCATGCCAAGCCGAGCCCAGGTCCACGGCGGGCGCTGCCGCGGCGGCGTCGCACCTCAAGCCCTGTCACTGGGCGCGAGGCTGCTGCTGCTCTTGCTGGCGCCGACGGCGCCGGCCGGCTTGCAGCGCCCGTCAGGGATGTTGAAAAGCGCGATGGGCTGCTCTGGCTGCTGGGGGTCGTAGGGCACGTCCACGATGTAGTAGCCCTGAAGGAAGAAAGGAAGGGAGGGGGGCGCAAGGCAGAGGTGAGGACGTGAGCTGGTGGAGCGAAGGGCGTGGGGCGAGGGCGGGCCCGGCTCAGCGCCAGCCCGCCCCGCCTCCCTGCAGCCCCAACGCACGTTCGCGCGCGTGCACACGCCGCCGTGCCACGAGTGGACTGGCAGACTGCCTGGCAGGCGCACACCTTGCGCTCCAGCTGGATGACGTCCCCCTTCTGCAGGCTGCGCATGTTGACGTCGCCCAGCGCGGGCACCACCACGCGCTGCGCACAGGGGAGCGAGGGGCGGGGAGGGGCGGGGTCGGCGCGGCCTTCAGACCAGAGCAAGGAGGGGGTGTAGGTTCCGCCGGGGCGGGTGAGCACGGCGAGCAGCTGCAGCACCGTTGCAGTCACAGCAATTGCATCCGACTGCCGCGCCTGCCATGGCGGCCGGCCGGAGCCGCGAGTCGCGGCAGAGCCCCCCTGGCTGCTCGCCCCTCCCGCGCCCCCGCCCACCGACTCCCGGTTCACAAAGTCCTCGAATGCATCCTCCTCCTCGATGCGCCGCTTGGCGATGAGGTAGCCAAAGTGGTGGAGCGCGAGGCGCGGCGGCGCCTCGCCGCCGCCGCCGCCCGCGCGCCGCGCAAGCCACGTCAGCTTGAGCCGCGTCTTCTTAAAGTCGCCCTCCAGGTGGAGGTCTGCGTGTGGGGGTGGGGGTGTGGGGTGTGGGGTGGGGAGGCATTGGCATGGAGCAGCGCATCGGGAGCGGCGCCAGTCAGTCCACCAGCCAGTGGGAGGGAGAGGCAGAGGCAGAGGAGAGCGAGAGGCCGGAGGGGAGAGGCAGGGGCGCAGGCTCGGGGCAGAGGGTCGAGAGAGCGTGGCGCGCAGAGAGAGCCGCCTTGCCAAGCGTGGCATGGGCGCGCCGGCGGCGGCGCTCCGCTGCGGCCCCCCACCCTCCCACCCACCGGCGTCGATGGCGGTGACCTTGCCGTCGCTGTCCCGCTGGATGCGCCGCACGATGGCGTTGCCCCACCCCATCAGCGTCACCTCCTCGCCCTCGCTGCGGGGGGGGGGGGGGGGGGGGGGGGGGGGGCAACGGGCCCCGAACAACCCCCTGGCCCTTCCCCCCCACC
>PCFQ01000073.1:119564-154816 GCA_003063905.1 Chlorella sp. A99 | reverse complement strand
CCCGCGGGGGGGCCGGCCCCCCCCCCCCAGGCCCCCCCCCCCCCCCCGGGGGGGGGGGGGGGGGGGGGGGGGGCATGGAGCGCAAGCGTCGCAGCACACCACCTGGCGCATTCTCCCATCCTCACACTGCATCCTTCCCAAAGCCCCCCCCTCCAGGCGCCCGCGCCACCCACCTCAGCACCGCCGCGTCGGCCTGGTCGAGCCATAGTGCGTCGCTGCGCCACTGCTGCTTGGTGCCGGCGGGTGGGTGCTTGGCGTGGCGGGGCACCTCCACCGCCTCGGGCGGCGCCGGGGCGCCGGCCAGGGCGACGGGCACGGCGTCGGCCTCCTCCACGGCGGTGTGGCGGGGGCAGATCGGGTCGATCACCTTCTTGTTGATCGTCCAGATCTTGTCCCACTCCTGCGCGAGGAGGGAAGGGGGGGGGGGGGCGGGCGGTGTGTGGGAACAGCACAAGACAGCAATCCGCGACGCATGGAACAGAGAAAGTAGTGAGCGGGCAAGCCGGCAGGCACGCCCACTCGGTACGCATTATCCCACCCGCCCGGCGCCTGTCCGCCCACCCGCCCAGCGCCAGCCCACCCGCTCCTCACCTGGAACGTCACGTTCTTCGAGGCGCCCTGGCTGATGATGAACTCCCGCAGCGCCTCCAGCTGCAGCCCCCGGCGCAGCATGCCCTGCGGGGCGAGGGGGGCGGGGGCGGGGCGAATCGGCGGCAGGCGAGAGCGCTGGGGGCAGGCGGCCAGCGGCGGAAGGGCGCGCGCCCCCGCGAACCGCGCCCCAGCCGGCGAGCCCTGCGGCGCCCTGGCACATGCGCTGCCCCCACCTGCACAGTGGGCATGCGGGGGTCGTCCCATCCGTCCACGATGCCGTTTTGCACAAACCAGGTGAGCTTGCGCTTGGAGAGGACCTGTGAGCCGGGGAGGAGGCGCCGGCGGGGCCGCTAGGGCTAGTCGCGCGAGCGTCGCCAGCGGCCATCCCCGGGGGCGGCGCGCCGCGCAGGCGCCCAGGGGCGGCGTCGCCCCGCGTCGCGCCGGCTCCGCTGGCGCACGGGGCGTGCGCTCCAGCGAGTAGTGCGCCGATGGGCGCGACGCGCACGCGGCACACCGTGTGCACGAACGAGAGCCGCGCATAGTCCCAGATGTGCACGCTGGGCAGGCCCGGCCACACCGACTGCTGCAGCTGCAGGATCCAGTAGAACTGGGCCTGCGCGTGGAGGTCAGCAAGCATGTGTGCGAGCGCGTGGGCGGGCGGGCGGGCGGGAGGGGAGGGGGCCACACACACACATCCGCACAGCAGGCACAGTAGGCGCAGCGCGCGTGCCCGCACCTCCCGGTCCTTGTACTCTGACGTGCGCAGCGCGTGGGTCACACCCTCCAGCGCGTCGACAAAGGGGCAGGCAAAGTCGTAGGTGGGGTAGCACTCGTAGGCGTTGCCCTGCGGCATGTTGGGGCCGGGAGGAGAGGTGTGAGAGAATGCAAGAGTTGCGCCCACACAGCCGCCACGCACAGCCAACCCACCTTGCGCACCCGGCCCGCCTGCCCGCCCCATGTCCACCCCGCGCGCGCGCCCCCGCCCACCGTGCGCCAGTGGTGGCTGGGGTTGCATCGGAAGGCGACGGGGTCGCGCAGCGCACCGTTGGCGGCGCTCATGTCCAGCTTGATGCGCATGCAGTTGCGCAGGCCTGCGGGGGGTGGAAGGTAGAGGGGAGGGGTGCGACGGGCGGGGGACGCGGCGACGGGGCGGCCGGGAAGGCGCCACGCCGCGAGCCGCGCCGGCGGCGGGCGACGCGGCAGGACTGGGGCGCGCACTCCGGCGCCGGGAGACCGACAGCAGAGCGGTCGGGGGCGGGGCAGAGCGGCCAGGGCGGCGCCACGCACACCCACCCTCCTCGCTGCCCTCCTGCATCTCCTTGAACAGCCGCAGGTTCTCCTCCACGCTGCGCCCTCGGCACCTGCGCGACAGGGCCGGGCGGCGAGCGGGCCTGGGCCGCCGCTCGCGCCGCGCACCTGCCGCCCGCGCCTGCCCCGCCTGCCTGCGCCCCGCCTCCTCCACACATGCACAGCCCCCCACCCATCCACCCATGCCCATGCACGCGCGCCCCAGCCCAGACGCCTGCCCACCTGCTCTCCACCCCCTTGAGCCGCTCGTCCCGCATCTGCTCCAGCGGCGTGTCATCCGCGTACATGTGCCCCACCCTGATCAGCCGCTCCCCGCAGTCAAAGAGCTGGGGGAAGTAGTCTGGCGCCGGTGTGGAGTGGAGTGGGGTGGGGTGGAGGTGGGGTGGGGGTGGGGTGGGTGGGAGGATAGGGGAGGACAGGGGAGCAAGGGGTACATCGAGGTGACGGGCAAAAAAGCAAAAGCAGAAGGCGCCAGGTCCATTGGCCCCCCCCCCCGGGCCCCGATTGACCGATTGACCCCTCACCAACCAACCCAGAGCGCTCCCCGACCCCACCCCCACCCGAGGTGTATGTGATCTTCTCGAACTTGAGGCCCAGCTTGTGGATGTCTGCGATGATGTTGTCCACGTACTCATCCTTCTCCTGTCGAGGAGTTGCAAGAGGGAGCAGAGGAGAGACGTACGCAGGGAGGAGCGTTGGATTTGGGGCAAGTGCAGGTGGAGGGATGAGTGCGCGGGCGTGCGAGGAGGACGCGCCCGCCAACGGGAGGGCTGCCGCGCAGGGCGCCCCGCCCGCCCCTGCGAAACACCTCTCCACCACCATGCAAGTCACTAGCCACCCACCTTGCTGGGGTTGGTGTCGTCGAACCGCACCAGCAGCCGCCCCTTGTACATATCTTCAATGGAGCGAGCGGAGGAAGAGCTGAGGAAGTCAGATGCGGCGGCGGCGGACGCAGCACGTGGCCGCCGCCGCTGCCCCCCCCGGATGCCGGCCCTGCAGCACTCGCCTCGGCATGTCTTGTCTTCCCGCAAACCTGCTCGCAGCTACAGGCCCAACGCCCACCCCCATCCCGTCCCCCATGCCCCATGGGCCCCATGCCCGCCCCCGCCCCACCCGCAAAGTACTGGTTGAGCAGCGCGGCCTTGGCGTGTCCGATGTGGAGGTAGCCAGACGGCTCGGGAGGAAAGCGCGTCACTACCTTGCCCTCCTCCGCGTCTTTCAGCCCGACGTCGAAGCTGCCGGTGTCTGCGAAGACAGAGCGGAGACAGAGCGGCGGTTAGCGGCAGCGGCAGCGGAAGGCGGTGGTGCGGGGTGACGCGTAGGTTCTGTTTTTCTTCGCGTTCTCTTGGGCGACGCAAGGTGGAGCAGCGGCTGCAAAGCAGCCCACAGCGTCGCCTGCAGCACAACAGGCGCCAGCAGCTCCGGCGCGCGCATCCTCCACGCGAGCGCGCGCGCGCGCGCGCACGCACCGCCGCCGCCCTTGGCCCGCGCCAGCTCGCCGTCCTGCGAGGCCGAGGCCTTGGCGGCCGCCGCCTTCTGCGCGCGGCCCTGGGGGCCGTGTGCCTCGGCGACCGCCCTGAGCGCGGGCGCCTCCGCCACCAGGTCGTACCAGCGCGCGAGGTGGGGCAGGCCGCTGCCCTTGCGCAGCCGGCCCCACTGCAAGCTGGCCGCCAGCTGGCCCCACACGCTGACGTCGGCCAGCGAGAGCGCGTAGCCCACTAGGTAGGAGCGGAGCGCCAGGTAATCATTGACCGCCGCGCAGGCGGCCTCCAGGCCCGCGCCGCTGACCAGGGAGGGGCAGAAGTCGAGCCACTGGTCGACCTGCGAGGGAGGGAGGGTGCGGGCATGGCGCGCGGCAGGCGGGTGGCGAGGTGGTTGGTGGTGCTGGGCGTGGCAGGGGCAGCAAACTGGCTACTTGCCCCTCAAGCTCCGCACCCTCTCGACCAGCCACCGGAGCGCGGAAGTCTCGCCTGCGTGGCCTCCAGCGGGCTGCTGCCGTAGAGCTGCGCTGCGCCGGCGGGGGCGGCACGCGCCAGGTAGCGGAGGATGCTGGTGGCGCCTTTCAGCTCCTCGCTGCAGGCGTGAACAGCCAAGTGCGTCATGAAGCGAGGCGGCAGGTCGGATGGCGCGGCGAGGCTGCGACATGCGATGAGGCACCTGGAGGGGAAGGCCAGCACCGGCGGATCGTCCTTGTCCAGCTTGGCGTCCTGCTTCATTTCCACGTTCGCGCCAGTCAGCCGGATCGCGGCCAGCACGCCAAGTGGCGGCGATGCCGCTGGGTAGGAGAGCGTAAGCGCCATCCGACGCTGGTGCGAAGAATTGAACAACGCGCAGGTCAGAATGCGATGAACGCGAGGTGCGGCTGCTCATCCGCCCTCTGTCCGCCTGCCCGCCCGCCTGGCCGTCGCAGTGCCCGTCTGCACCTTGCAATCCGCCTCCGCCCTCGCTCTCGTTTCGGGCTTGTCAGCACAATCACATGCACAAGGCACGACAAAGAAAGCAGGCAGGGCTCCAGCGGGACGTCATGAGCAGGGGTGTTGACATCAAGTGTAAGCACGCGTTGCCACCGGGCTGTGCGGCCAGCACGCGGCAAGAGCGCCTGTGGTGGTCGCGCCACGCCTGGCGCGAGGACTTGCTGAAGCAGAAGCGGAGCACCTCGCAGCCTGCGCAGCGCTTGCTGGGCTTATGCGCGCCGGGCCGCGCCTGGTGCGGGCAGGCAAGGTTGGCGCACGGCGCAGCGCCAGCGCGCGTGCGCGGCGCAGGCGCAGGTGTGCAGCGTCGGCAGCAGTGGCGTCGGCAGCGCCCAGCTGCTCTGTCCATGCCAGCACAGCGCGAAGCTCGCTAATGCGTGTTGCAACTGCTTGCTGTGGCGCCCCTGCCACTGGCACCCCTTGAGCAAAGGCAGCGACCAGCCTGCACGTGCACGACTCGCAGTGACCATCACCCCAGCGAGTCCGCCCTGTGAACGCGCTGCCGCGGTCGGCGGCGGCCGCGGCTACACCAGCAGCGGCACACTGGTGCGCATCACCGTCGCTGGCCAGCTACGCCTTTGAGCAGGAAGTCAAGTGCTCGCAAGTGCTCGCACGACCCCGCCCCTGCCGGCCCGCCCGCTGCCCCCCTGCCGCTCCCCACTCCGCCTGCACGTCTCGTCCACCTCGCCTCCAACTGCACTCCGCTTTTGCGCACCGTTCATCGCCAAAGAGACAATACTTTGCGTCGAGTGATTTGAAGTGTCAACGGAAATGGAGCGCGGCGGGCCTGGCTCGACCGGGGAGCTGCTGCAGTCGGTCGTGGGAGCGCTGGAGGAGATCCGCGAGGCTGCCGGCGCGCCCACCTCCGCCGCCTTTGCCGCCCCGCCGGCGCCTAGCCTAAACCATGTCCTGCTCCAGGCGTGTGCGCTATGCTAATGCAGCGCATTCGCTGCACTCTCATTCGCTCGGTGGGGAAGCCACAGGGATGCGCACAGCTGTGTCCACCTCCTGCGGCCCGCTCTGCCCAACCCTCCCCGCTCCTTGCACAACATACCCTAAGCCAATCTGCGGCCTTCCTTCCTATCCCAGATATCAGCGTTGCACAAGGCCTTTCTTGCGCTGTCTGACGCTCTGACGGAGGAGGTGGAGGCGGCGGCGGCACAGCGCACGCTGTGGGACGAGCGCCTGGAGTCGGTGCGGCGGGAGCTGTCTGCGCGTCTCGAGGTGGCGCAGGCGAGCACGGGACTCCGGGGCGCATGCCACTCGAGGCATGAATGCAGCAGTGCTGGTTTTAGGGCAGAGGAGTGACATAAAGTTGTGTTTGGCTGGCTGAGCTCGCGCCTGCGCCTGCACGCGTGCCCGTGCGCGCAGGTGCTGCATGCCGATCTGCAGGCGCTCGCCGACTTGGACGCCGGCCTGCACCAGCGGGTCAGCGCGCTGGAGGCGGGACAGCAGCAGCAGCAGCAGCAGCCACAGGGCGGGCCGCTAGCAGAGCGTGTGGCGCAGCTCGAGGCGCAGGTGGCCAGGTGAGCCGCCGGAGCCTCCGTGCTGCTGCTGGCGCATTGTGTTCCATCCTGGCATCCTGAGCTCGCGAGTTACCACCGCCCGCCCCGCTCGCCCGCCCTGCGTCCCCCTGCCCCCAGCCTGGAGGCGCAGCTGGAGCAGCAAGCGGCGGGCGGTGGGGAGGCTGTGCAGCGGGAGGTCACGCGGCTGGTCAACGCCCAGGTGGAGGAGCACTTGGCTCTCTATGAGGCGGAGCGGCTGCCGGCGCTGGTGTCGGCCGCGGCAGAGCAGGCGGCGGCGCGCTGGGTGGCCGCGCGGCTGCCCGCCGTGCTGGCAGAGCAGGCCGAGGCGGCGACGGGCGCGGCGGTGGAGGCGGTGATGCGCGGGGCGGTGGCCAGCCTGCACAAGGCGTGCGAGGCTGCGGCCGAGGCGGCGGCGGGCGCTGCGGCAGATGCCGCAGCGGTGGGGATGGACGTGGTGCAGCTGGCAGCATGGTGCCAGCAGGTGGCGGATGCGCACGCCAACCACGAGCATCGGCTGGCAAGGGTGGAGGAGGCGGGCCTGTCGCGTGGCGGCACACGCAACGGAAATGGGGGCACGGCACAGCCCACGCCGCCTGCCACGCCAGCACCACCGTCGCTACAGAAGCAGGCAGCACCATCGCAGCAGCCGGGCGGCGGCGGCGCGCAGCTGGAGCAGCGGGTGTGGCAGCTGGAGGCAGACGCGCCCCGCTGGCAGGCGACGCTGCAGGAGGCGGTGGCGGGGCTGCAGGAGCAGCTGGCGGCGCTGTCGGCCCAGCAGGAGAGCCAGGCCGGCACCTGCTCGGAGCTGGTGCACTCGGTGCTGGCTGACGTGATGGCACTGGCACGGCACACCAAGGTACTTGACTCGGAGGTGAGCAAGGGGAGCGCGCGAGGGGCTGGTTGCAAGCAGGGCGTGGGCCCCATGCGTGTGCAGTGCCTGGGCGCCCCTGCCTGCGACACACATTGCTGCTGCCTGCGTGGGGGGGGGTCTGACCTGCCTTCATGTGCCTGCCCGCTGCGTTGCAGGTGCGGGGGCTGCAGCGCGCAGTGTCGCGCACACAGCAAGCGGTGATCGATAGCTCTGGGGCCTTTGCAAAGGCGCTCAACCTACCGTCACCGGTGGGTCCATTTACGTCGCTTGCGCCGGAGACGCTGGCGTGAAATGGGCAGCGTGCCAGTTGGAAGCATGCAAGTTGGGTGCTGGCGACTGCAAGTGCGGCATTCACGCACCTGCACATGACTAGAATTGTGGCCTGACATTGCGGCATCGTGTTGTGAGAACTGTTCCTGGCGCCATGATGCGTGTATACCCTGCCACCCATGGCACATTAAATTGAGCCTTCCTTCCTTTACTCCTTGGAACATCCACTCTATTGACACATTCCTGCTGATCAGTCCTCAGGCAAACACAGAGGTGAGCAGCAGGGCAGGCGCGATGACCGAGCAAGCGACAAGTCCATGGCCACGCGGGGCCTCCCTCGAGCTGGAGGGCGCTTGGGCAGCGCCAGGACGGGCTGACTGAGCTTGGGTTTGCTCGCAGGCCGCATGGTGCTGCTCCGTGCGGCGGCGCTGATGGCGCTGGCGCTGCTCGCGGCGTCAGCGCGCGCGGGCGACCTCTCGGCCTCTTCCAGGCACCTGCTCCAGCAGGCGGCTGCGCCTCAGGCTCAGGTGCGGCCAGCTGTGCACGAGTGCGGTGCCATTAGATGACAATGCCAGCACGCGTGCACCCGCCACTATGCAGGCGGAGGTGGCTGCAGTCACTCCCGAACGCGGGCCCCTCGTTAACGCTTTTGCCATTCCCTACGGAGGCTACGCCAACTACTTCCTGAGGCCCGTATAATGACAGGCCTCTGGCGCGCGCCCTGCACGGCATGCACCCTGCATGTGCCCGTGTGCCCTTCTATATTCCTGCCTGCTCGCCAACGCCGCCCGTGCAGCGACAACACCACCAGCGGCGTGGTCCTGTTCACCCTGCCCGGCGTGCGCCTGCCCGACGGCTCCGGCGCGCGCTTCCTCGTCGCCTTCCCTGCCGCCAACAGCGGCGCGGTGAGCCTGCCTGCCTGCGCCTGCGCGTGGAGGCTGCGCGATGCAGCTGGGCCAGGGTGCGGCAACAGCTGCGCATTGTGAAGTCACCGCTGTGCTGCCGCTGCGCTGTGCTGTGCCCCGTCCGTGCTCGCCAGGTGGCTTACTTCAATGCAACTGAAGGCAATAGCAGCGCGCTCGTCATGCAACTGGAGGCGAGCCTAGCCGCCTAGTCCTTAGGCGCTGGCATGCTGTGCTGTCCATGCACTGTGGGGCCGCGCTGCACTCGAGCGGTTGGCGTGGTATGGCAACGCTGGCGCATTAACAATCCTGGCTGCCTGCAGAACGGCACGCTGTCCTCAACCGTCTTCAACGGCTCTGCTGGTCTGACTGTGAGAGAAATAAAAAGCTGCGCTCTGATTCAGCGCCGCGTGTTTGCGCCCGCCCCCACACCACCACCACCTGCATTCCCTAAAGTCCTGAGTGCGATCCTCTGCCAGTGTGCAACTCAGGGCGTCTGCTGCATGCAGGGCACTCTCACGTTTGACAGGAATGCGACGCTGTATCGAGCAATTGTCAGCTCGATCCGCACAGGTGCGCCCGCCTGCTGCGCCACCTGTACTGCCCGCCCACATGCTGCGTCAGTTGCACTGTCTACCCACATGCGCACAGAGGGAGTCTGAGAGCTGCCCTGCCCTCCCGCCCCCGCAGTCCGCGATTATGTGGAAGGGCCGCGCATCGTGCGCCCCATCTTTGCGCACTCTGCCTTCATGAGCGGGCCCTCAGTCGTGCTCTACAGGCACGGCGCGGCGCGCTTTGCCCTTGCCGATGTGTGCTCGCTGCACTCATGCTAGACAATACAGAGCCTCCCGCCCTTCGCATGTCTGGGCGTGCGCCAGCACCATCCCACTGCCACTGAGCTCTCCGCCGTCCCAACAGCAGCACACTGGAGACCCTGCCCCCCCCCACCCCCCACCCCCACCCCCCCACCCACCACCACCACCACCACACACACACACACACGCGCGCGCGCCCACACGCACACGCACAGGCAGTACATTAATGGCAGCGGAGCCAACGCCCTGGTCTTCACTCCTGCCGACGACACGACCACACTCACCCTCCTGCCCGACAGCAACTTTACCATCTCACTCGTAAGCTCGTTGTCTGGACGCCAGCAGAGAGTCAGGGACTGCAGAGAGAGGAGGGAGAGAGTTGGCCGTGCCGCGTTGCTCTGTCCGGCGCCCGACACTGGTACGCCGGGCTTCGCTCTTCGTCCTCGCAGGCTCCTGGGGCCAAGCAGGCGCGCGTCAACTTCACAGCCACGGTGCACTGGCCCAGGTGGGGTCAGCGGTTCTCAGCTCTGCTAGAGCTGCAAAAACAAAATCCAGTCACTGCAAGGTGCTGCTGCAGAGCTTTGCTTGCACTGGTCATATGACCTGCTGCTGGCGGGACCAGCCTCTTCGTGCCCCCGCTTTCTCACCGCCTGGCTCGTGTCTGCACAGGGAGGTGCCAATCGTGCCGGCCGACGCGCTGGTAGCACCCGGTGCGCAGCAACTGACGAGGCTGGAGGAGCTGGATCAGGTGAGCCCCATGCAAGGCTGCACGTGCTGGTTGTGGCGGTGGGAGGCGCTCCTGCCAAGCAAGCGGACTGAGCGAGCCGCAGCGCTGAGCGCGCCAGAGCGCCACCCGGGGGCGCGGCCTGCGTCCGCCCGCCTCCGCCTGCAGTTTGCCTTCCTCACCTATGCCGAAAAGTTTGTCGCCGGCAGCTGGCGCTTCCTCACCTATTTCGGCAGGTAAGAGTTAGGACGGGGAACAAAAGAGGATGGGGGGGAGGGGCTACAGGCAGCACTGGAATGCGCGTGCTAGATCCCGGTCACCTTCCACACGGCCCCAAACGCGAGTCCATGCCTCCCATGCAGGGACTCCCTGATCACGCTGCGACTGATGATGAACAAACTGTCTGCGCTGGCCATCGAGGCGCCCCTCAGCGCGGCGCTGGGTGGGTGCTGCTGACGCGCGCCGCCTGTGCTGTGATGGGGGTGCAGGACCGGCGTCGCCGGTGGGCGCCTGAGCTCCTGGCGCCAGCGCACTGCACCTGTTATCGCAGCCGAGGGAGGGGCGATTGATGGTCCATGCCCAAAACACTGCGCACCGCCATCTTGCCGCATCTTGCCTCCCTTGCAGCGAACCTCAACACCCTGCCAAACTACTATCAGTACGACGGGGCTGACTTCGTTCCAGTCGGCACGGTGCGCTGCCTGCTGTCCGCAAGCTTGAGGGCGCTGCGGGGTGCCAGGGCAATGGCGGAGTCGGAGCGTGCCCTCTCCTGCGCGCGGCTGAGCCGGGGAGGCGACATCCCGCCCCTGCAGGTGTGCCACGAAGAAGTGCTCGCGGACTATGCATCCTTCACGAACATTTTGGTTAGTTTTGGCATGGGCGAGCACGCCGATGGAGGGAGCACAGCCAGCGCGTGTGCGGGCAGAGCGCCGGGCGCCGGGCGGGCGGGCGGGCGGGCGGGTGGCTGAGTGGCCGGCCGTCTGCAACCCGCCCACTGCGCGATGCAGAACAATCAGAGCCAGCTGGGTGACACGCTCTACTGCGACTACAAGATGATCGACGCCGACTTTTTGCTCGCCCCCGCTGCTGCGATCTACCTGCTGGAGCTCAACCAGGGTGCGTTGGGGCCCGGGCCCCTAGCATGCATGACCCTCCGCCACCACACCTGCCCTCCGCCTGTCCCGCCGCATCCCCCGGTACTCCTACGCGTGCCCGCAGCAGGCCCGCCGAGCTCAGCCTGCCTCCTCCCTTCCACCTTGCAGGCGCGGGCCGCGCAGACGCCTTCCTCAACGCCACCGTGCAGACCAACAGCGGCAACCGCACCAGGAGGGAGCTCCTGGCAGATAACGCTCGCCTGGTGGTCAACGTCTCGCACCCCTTTGCCGCCGACCCGACTGTGGCCAACCTGATCCACCTGCGCCCCGCACAGCCCGTGGGCAACTGGCGCGACAGGCACGGGGAGGGATGGGGGCAGGGCAGCTGGGGGCGCCCGGGCGCAAGCAGCCGGTGCCGCCTGCACCCACGTAAGGCGCGTGGCGCTGGTGCTGGGAGCGCAGGTCGTAGTCCCCATTACTGCTTTGTTTGAGTTGAGTTGAAATTAATATGAAATTAAATTAAAATGAAAGGAATGAATTAATGAAATGTTTTCCCCTTCGCTCTGCAGCAACAATGGGCTGGGCCAGGGCCGCATCCCGTTCGACGTCCAGTTCCTCGTGGCGGGCGCGCTGCGGGCCATCGAGGTGTGCACTGGCTCCATTGGCTGCAGCTCCCTGCCGCGTTCTCTGCCCTCCAGCTCGCTGCACTTGTCTGCTCTCGTCGGGGAGTGGGCTGCCCTGTCAGCCGCCTCCTTCCTTCCTGCTGGACTCTGGTCTGGTCTTACAGCTTGGCACCGTTAGGCATGCGCTGTTCTGCAAGCAATTGCAGAATCAACGAGCGGAATTCCACAGGTCCACAGGTTGAAACAAATCAAAGAGCAGGCGGCGCTGCATCTCAAATCCTGTGCCCCCTTGTGCAGGGCCTCGCCACCGCTGGCGTGCTGACTGACCCCGGCCTGGCCGCCGAGGCCGACTCCCTGGCAGCCGCCTGGGAGGCTCGTGTGCCGCCGCTCTTCCTGGTGAACATCCCCCTGGACCAGGCCAACCAGCTGGTCGCCAACTACAGCGGGCGGCTGGACGTGCCTGGCCCGGGGCAGCTCAACTCCGCCTCTGGCAATGTGTCCTTCTATGCGCTGGCACTCTATGACGATGGCACCCCGGTGCGCCCCAGAGGAGCTCCCCCCTGTGCCCTGCCGCTGGCGAGCGCTGCCTCTGCCCGCCCTCTGTTTCTCAGCTGTGCGTCCTCGCAGCCCTCGCGCTCCTCCGCCACAGCTCGCCTGCGCTCGCCAGCCTCCCCCCTCCCAGCGCTGGGTCACGCGGCCTCACAGCGCTGCTCCAACATTCGCCCGCTGCTCCACGCGCCCGCTGCTCCATGCGCCCGCTGCTCCACGCGCCGCGCTCCGCAGGTGCCCATCATGCACTCCGACCTCTCTCTGGCTATGGTCTACAGCGGCGGGGGCCTGCCGGCCGACGTGCTGGCGACCGTGCCCACGCTGCTGCAGGAGTTCCCAGCCGGCCTGCTCATCCCCGGCGTCGGTGCATAACAACATCATTCTAGTTATGGTATAACATGGAGCATGGTTTCACTAGCGAGAGTGGGCGCCGTCGCCTCCGCCGGGACTGCTGCTGACGCGGCGTGGCGGGGCTGCAGCCGCGCGGGTGCTGCTGGTCCAGGGGCACAGGTGCTGGCAGGCACCGGCCTGGCGGTGCAGCAGGTGGAGGTGCTGCTGTATCATGCTGCAGCTGCAGCCAGCGAGCGGTTGTGCATCAGAAGATGGTGGGGACATGTGACTTGCTGCGTCTTTCGTTGCGTCCCCCCCCAGGTATCGCGGTCGCCAACCCTGCGTACGCGGGGCTCTCGCCCAACGCCACCCAGTTCTATCAGAACTTCACGGCGGGCGACTATCACGGCACCGTGGTGAGCAGAGGGAAGGGTACGAGGGAGGGATGGGGCGGGCAGGGAGGTGCAGGAGGGGCGCTTGCCCGGGAGCCCGCTGCCACCAGCCGCACGCCCGGCAACCACCCACTCTGAGCCATGCTTCTTTCCTGCTGCCCCACTCCTGCGCATAGGTCTGGGGTTGGCAGCAGGCGATGATGGTTGAGGGGATCGAGCGACAGGCGAGGCAGGGCGTGTGGCTGGCCTTGATGCAGGCCGAGGGGGAGATCCTTATCACTGTGCCCACTGCCACGGCATGGCTCTTTGCTTGAGTTGCGGTCCTGGCCACACCATGTGTCTCACGCATGCCCACCACCCTCGCCTCGCAGCTGGCCTTCTGTGCCGGTGCGCAGCCCCCCGCCTTCTGCTCGGACGCTGCGCTGGTGGGCGAGCTGCAGGCGGCGCTGGAGAGGCTGTGGAGTGTCATCACCACAGCTCGCGACGTTGCATTCTCAGGTGATCGATTGGAAGGGGCGTCAGCCCCAGCCAGGCTCTCAGCCAGGCTGTCTGCCAGGCTGTCAGCCAGGCTGTCTGCCAGGCTGTCAGCCAGGCTGTCTGCCAGGCTGTCAGCAGTGTCTCCACGTGCCCAATCCATTTCCCTGTGCCCTGGCTAGGCAGGGCGGGCTCAAGGCCTGCGAGCCGGCCGCTCCTGCCTGCACGCGTGCAGAGGTGTGGAGCTGGAAGTGGGAGGCCAGCGGGTACAGGGTCACCAGCCTGGCAGAGAACGCGCCGCTGGTGAGAGGCATCGGCTGTGCGAGGCCCCGCCCTAGGGCCTGCCGTCCAAGCCTGCCGTCCAATGAGCTTGAGCAGGGGTTCTGCATATCGCCATGTGAGGGCTCCAGTAGTGACAGTGTCGGGTCCCTTCCTTTTGCCCAGCGCATGCTGCCGCCTGCCTGCCCGTGCTACTGCAGTCGCTGGCAGGCTTTGCCACGGAGAGCAACGCCATCCAGGTGTGCAGAAGAGAAAGCACGGGTGCATGCTGTTGCAGGGCTCAGATGCACTGCACCTCCATGCACCTCTCAATGCTCTTTCAAACCCCTCCCACAACCAGCTGTGGAGCTACTCATTCCTGGCTGTCTCCAATCCGTGGGGCAACGGCACGCTGCTCCAGCACAACACCTGATCAGAACGATGGCATCAAGCGGGCCGCGTTGCCGGCTGTTGCGGGCGGTGCCCCATGCACAGCTGCCCGAGCGAAGATTGCCATGTGGGTTGACTTCAAAGCATGCACCCCCACAGGTAACCTGGCATGTGCTGCAATGCTTGCCATGCCTTCTCTGAACATCAGTGTTTTTTTTGTTGCTGTACCAGTCAATCCAAACAACCGCAGAGGGCTTGCAGGGTGCCGCGCGTCGCCTCTGCGGCGCTCCGAACGCAACAGGTGCCGCTGCGGTGGACAGGCAGCGCTTGCTAAACTCGTTCTCATTCTGGCGTAGCTTCTCAATTTGCCAGGCACCAGTTGGTGCTCTCGGTGCGCTGCCCACTCACCCCCTCGGACATGCCGCGTTGTCGGCTCTCACCCCCTAGGGCATGCCGCGTTGTCGGCTCTCACCCAAGCTCGAGCTTGTCGTGCCGTGTGCATGTCTCCAACTGTCTGGCTTTGACAAGAGGTGGAACAGAGAACAGGCGTGGAAAGAATGAAACAGAGCTGCAGACACTGGAAAAGGAAAGCATCACCTGCCTCAGCAAGAAGGAAAGTTCAGCAATGGAGAGTAGAAATATGAACGCCGCAAATGGCTGTTGTGCTGAGCCGCCTAACTGGTCAGTCGGCCAGCTGCAGGCGTGCCAGGATGTCGGCCGCTTGCCTGTCCTCCACCGTGCGCGAGCTCTTGCGAGGCAGAGGCGGGCTTACCAGGTCGACCTCAAAGCGCTTGCGGCTGCACCCCGCCAGCGGTTGCTGCGCCACCGCTGCGCTGAGAGGCAGTTCGGCGCTGCGCCGGGCCAGCACTGGGGCTCCAGCACCGGCGGGCAGGTTGAGCGACCGCTTGACCCTGCACCAACGGACAACCGTGCACTGGCTGTCGCATTGAATCCACAGGCCAGCGCGCCCGCATGACTCCGACAGGGGCTCGCCAGCACTCTCTGCAGGCCTGCTTCCACTGCGCTGCACCAACGTTTGCTCTGCGGCCTGTTCTTCTTGCCCCCCACCCCCACCCCCAACCACCACACCACACACACACACACCTGACGCGCAGGATGGGCCGCGCACGTCGGCCCACCCGCTCCGGCGGGCACGACTGCGGCTTGGCGTCTGCAAACAGCGCCGAGGGCCTTATGCCCGGCGGCGGCGAGTCGGCCAGCGCCTTGCGTGGCGCCTCTGGCTGGCTGGCCTGGCAGCCGCCCAGGGGCGTGCAGCTGGGTGGGCCGTCGGCAGCGGCAGCAAATGGGTCGAACCGCGGCGGGCAAGAGAGGGGGTGCCTAGCCGTGTCCGCAGCCGACACCACGCTCACGTTGACGCGCAGAGAAGAGGGGCCGCGAGGCCCACCCAGCGCCGCATCTGGCCCACTGCCTGCGCAGGAGCAAAATCCACGACATGCCAGGCGAGTCAAATCAGCGGCAGGCGCCGACAGGTGGGTTGGTCGAGCTGCTTGCGGCCCCGCCGCCGCCCCTCTGTGGCCGTTCACAGATGCCCGCGTGCATGGGGACGGCCGGTATCAGGCTCGACAGCCTTCGAGCCGTGCACCCACCTCGAGCGTCGTTCTCCGTGCCGCCAGGCCCGCCCAGCGCTCCTTGCAGGGAGGCCTGCCCGTCCATCATCGCGTGGCCATTGCAGCCAACCAACAGACTGCAGACTGGAGAGCTGCCTGGAGAGCTGCCATTGACAATGCCACGATGTTCTGCAGCAAAGCGAGCGGAGCGATGAGATCGAGCTGCGCTGGCTGCAGCCGGCTGCTGGCTCTTCCCGCTGCCTTCTTCCTCCTCTTCCCTCCTCTTCTCATCAGTTGTCACAAAACGCATTCTGCAACGTCGCTCGCATCGCGGGCAGCTACCCATCGAGGATGCCGAGTGCAAAAAGCTTTTGATCGATTTGAGCTCCCAGCCTCTCCCGCTCTCTGCCGCAATGGACGGTGGCGCGGGCGAAGCCGGCGCGAGCGCGCTGGTCAGATGGGAGGCAACCTTGCTACCAGACGCGCGCCGCTACCTGGACTTCCCCAGCGCCCTGCCGCCCTCTGCAACCCAGCCGGCCTCTGATCAGCAGCCGGTGGAACAGGGGACGGCTCGGGCCGCTGCTGCCCTGCTGCGCGAGACCGACGTCGCCTACTTGTGAGCCTGCGCGCTACCCATCCGTGCTATTAGGCAGCCCCGATGAAGCGTTTCCAGTTCGCTGATCGCTGTTTCGATCTGCTGCAGGCGCCCGCTCCACTCGCCCGCCCCGCTGCCGCCAGAGGCGCGCCTCGCCGCGCTGCAGCGCCAGGTGCTGACCGCCGATCCAGAGGCCTTCTCCCATGTGGCAGCTGCGCCAACAGCGCGGCCGCTAAGTGTCGAGCCCAGTGAGCCGGCGAGCCAGCCAGTCGAACCGGCCGAGGCGAGCCTGCCAGCCAAAGCGGCGAGCCAGCCAGGCGAGGCGGCACCTTCGCCGCCGGCAGCTGGCCTGGCTGCCGCGGCGGCAGGGCCCAGCACGCGCGAGCCGCTGGAGCGGCCGCCGGCCAAGAAGGCCAAGGTGGCCAAGCTCAAGCGCGGCGGCAACAAGGCAGAGGCGGAGGAGACGCCGGTGGAAGAGGCGCGCAAGCTGGCAGGTGCGCAAGGCTCAGGCGCTGCACCAGGCTATCGCTGCTCCTGCATCCGCTTCTTGCTGCCGCTGAGCCGCAGCGTCGCTGGCTCCCTCGCTTTGTGCAGAGGCGTTTGATGCCTACGTGCAGCAGTTCCTGTGCAAGCACGAGAAGGAGGCGGAAGCAGAGGGCAGCGAGGAAGACGAGGCGGCGCCCGTGGGTGAGTGCGTGCCGCAGTGGCGTGCGCCAGCTGGTGCCGTAGTCCAATCACAGCTGGGCGTGTAATCCCCTGTGCCTTGTGCCTGGCAGCGAGGGTGCAACGTGCTGTTGCCGGCGTGCAAGCCTGCTGCAAGCGCCAGGCCCTGCTGCGCTCGGCATGCAGAAGATGACGGCGCGGCAGAGGCAGAGGACGAGGATGAGGATGACCGCAGCGACGCGCAGGCCTCTGCAGCCAAGCGGGTGCACCAGGAGGTGCGGCGGCTGGCAGAGGAGGCGCGGCGCGTGAGTGGCGTGCCAGCCGCGGCGCAGCAGTTGCCGGCAGACACGCTGGCGCGGCTGCTGCGCCTGCTGCGGCGGCTGGTGGAGGGCGGCAGAGACAAGATGATAGAGGGGGATGATACGGTGAGGGCGCAGGAGGTGGGCAGGGCAGGGGGGAGATGGATCGAGCAAGGGCCCACAGGAGCCCATGGGGCTACGTGGGTGCAGGCAGGATGCGGCCTGGCGAGCCAGCCACAGCAAGCCACATGACTTCCGCCGTGTGCGACCGTGCAGGAGGGCAGCGCCCGCATTCAGCAGGTGCTGACAGGCATGGAGGCCGCCATCGCTGCGCTGCACATCATGACGGTCCCCGACATGCCACCCCCAGGTCAGCGGCGGGTGGGAGGCAGGGGTCGGCGAGACGGGGTCGCCACCGCGCGCTCTCGCGCTGCTGGCAGTGCAGCGCGTCTCACTGGCCTTCCGCCTGCAACCCCCATAGCCAGCACCTGCATCCCTGGCCTTCTCACCCCTCATCACCACTTGTGCAGTCTACAACGAGGATGTGATGGAGAGCATCATCGAGCTGACCCGCTTCCACCTCACCTTCAACGCCTTCCCCTTCCACGACGCCCGCCTCCGTGCGGCGCACCGCCCCAAGCTGGGCACGGCAGGCGAGGAGGAGGACGACGGCGGCGGCGCCAAGGGCAACAAGAAGAAGAAGAAGGGCGGCGGTGGCGGGCGCAGGGGCAAGCAGGCGGCCGGCGGCCTCGGGTGCGGTGCGCGCGCGCGGAGCGGCGGCGCGCCGCTGCTGGGCAGAAAGCAGCCTTAGCCCTTGCCGCCAAGCCACCAGGGGCGCCGCTTTTGGCTTTTGCGACTGCTCCCTGTGGCACTCTGTGCTGCGCAGGATCCCGGCCGCGATCCATGCACTGGTCGACCGCGCGCAGGCCGTGCTGGGCCTGCTGGCTGACCTGCTGGGGCTGGCGCGCCTGCCGGGCGCGGTGCTGCTGCCGCTGCTGCGCGCCGCGCTCGTCTCGCTCGCGGCGGAGGGCGGGCTGAGCGTGCTGCAGGCCAAAGCCACGTCGCTGGCGGTGGCCGCGTTCCAAGTGGACCCTGGCCTGCGGGCCACCATCTTTGACGAGATGTTTGCCCAGGTGGGTGCAGTGCGTGCTTGCGTCTGCCAGCCTGCAAGCAGGCCATGCCCGAATGGTGACGTTGATAGGCATCGCACACCGACGCGGCAGGGTCAGCACGCGGGACGGCACCCTCCCACATCCCTCCCAACTCTCCTCCCCGGAGAGCTCCTGCCCTTCCCCTTGCCCAACTCCCCCAAACAGGTGATGCCCTACCAGGGAGGCTCCAAGCACGCGCCTCGTGACTTTCTGGCCGGCGAGGAGGGCAGCGTGCGCATCCAGATGGTCAGCGCGGCGGTGATGCAGATGGTGCAGGTGCGGGGGAGCTGGGGCCGCGACCCGTCGCGAACGCCGTGGCTGCGAGCGGCGTGGCTGCCCCCACGCAGTTGATGCCGCGCTGGGAGAGCTGGGGCACATACGGGCGTGGCTGGTGGCGTCTTCGCCAATGGAGCTCCCTCGCCGCCCGCCGCCGCAGGCGAGCATGGACCTGCCCGCCATGGACTGCGTGCCCGAGCAGCTGACCGAGTGCTTCAAAGCTGCTGTCGGCTGCTGCGAGTACTTCTGGGGCCTCTGCCTCGCCAAGTGAGCGCTTCCAGGGTAATGAAGCGAACCTAAAAACCATGGACCACCAAATGCGCGCTTGCTGGGCGCGCATCGCCTGCGCTGCTGGCGGGCGGCCCGGGCGGTAACCACTGCCCCGCCCCACTCGCCTAAACAACATCCCGCCCGCCGCCTCCCCATCTCTGCCCCCACTTGCAGGCTGCCCTCGGCGCGCGCCCAGAAGAGCGAGAGCGACATGGACTTTAGGGTCCTGCTGGACCAGCTCGTGCGTGACCTGCTGGAGATGGCGTCGCTACCAGAGTGGCCCGTCGCCGCCTTCATGCTGCTCCGCCTGCTGGCCGCGCTGGGCGGCGAGCGCGGGCTGCGCCACGCCGACCCCCACGTCCGCCAGGCGAGGCGGGGGCGGGCACGGCAGCTGGGGCTCTTGCTCCGGCGCGGCGCGCGGCAACAGCCTGCTGCTGCCCACTCAACCTGCCTTAATCATCAACGATGCAGGCATGCGTGGACTTGCTAGGCATGGTGGCCGCGCGGCTGGCGGCCGACGAGCTGGCGGGGCAGCGCGACGCCGGCTGGCTGGAGGCAGCGGCCGCACGTGCCGGGCACGAGGGCGAGGTGGAGGAGGGCGCGCAGGCGCTGCTGCTGCGGTACCTGGGCGACCAGCGGCGGGTGGGGCGTCCGGCCGCCGCCTCGGCGCGCCGCTTCCTCCTGGGCCGTGCGTTTGCAGAGGAGGCGGCGGCGCTGCAGCGCCACGAGGCGGGGGAGGAGGAGCTGCAGCAGGTGCGCGCGGGCTGAGTGGCAGGGGTGTGGCGCATTGCGCGCCGGCTGTGAATGCACCCGGGAGCTGGACAAGCCTGCCGCTGGCTGCAGTTGGCGCCTGCTGGCACGAGCGTGGGAGCGCTCGCCGCCTGCGGCAGGCAGGCCGGGTGCACGCCGCCGCCCATCCCAGCCTGCCTCTCTCCCCCCCTCCCACCCCCGCAGCTCCTGCTGGGCTATCGCAAGCAGGCAGAGGAGCTGGCCACGCTGGTGTGCGACAGTCGGGTGGAGCCGGCCGATGCGCGGCGCCTGGCCGCCGCGCTCACGCGCGCCTCGCTGGGCAAGGCGCAGGCGGGGCTCCTCGCCTGGCTGCTGGAGTCTACGGACCCCGCCAGGCAGCCCGCGCCCACCACACGGGCCAAGGCAGTCAAGGCCCTGGGAGACGTGGTGGCCGCAGACACCAGGGTGGGAGGGCGCTGTGTGCGGGCCTGCGGTGGGAGGGCGTTGTGTGCAGGCCTGGCTGTCGCCAAGTGCACGTGCTCGCTCACGGCCGACTCCATGTTCCCGCATGGGCCGCCCCCCCGTTCCCCGCCGCCACAGGTGCTGGCGGCGCCGGCGGTGCAGGCGGGGGTGGACGCTGCGCTGCAGGACGAGGCGATCAGCGTGCGTGAGGCGGCGGTGGCGCTGCTGGGGCGGCACATCGCGGGCGACAGGGAGCTGGCGCTGCGGCTGTTCAACACGCTGGTGGGTGAACGGGGGAACACTGGGCCAGCCCCGTTCAGCCTGCGGCAGAGGGGATGGGCGCATGCGCATGTGCGGCAAGATGGCAGGGCCTCTGCAACCGGGGCGCCCCGCCCTCGGCCACGCAGGCGCGCGCGTCGACCGACGCGGGGACGAGCGTGCGCAAGGCGGCGATCAAGATACTGTGGGAGGGGTGCATGCGCGCGCCGGGCTTCCCGCGCGCCACCGAGGCGGCCAAGCACGTGCTGATGCGGGGCAACGACCCGGAGGAGAGTGTCCAGAACGAGGTGGGTGTGAGCTTGTGGCCGCGGGGGGGGGGGGGGGGGCTGGGGGGAAGGGGGGCGTGGGGGGGGGGGGGGGGGGCAGGGGGGGGGGGGGGTTGCGGTTCNCCGGAGGAGAGTGTCCAGAACGAGGTGGGTGTGAGCTTGTGGCCGCGGGGGGGGGGGGGGGAGCTTGGGGGAAGTGGCGTGGCGGCGGGGGGTGCGGGCAGAGGGGCGGGGAGGTTGAGGTTCCGGCTGAGGTCAGGTGTTGCCCGCCGACCCAGCGCCAATCTCTCCTGCGCGCTGTCCCTCCCCCACCCCACCCCACCCCAGGTTGCCAAGGTGTTCCACTCCCTCTGGTTCTCGCCGCGCATGGAGACGGGCGAGGGCGGCGGTGCCGGGGCGGTGCAGCGCAGCGCCGGCGAGCGCGCGCGGCAGCTCGCCGAGGTGCGCCTGGACCTGCGCCGCCGCCTGGACTCAGTGCAGCTGCGGAGCGGCCCCTGTGCTTGCTCAACCCGCCCGCTCGGCCTGACTGTGTGTCGCAGGTGGCGACCGCGGTGTACGAGGCGGGGGGCAAGGGCATCCACCTGCCCCTGGACGTCAACCACCCGCTAGTCACCGTGCTGCGCGCAGCGCTCGGCTGGAACGCCAAGGGCGACCTCAAGGCGAGGGCCCGGGGCCCTTCCACATGAGGGATCGCCAGCGCTGGCTGGCGCCGGCGATCTCGTGCAGCCACGGCCGACGGGCAATTCGGGGCCGCCGGCGCTCCCACGCGCCCTCGTGCGCCCTCTCCCCTCCCGGCCATCCCCCTGTCACGGCCCCCCCCCTCCCCCCCCCCCGTGGGGGCGGGAGATGAGGATCCCTAAACCCTAAACCCTTTGTCACGCCCACGCAGATCGAGTGGCGCGCGGGGCGCGAGATCTCCGAGGCGCTCCTGGAGGAGTTTCTGCGCGCGGAGGAGGCGGCGGCCGCGCCCCAGGACTGCACCGGCCTCCCCTTCCTGCTCTCCCTCCACGCGTTTGCCGTCACCGACGTGCAGGTGGGCAGCGCCCCAGAGGGACGGGGGGCCCTGGGTCGCGTGGGCCAGGCCAGGGGGCACGCTGGTCCACCAGCTGGCCACGCGCATGCGTGGGCGTGGCAAGCGGACCCATCCGACTCCCTCTCACCATGGCGCTCCTCTCGCCACGACGCTTGGCCTCCTCTTCTTTTTCCCCGGGGCCTCCCCCACGCCCTCCACCCCCACCCGCCCTCACACGCCTACCTCTCGCCACTCCCGCTCGTCGCCGCACTCCCCACCCCCACCCTCATGCGCCCACCTCCTTCCGCCTCACGCTCGCCGCCGCAGCTGTGCATGCCCGCCAAGGACGCCGCCAAGTTTGTGCGCTCCTTGGCACCCTATCTCAAGATCGGTGGCGGCGCGCGCCCCGGCCCCGACGCGCAGCGCCGGGCCGCCGAGATGCTGCTGTGCGTCCTCAGCCTGCTGGACGGAGTGCTGAGCCAGCTGGGGGCGACGGGCGTGGAGGCGGCGGTGGTGGGCGAGCTGGTGCGGGACCTGGCCGCCCTCATCAACCGGCACCACTTTGTCCAGGTGGGCAGGGCAAGGAGGGAAGCGTGCGTTGCGATTGCGTCGCAGCATTGTCCGGCGCCGGGCGAGAGCCGGGTGGTATGCTCGCCACGCCCGGGCCACCGGGGGGAAGGAGCCGAGCGTATTTTGCTTGTCGGTCGCTGGCCCCCCCCCACGCCCAGGTGCTGGCCTCCGCCTGCAAGTGCCTGGCCACGCTGGCGCAGTCGAGCCCGGCGGCTGCCGACCAGCTCGCGCAGACGGCGAGCGTGTACCGCGGCTGGCTGCGGGCGCCCGGGGGCAACTTGGCCCACCTCGCCCGCTTCCTCTTCATAATGGGCCAGCTGTGCAGGTGCGCCAGCCTCTTTCAGTTTCAGGCAGCGCGGGACGAGCGTCGTTTGACGCCTCTGACCAGACTGCGACACGAGATCCCCGCGCTGGCGGCGGGCGTGCCGCGCGCGAGCCTTGCGCCGCTCTGCCCGCCCGCTCACTCCCTCCCCTGCATGCGCCCCGCGCCCCCGTGGGGCACCCCGTCCCTCCCGCGCACCCAGGTACGGCGCCACGCTGCTGGAGAAGGCGACCCTCGAAGACCCCATCACCATGGCCGACTGCCTGCAGCTGTTTGTTTATTACAGCAACCTAGAGCACGGCATCAAGGTGATTCGTGGGGCGCGCTGCGGGGCGTGGCGGGGTGCAGCAAGGCGTGCGGCCAAGAGCGGGAGGCAGACGCGCTGGCAGGCCGCGCGCCCTCGGGCCTCCTCACCCGCCCGCCCGCCCGCGCTCCCACGGCACCGCAGGTGGCCGAGGCAGCGCTGGCGGCGATGGGCGCGCTGACGATCGCGCGGCCCTCTGTGATGGTGGAGCCCGAGTCTCGGGCCAAGGAGCTGATGAAGGGCGCGCTGCAGCGCTCCGCACCAGAGGCGTTCAAGCTCAAGGCGCTGGCCAACCTCACCGAGCTGCTGCGGGCGGACGAGGAGTCGCTGCTGGCGCTGCAGCAGGAGGCGGGCGGCGGCGGTGCGGCCGCCGGCGCGGCGGGGCGCAAGCGCAAGGGCGAGCCCGGCGGCGCGGCGGCCGGCACCGGCGCCGCGGTGCTGGGCGGCGGCGCGGTGCAGGTGCAAAACGGGGAGGGTGACACGCTGAGCCAGAGTAGCAGCATCCTGCAGGACAATTGGGAGGCGGTGTTGGCGCTGGCGACCAACGCGAGCCCTGCCGACCCGAGCAGCGCTGCAGCCGGGGCCGAGGGGCACGGCGTGCATGCGGGCACGCTCGTGCGGCGGCGTGTGCTGGAGCTGATGGAGACGGTGCTCAGGTGCGCACGCGTTGGGAGTGGCGGGTTGCTTGAATGGCTGAGTGGCGGGGGGTGGAGAGGCGGCGGGAGTGGAAGAAGTTGCACGGCGCTGCAGAGTGCCTAACATTCAAGGGTGGGAGGGTGCCTGCACGTGCAGCTCGCGCTGCCCGCTGCACGCGCTGGCGGCGGCGGTGGCTGCGGCACCCCGTGCAACCGGCCCTGCGCGCCCGGCCGACCCCTCCGAATCCCTGCCCCCTACCCCTCCCCTCCAACTCCCAGGGGCGGGCTGGTGGGCCCCTGGACGGCGGTGGAGCCGCTGTGCGCGCTGTGCACCGATCCCCTGGAGGAGGTCCGCGTGCGTGCGCTGCGCCTGCTGCGCCAGCTGGCGGACAAGCATCCCCGCTACTTCGACGCCGAGCGCCTGGCGCGCGGCGTGGCCGCCGCCGCCGCCTTCCACGCCGCGCTGGGCGCCGCCGCCGCCGGCGAGGCCACGCCGCAGCGGGCGGGCGCGGTGCCGCCCGCGGCGCTGCGGGGTCTGGGTGCCCTGTATGCCCAGGTGGTGCAGCCGCAGCGGGCGCTGAAGCTGGAGTTCTTGAAGGCCCTGCTCCGCCGCTTCCGCGCCGCCGCCTCGCTCGCGGCTGCCGGCGCGGCCGAGGCCGACCTGCCCCTCCTCGCGTTTTGTGCCACCGTGGCGGCGGGGCTGCCCTACCGCCGTGGCGACGAGCCCTGCACGCTGGTCCAGGTGGGCATGACGGGGGGCAGGGATGATTGGTAGCACGTGGGTGGGAGCGATGGATGGGAGCAGATTGCGGCACAGCGATGCGGGCGCCGCCAGCAGCCGCACTCTCGAGCGCTGCACCCACCCAGCTCACGCCCTGGGCGCCGCTCTGCGCCGCCGTTGCGAGCGCAGGAGATCAATGCCGTGATCGCGACCCAGGGGGAGAACGTGCTGCTGGAGCTGCGCAGGAGTCTGGAGGCTGCCAGCAGCCCGGCCGCCGCCGGCGCCGGCGTGTGCGGCGGCGCGACCGCGACCGTGGCCGCGCTGGCAGCGTCCTCCGCCGCGGCCGCACTGGAGGCGCAGTGCAAGGCGAGCCTGGCGCTGTCCATGCTACTGGTGCTGAAGGACTACCTAAAGAAAGCGTACGGGCTGACAGCCGAGCGCATCGCAGCGTTTGGCGGCGCCGGAGAGAAGCGCAAAGCAGAGGAGCGGCAGGTGCGTGGGGAGCGCGAGGGCGTGCGTGGCGTGCGGCGCCAGCCGCCGTGGCTCCGCGCCGCGCCGTGCAGGCTTTCAGAGCGCGCGGCAGGCGCCGGGTATTGTCACGCCCGCGCCGCGCCTCCACTTGCGCCGTGCCGTGCTTTCCTCCCTCCAGGTGGTGGCGCCCGCCCAGGCGCCCCTCTACCTGTCTAAGCTAGACCTGGAGGCGCCCAGCGACCGCGACCGCACCCGCGCACAGTACCGAGTGAGGGAGAGAGTGGAGGGAATAAGGGCAAGGGGGAGGGAGTGGAGGGCTGCGCCTGCACGCCTCGCCGCGCCCTCTGGTGTCGCCCCTTGGCACCCAGCCTCCGCCCGCCTTTTCGGCATCCACCCAAGCTCGTCCCGTTCTTTCTACCTACGCTCTTTCCACCCTGCAGGTCTTCAAGACGCTGATGAAGCAGGACGCCGACAGCGCCGACTATGAGCACATGCTTTCCTCCTCGGCCCGCCGCGGCGGCGGCGCCGCCGCCGCCGGCGCCGAGGCCGCGCTCTCCCCCGATGGCGCAGACGAGGACCAGGCCACCCCCGATTGGGTCAACGCCATGGGCGCGGCCGCCGCACCGACCACGGGGCGCGGCCGCGGGCGCGGCCGCCGCGGCGGCGGCAGCGCCGGCGGCCGCGGGCGGGGCGGCGGCAGCACGGGCGGCCGCGGGCGCAGCCGCGGCAGCACCGCGGGCAGCAAGAAGAAGAAGAGGAAGCGGGGGGAGAGCAGCGACTCTGAGGATGAGGATGAGGACTATGCTCCCACCGCCGCCGCGCGCAAGCGGCTGTACTGACCCGCTCGCGCGGCTCGCGGGCAGCCCTTCGCAATAGCACGCCCAGGCGGCCGCTCTGCCGTCCTGGGCGCCAGAGCTCTAGCCAAGCTCTGGCCGCAGCCAACAATTTTCGCAGCGTGTTTGTTCCCTTCTTGCTTGCTTGTCTCAGCTTTGACACCTGATGCCGCTCTGCTCCCAGCCCTCGCACTGATGGCAATGCCGCTTACTTTCTGTACTCATTCATGACTGCTTGCTGAAACATGTGTAACATGAAATGACTGTGTAACATGAAATGACTGACTGTTCAGCGGCCAGTCACAAGAGCCCCGGGACTGCACCACATTGTATGCGCAAGAAGGGGTGCCTGGGACAGGCAGTAAGATGCCGCGCTGCCGCTCACACGCCGTGCCTGCAGCCGGAGCTGCCCGCCGCCCGCGCGTCACGCGTCCCTGCCCTCCCCCTCGGCCCCCCCTTGACCCCAGTGGTGCACGTGCGCATCGTGTTCGGGGAGCAATGAAGAGAAGGGTTTGGGGTTGGGGCGGCATCGCGCTAATGGAGCCATCGTCGGCTTTCTTCCCCAATCTGCGTAGAAAGTGCGGCGTGTCCACCGCAAGCTGGTTGAGAGACTTGCAGAGACATCGGCGCAATCGACCAGCAGAGCAGAGCACCACTAATGCCCCCGCGCCGTGGCACAGAGACAGCGCGCGCCGCCGCTACTCGTCGTCGCCCCCGCCGCTCTCCTGCCCCTGCGCTGCCTTCTGCTTGGCCGCCTCCACCGCCCGGTCCACCAGCGGCTGCAGCTTGCCCTGCTCGGCCAGGCCCTGCAGGAGGCCAGCGGGAGGTGCGGCAGCAAGGAGGTTCAAGTGAGGGGAGGCGGTGTCGCAAAGCACCTCGTCAACCAGCTCGCTCCAAACGCCCAGAGCTGCCTCTCTTCTCCCCTCTCCCTTGCGACGCTTTCCCTCACGCAGCAGCTCCGCCCAGGATACGCCCCCACCCCCCGCGCCTGCAGCAGGTGGAAGATCGCCGGCACAAAGTCGCAGCGCCGCCGCAGGTTCTCCTCCTCCCACCGCCGCCGCTTGTCCTCCTCCATCCCCAGCTGCACTCCCGCCCGCTCCGCCGCCTCTTCCGCCTCTGCCAGCGCCGCCCGCAGCGTGTCAGGGTCGGCCGGAAGCGCCTCCTCCTCCGCCGTTGGTGCCTGTACCGCCGCTGGCACCGCCGCCTCGGGCGGCGGCGAGGCCTCGCCCTGCAGCCGCGCGCGGATGCGGGCGGCGTGGCGGCGGGCGGCCGCCTGGGCTTGGGTGTAGACCTCGCGGCGGTCGCGGATGAGGGCCATCACATTGAATCGAATCTCGCTGTTTGGGGGGAGAGAGAGGAAGAAAGAAAGTGATAGGGGTGCTTGAAGGGCGCAGCAGGTGTGCGTTGCAGTGCTGTTGCACTGCGCAACACTTTTCCGTGCATAGTGGCGGCAGCAGAGGCAGGGAGGCAGAGAGCCCGCACGCGCCTGCTGGCATAGCGGCCGATGCGCTCGTTGATCACTGCCGCCGCATGGTCTAGCCAGTCATCCTGGAAGCGAGGGGGGGGACCGGCCGGGTCGCGAGGGGTGGGAGATCGGCGATGCGGCACGACGCCGAACACGGCACACCAGCCGAATTGGGCCATTCGGGTGCCAAGGGCTGCCCGTCGGCGCCCCGCCCGACCCACCTCGCTGCACTCTGCCAGGCGCAGGGGGCCGGGCTTCAGGCCGTCCAGCTCGTAGAGCCCACCAGCAATGGGAAGATATGCGATGAAATGGAAAGCCTGGTGCAACAGTTGAGTGCAGCACAGGGGCCGGACTTGTCAAAAATTACAAGGCCCGCAGCAGAGCATCGCGACTCCCGGGGGACGAGGTGGCAGGGCTGGGCGCTGGCCTTAAACGGCAAGAGCGACGGCGGCGAGCGGCAGGAGCGTGCCCCCCACCCCCGCCTGTCCTGTCCCTTGGGCACCCAGCACCCACCTCGCCCCCCTTCTCATCCTCGTCCTTCTCAGGCACGATCGACTGCGGCGGGTGGAAGGAATTGTGCACGCTCCTGCGGCAGGCAGGAGGAGGCCCGGGGCAGCCGACGCGGCATCAGTCGCGAAGCCTGGTCAACGCTCGCCCGCCGCCACGCCCGCCTGTGCCCTGCGGCACGCCTGATGGCATCGCTGTTCCCGATAGCGAGGCCCTTCATGTCTGGGGGGAAGCCAGCAGTGAAGTCGCGGAGCTGCAGGGGAGGGGCGCAGGGCATGGGCCAGTTTGTACCCCCACGTGCCACTGCGTGGGGCCCGGGCTGAAAGCAGCCCCGCAGCTCTGCCGTGGAACGCCACGCGTGGCGGCATGCCGTGCACTTTCGCTCGCCTGTGTGAGCTCCGGACCGATCTGCAGCTGCGGCCGATTCATCAGCACTGAGATGATGGCCTGCTCAGATGTGGATGTGGGTGCCAGCAGGGGTGGGTGGGCAGGGCAGGGAGGACTCTCAACCCACAGCCACCTACACACCCTCCAGACCCTGCGCAGCCGCTGTTGCCGGCGCACCTGCGTGGCGCATGCGTTGTTGATGATTTGTGAAGCGTAAAAGATGCCGCGCTGCTCGTACTCTGTGTCCACAGGCCTACAGAAGGAAAGCAAGGCGACGGCAGGGGTAAAGCACTGGAGTGCTCTCAGACCGATAGGCACGTGGAGCACAGCATCGCAGCTGTGTGACAGGCACATCCACCTGTCGTCCGTCTCCTTTTGCCACTTGAACAGGAAGATGAGGCCGTAGATGGGCCTGCGTGTGGGCGGCAGGGCGGTGCGCGTGCATGTCCAGCAGAAGCGCACACGCTGGAGGCGGGCTGCACAGCCAACCATGCGCAGCCGCTGCCTCACTTGAGGGACCCGAGAGAGTCTGAATCCAGCGAGTAGATCTCCTCCATCTGCAGGGGTGGGAAGCGCAGGGGTGGGAACGCAGGGACAAGCAGCGCGTGGGAGTGCTTGAAGCGGAGGGTGCCCGCCGTGCGCCGGCTGTGTGCCGGCATGCCCGCTGGGCGGCTGACACTGGCGCTTGCCTGCACTCCCTGCACACCCATCTTCTCCATCAGCTCGGTGAAGACGCCTGGGTCCGCTGCATGGGAGCGCCATTGCATGTTGCGGGGGCGCACCTATGCGGGCGGGGTGAGGGGGCGGCAGGCGCCGTGGGCGGGTGGGCGACAAGAACAGCCGCGTGCTTACATTCGATGGTCGTCCACTCTGCCATAGTTGCCCTTGAGATGGACAGCGCAGCGTCAAGAGCGCGCTTGATGATCGGTCTCTGAGCCTGCACTTGCGAGCTGATCTGCTGATCTGCTACAGCAGGTAGCGGTAGTAACGTGAAACCAATCGGAGTACGCAGGCGCAGCACTGCTTGAGAACTTTGGATTTTGGAACGCCGATCGTTTTGCAGACTGTGTCTCCAGTGTAATTCCTGTTATCGCTGAATTCAAGCTTGTTTCACGCCAACTCCGTTGGTTACAAGCTCTGAGACTCCTGCCGTCCTGCCACTATCCAGCGCTTGAACGGCACCTTAAGCAAGCTGCACGATCACACGGCCAGCGCCAGCAAAGCGCACCAGCCACGCCACCCGACCGCCAACCGCCGCGCCCCTCGCAGCCGATGGCGGCTCCTTCCGCCAGCCCAGAGAACGAGTATGAGCGACAGCGCGCTGCCCGCATCCGGCGCAACAAGGAGATGCTAGCCCAGCTCGGCTTGGATAGGCAGCCTTTCCCCCCGCGCCAGCAGCCGCCACCACAGCGCTGCCCACCCGCCAAGCGGGCAGCGCCGGCGGAGCCGACGCGGCGCTCGCAGCGCAGGGCCATGCGGGCACGAGCAGACGATCCAGCAGCTGCCTCTGCTGCCGAGACACCGCCACTGGCCGTGCGGCTGTGCGGGTGCGTGCCCAGGCGATCTGCAAGCCCGGCACCCCTCCAGCTTCCCTCAGCGAGTCGAGCAGAAGGCCCTGAACTCACGCGCTGCAGTGCGTTGTTGGCTGCGTGCCGCCGCAGGGTGCATCACGAGGCGAGCGCGGAGCTGCTGAGCGCCGCCGCTGCAGCTGAGGACCCCTCGCTCTTCAGGCACAACCTCGACCGCTGCCGCAGCATGAGCGACAAGGCGCTCAGGGCACGTGCCTGGAAGATCACAAACGTGGAGAAGCTTGGCAGCTTTGTGCAGGCACGCGCGCTGTGGATGGGTTGGAGCGTGTTGTTTTGAAATGTGTGTGCGCGCCCAGTGCGGGTGGTGCGAGGGAGGCGAGGGGTCAGCACCGCCCCCGACGCCGCCCCTCACCATGCCCTGGCGGCCGCGCTCTGTTCCGCGCATGCCACAGGTGCTGGTCGCGCTGGGAAAAGTAGAGCTGGCAGAGGAGGCGCGCGAGGCGATGGCGGTGCTGCTGGCTGGCGGCGGCCGTCGCGGCAGCGGCGCGGGGTCAGGATGCGGTGCGTCTCGGGACCAAGGCGCATCGTAGGTCAGCCTCTGTTCAGCGATCGCCTGTGCACCAGCAGCTGCCAGGGTGGAGTCCCTTGCAGGGAACAGATGTGTGGGTGCTAGTTGTCCTCCCTCCCTTGTTGCGACTGAGCAGTCCTCAACTTGCTGCTTGCCGCCGCAGGAGCGCGGCGCGGCGCCGCGCTGCTGCCGAGGCGGAAGAGCTCCACAGGCACAACCTCGACCGCTGCCGCAGCATGAGCGAGAAGGCGCTTCACACCCGGGTCTGGAGGATCACAAATGTGGAGAAGCTGCACTGCTTTGTGCACTGCGGTGCGTTGTGCTTTGGAGGAGAAGTTGCTCTTAGGGCTGCTCTGGGGGTCTGTGGTGCAAGCGGCAGAGTCATCGATGCCCTTTGCTGTTGCACCCATCCTCATGCCTGCCGCTGGACGAGCTGGGCAAGACGGGGCTCGCAGACGAGGCACGCAAGGCGCTTGCGCGGCTCGGCGGCAGCCGCGGCGGCGCAGGTTGAAAGAGGGCATTCAGCACATGTTGCGTGCTCGCGTGTAGCTCAGACGCCCTGCTGCGCTGTTTCTACTCCAGGAGGAAGCAATGTGGCAGCATGGGAGAGGGGGCCTGGCCGACGCCAGGGACAGCGGCGCGGGGGCCGCCCAGTCTTTTGCTGCTGGTGCTACCAATCTCTTCCCTGCAGTGCTCGTCATCTTCACGGGCTCCCAGCCGCAGTCTGCGGCCACCAAATACTTCCCGCTCTTCGCCACACTCGGAACCGGCGACATGTCGCGCGTCGCGGCCGAGCGCGGGTGCCTGGTCTACTGCGGCAACCTGCCGGAGGACATCAGGTGGGGGCGAGGCACCGCCGCGCCGTCACACCGCTTGGTCCAGCTTCGCCGGCCGTGACGCGCGTTTTTACTCTGCCACGCAGGGCTCGCGAGATCGAGGACGTTTTCAGCACGGCGAGAGGGGGAAGGCCATCAGACTTGCCGGCGTGGCCTTCAGCGCTTCCCAGCGGCTGGGCGGCTGCCCACTGGCCCCCCGAAGCCGGATCAGGCAGCGGCGCGGCCATCAGCGCTGCTTGTCTCTTTGCCGCCACGCGCCTGCCTGCCCGGGCGGGCCCGGAACATCCACTGTCCCTTGCTCCTCCGGATGCAGTACGGCCGCATCGTCTCCGTCGACCTCAAGACGCCAGCGCGGCCGCCGGCGTTTGCCTTCATCGAGTTTGCGGACCCGAGGTAGGCGCACGTGGCGGCGCACCTGGAAAAAGGAGCGCGACTGCTGGATGATTGGCTGCTTGTGCCGATGAGCGAGCACCAGCTCGCTCGGAGGATGGAGGGAGCGTGGCACACAGCGGGGAGCTGAGCCTGGCCTGGGCGGAGCACTGGAGGCGGGCGGGCGGGCGACGCACACGGGCGCAGAGCGGTGGAGGAGGGCGGGAGCGCTGTGGGCGTGGCGCGTGTGGGCTCCTTGCTGGCTGGCGCGCGAGGGCGTGGGCTGCTCCTTGCTGGCTGGCGCACGAAAGGCGTGGGCTTGAGCCGCGGCGGCGCGCCTGGTGCCGCTCCTCCCCACGGTTTGGCCAGGGCGGGGGGCAGGCGGGGGGCAGGGAGCGCCGGCAGTTGCCTCGCTGCTGCGCAGCCTCCCTCGGCCCGGCTGCCAGCCCCGCCTCGCGCGACTGCGCCGCGGCCCAGCCTGCCGACCCGCCTCCCTCCCCCGCTCGCCTCCCCCTGCCCCTCCCTTGCTCCAGGGACGCCGAGGATGCGGTGCGCGGCCGCGACGGCTACGACTTCTATGGCCAGCGCCTGCGTGTGGAGATCGCGCGCGGCGCGCGCGACCGCGCCGGCGGCGGCGGCGGGTTTGGCGACCGCGGCGGCTTTGGCGGCGGCGGCGGGTTCGGCGACCGCCCGCGCGGCCCGCCCGGCGTCGACGTCCGCCCCCGCGGCACCGGCTTCCGCGTCACCGTCAAGGGCCTGCCCCTCTCGGCGAGCTGGCAGGACCTCAAGGTGCGGCGCGGCGGCGCGCGTGCCACGCGCCGCCGCCGCCTCGCGCGCCCGCGCCCTCCCCAACCTGCGCCCGCGCCCTCCCCTCCCGCAGGATTTCTTCCGCCAGGTGATCACGCCCTCCTACACCAACGTCTTCCGCGACCACGACGGCGTGATTGGAATTGTGGAGTTTGAGAACTCCGATGACATGGACCGGGCCATCCGCAAGCTGGACGACACCGAGGTGGGCTGGTGGGGCATGGGTGGGTGGGTGGGGGTGGGGCGTGGGTGGGGGGAGAGGAGGGTTGGGTGATTGCTAGGGATGGGTGGGGGAGGGGGGGAGGAAGGGCGGCGAGGGCCGTGTGCCGCTCTGAAGCGCTTCTCATCCCACGCCGCGGCCCCCGCTCCTGCGCACCCGCGCACCCGCAGTTCCGCAACCCCTTTGACCGCACCTACGTGCGCATCTACGAGGACCGCGGGGGCTACGGCGCCCCCTTCCCCAGCCAGCCCTATGACCCCTCCACCTACCGCCGCGGGTTTGCCACTGGCGGCGACCGCGACCGCGGCCGCTCCCGCAGCCCGCCCCGGCGCAGCCGCTCGCACAGCCGCAGCCGGTCGCGCTCCCGCTCCCCGGCGCGCGGGCGCAGCGCAAGCCCCTCTCGCTCCCGCTCCCCGGCGCGCGGGCGCAGCGCCAGCCGCTCTCGCTCACGCTCTCCGGCGCGCGGGCGCAGCGCCAGCCGTTCCCGCAGCCCAGCGCGCGGGCGCAGCGCCAGCCGTTCCCGCAGCCCTCGCCGCAGCGCCAGCAGGAGCAGGAGCAGGAGCCCCGCACGCAGCCGCTCCAAGAGCCCTGCGCGCGAGGCTTCGCCGCCCCCGCAGCAGGACTGAGCGGCGTGGCGTGCTGTGGCACGGTGTGGGGGTGCCGCGGCAGGGGTTCCCATGGCAGGTGTGGTGTGTGCGTGTCGCTGTGACTGAGGCGTTTCGTTGGGTGCACGGTCTCATTGCCGAGCTCTGTGCTTCTGGGTTGCATGAATCATGTAAACGCTTGACAGCAATCGCACAACAGGGAGTGGATCAATCAAGCGCACACCCCAGCGGCTGTGCCACCGTCACTCCCAGCATGCCTTGGCGTAGGCCACCGCTCGGCTCCACACCACCCACATCCCCACTGCTTGCATGGCTGCCAGTAGGCCGGCCGCCGCATGCACCCACTTTTCGATGCGCCGCTCCATTGTGCAGCGTTCGGCCAATGAGAGCAGCTCAGTGCTGGCCGCATTCTGTCCTGCCTCTCCCACGTGGCTGGCCAAGAGCTGCTCAAATTGCTGCTGCCACACCTGGGGGGAGGATGTGAGTAGAGCGTGCAGGTGGTGAGGGTCCCGGGAGTGGCCATCAGGCATCAGCGACACACCAGCCTCGATTGGCAGCAGGAGCAGTGCACAGCCTCTGCCTGTCCGCGCGCTCCCACTCCATCCGCCAGGCATCTCAGCCCTGCGGCGCCTCACCTGCCGTGCCTGGGCCACGTCCGGGATGTGGAGGCGGGCGTAGCTGTCCTCCGTCTGGCGATGGAGTGCCTCTTTCATCAAGCTTGTATCCTGGACTGCCCACTGCATTGGCCTGTGCCCAATTGCGCGCGGGAGGTGCTGGTGCAATTGTGAAGTATTGATCTCGCTGGGTGTGCCCAGGGACTGGCCTGGGCTCCGTGCTTTCCGCTGCGAGGCGATGCAGCCTCCTGGCTGGCGGCCTCCCTCGCACCTGCCCTGCGGCTGGATCGCGTGCGGTTCCAGGCCGTGCAGCAGCTTCTGCACGTCGGCGTGCGAGAGCGGGGCGGCCCCCGGTCCCAGCAGCACCTCTGTGTCGCGCACAAAAGCCGCCATGGCGTGCATGCCCCATTCCTGAATGAATAAAGGGCAGACACAACTTGCTGGGTAAGTCCACGCGGCAGCAGCCTGACAAGTACCAAGTGTTGGCGCCGGCCCCCGCCACACTGCCAACCAGCCCCAGCTACGCAGCGGCCAGCAGCATCCTCTGCAGTGCTCCAGCACCCCAGAGTGTCAGCTCAGGCTCGGCAGACCAACCGCAAACCCATCCCTGGGCCACGCACCAGCTCCGCAATCAGTCTCTCATAGTCGCCCGGCGCCAGGCGCCGCTCCCCACTCTTGTGGGCGTCGACCGCCAGCACCGCCGTGCGGCAGGCGGCGGCCAGCTTGTCCAGCCGCGCCTGAAGCTCGCGAGCGTCCTCCTCGCTCAGGCTGCCCTCCACCGTGCCGCGCAGCTGGTGCAGGCGGCCGCCCGCGCCGGGGACCTGCTCCCGCACCAGGCCTTGAAGCACCTGCGCAGAGGGCGGGGGAAGCAGGGCGCGCAGGGCGACACAGCCAAAGCTGCTCGCGCTTGTTGCCAGCAGTGTCTCGGCGCGCCCGCTGCACGCTGTGATGTGCTGCCTGTCCGTCGGTGGCGTGCGGCTGCAAGCGGGCGGGCGTCGACCGCTGGTGACACTTGCCTTGAGCGCGTGCTCCTTGACTCTTTCCAGCCGCTCCGCCACAAACTTGGCGTCCAAGGCTTTCCACAGCGAGCGCTGGTGCTGTAGCTGCACCGCCTGCGTGGTGGCCGCTGGCCCGTGGACCAGGGCCCCGGGCGCGCCCTGCAGCGCGGACAGAGTGTGGTCCAGGGCCTCCAGACGCAACCTGTGCAGTGCACCAGCAGCGGGTCCCACTCAGAGCTGGGGTCGTGCAGCGGTGCAGTGTGCGGCAGTAAGAGCCCGGGCGCGCGCGGCAGCAGGCAGTGCAGGAGCGCGCAGCGAGCGCCGCTCTGCGAGCGAGACTCTCTCTCTGTCACGTGCAGCAGCGCACGACAGCGTGGCAGGAGCAGCCGCACTTGATGCTTGAGAAGACGGCGCTGCGGCTGCTGTGCTGGGCCTCTAGCATCGCCTGCAACCAGCGCCGCTCACACTTTGGTCATCGTGTTCCTCCCTGCCTTCGCTGACCCCTGCCCATGCCTGTGCAGCGCTCCCCCTCACTCTGATTCGTGTGTCTTGCAGCTGGAGCTGAGCCAGCTGCGTGGAACGGCAAGTGGGCTCAGGTGCGGCACAGGAGGGCGCAGGGCGGCGTAGGCGGCGCGTGCTGGGCGCCTGACCTGGCAGTCGGTGCGCGCCTCGGTGGCCACCTGACTCAGCCAGCTCAGGAGGAAGAGCATGCACAGCACAGAGCTGACCAGGCTGCCTAGCGCGAGATTGATGTCTGCGTGACGCAGGTCCAGCGCCAGCCACCGCACCGCCGCCGCGGCCGTGGCGAGCAATGACAGCGCCACCCCTGTCGCGCGCACCGACCCCTCTGCGCCGAGCAGGGCCACCAGGCCGAGCAGCTGCGCACAGGCGACCTGCACGGAGCACGGGCAAGGGCTGGTGGGGCGGGGCGGCAGAGCGGCGCGCTTGGGTCGCACCCTCGGGCCGGCCACGGCGCACCTCTGCGGCTAGCACCCAGTGGCGCCACTGTGGGGCGGCGCCCTTGGCTCGCCCCCCTCTCGGGACGGCCCTCATGCTGACACAGCGCTGGGTGGGGAGTCGAGGTTGGGCTGGGGGCGTCCAGGCTCCTCCTGAATGCTTCAGCCAAGAGACACAGACCCTTCAAAGTCCCTAAGTATCACACGAGCCCGGTTGAGGATCCCATTCCTGCGCTTTCCACCACTGCGGCTGCTACACCCGCATCAGTTGCATTCGGTGCATTATGCATGTAAGGCGAGAGCGTGAGGGAGGGAGGAGGAGGGAGACAGGAGGCACATGGGTTTGTGGGAGGGGGGGGGGGGGGGGGGGAGGGGGG
>PCFQ01000073.1:94916-105278 GCA_003063905.1 Chlorella sp. A99 | reverse complement strand
GGGGCGGGGGGGGGGGGGGGGGGCGGGGGGGGGGGGGGGGGGGGGGGGGGGGCGGCACAGTGTGCTGACTGGAAAGGCGATGTCGACTGGAAAGGCGGCCAGAGACACCTCGCTCTAGCGGCAAGACGCAGCGACGCGAGACGGCTTGCGCCCGCAAGGCCGCCAGGCAGGAGAGGAAGGAACAGTGATTTCGTCGCAATGGCACAACCCAAACAGTAGTTGCCCTCGCCTGACTGTGATGTCCGGCCACAGCACGTCAAACTGCGGGCAGACGCCCAGGCTGGCGCGGATGTCGGCCATGCGCGACCGCACCGAGAGGCCACTCACATACACGTCGCCGGCCGTGGGGCGCAGCAGGCCTGTGATGACGCCGATCGCAGTGGTCTTACCTGGCGTGGGGACACACAGACACATGGGAGGCCAGAGGACAGTCGGCGGGTGAGAGGCAAGCGCACATGGAGACGGTCCACCCCCCCCAGCTTGACTGGCAGCAGCAGTGCAAGCGATCCTAGCCTTGCTGCAGAGGAGACTGCGCAATGGTCCCGGGGCCTGCCGCCCTGCCGCCCCCCCCCCCCCCCCCCCCCCCTCCCATCCCGGCGGCAGCAGCCCCGCTGCTCGCGCGGCGGTGCTCACCCGCGCCGTTGTGGCCCAGCAGCCCGGTGATCTCGCGATCCCGGATGTCCAGGCTCAGATCGTCCACCGCCACCTTCTCCCCACCATCCGTCGTGGAAAACACCTTGGTCAGCCTGCGGATGTCGATCGCAGGGCTGGCGCTGCCGCCAGCCTGAAATTCGCCGTCGCCGCCGCGCTCGGTGCGGGCGGCGCGGCGCCCGCCCGCGCCTCCCCACAGCCGGCGCCAATAGGAGGGGAGGAGCGGGAAGTAGGGCGGCCAGGTCTGGGCGCTCTGAGAGGGCATGACCTGCAGTGGCGAGGCGGGTGCGTGCTGCCGGAGTCGCCTGGCCACCCACGAGCACTAGGCCCACGGAGCAGCCAGGCGGGCGGGGCGGGGGCAGCTGCCAGCAGCCTGTGCATCCTGCAGGCCATGCGCCCTCCCTCCCTCCCTCCCCCCAGACTCGGGCCCCCAGGCCCTACTCCCTCCCGCTCGCCTTGTCCAGGTAAGCCAGCAGCATCGCATAGGCCACCACATCCACCGCAAGCATCCCATACACGGTGGCGGCGCTGAAGCTCCCCTCCACCGTCACCGGCTGCCAGAGCGAGGCCCAGGTGAGGCCGCGCGCCGACGACTCCTGCCGCACCAGCACGTGCGCAAAGAGTGAGATCGCAGAGGGCGGCAGCAGGCAGGCGGCCGCCCAGCCGGCGCCGCCGTAGGGCTGGATCGAGGGCCTGCGAGCACAGGGAGGCAAGGGGTGGGCCAGCAGCATGGGCGGTGCGCGCAGAGCGGAAAGCCCTGCCGGACGCTGCATGCACCGGCCGGCCAGCAGTGAGATACATCGGCACCAATCAACACCAGCAAGTCTCCGGCACCGCTCAACACTGGCAGACCTCCAGCCAGGCCCCCATCACAGCCCCGCTCACACGAGCCAGCCAGGCATCATGGCCAGGGCATAGAGCATGGCGGCGGCGGTGCCCGCCACGCGCGCGCTGGCGAAAAGCGTGCTGGCGCAGTAGGCGAAGCCCAGCAGGGCGGCGAAGAGGAGCCAGTAGAAGGCGAGCATGAGAGAAAAGGAGGAGTGGCAGAAGGGGTAGAGGCCGACAAGCGCACACAGCAGGCCCGAGACTGCCATCATCGCCCAGTGGGTCAGCGCCCAGCTGGCCCAGTAGGCGGCATCCTGCGCGGTGCACACCAGGCACGGGCATGCGTAACAGCGAGTGAAGGTGCGAGGGCGAGGCGAGGAATAAGACGCCATGCGGCGGCGCGCGTAGCCCACCCCTCGCCCTGCTCCCACCCACCTGCAGACCCAGGATGCGCATCCCCTCGCGCAGCAGCAGCTCCTTCTCCTGCACCACCGCGCCCACGACTGCAAGCACCAAAGAGACGCACAATCAAGCATCAGCGCGCAGCGCAGCCTCTCCAGGCCGCCACGAGCCTCCACGCGCACAGCCCATCCAGTGTGCCAGCGCTCACCCGCGCGCGTGGGCATCAGGAAGGCATAAGTCATCAGCATGGTGAAGAACAGCGCTGCCGCAGCTGCCCCCAGGTCCACCATAATGGCCGGCCAAGGGAAGGGCTTGAACGAGGGTGCCAGCGGCAGCAGCGCTGGGGGCGGCGCATCGCCCCCGCAGCGAGGGGCGCCGTTTGCACAGGCCACATCCGCCGCTGCGAGCGCCAGGATTGCGCTGTCCACCAGGGCCTGCAGGTTGGCAAAGAACCACTGCTGCTTGTACTGGCTGCCTGCAAGGTGCAGGGAGTGAGGGAAGCAGGCGGGGAGGGTCAGTCGCAGAACAACAGCACTCGCCTCGCAGCACAACTACCACCCGGGCTGCTGCATGGTGGGGGCTGTCCCTTCCAGACAAGAGAGATGGAGATGCACGTGTGCCGCCGCCGCACGCACACACGCACCCGGCGCCAGGTCAAAGTTGTTGAGCAGCATGCGCGTGAAGGGAACCTGCGTGTGGTTCATGCGAATGGTGTAGCGAAATACGCTGCCACCGGCGCCGCCCACCGCGCCGCCCATCCCCTGCTCCGGCTCCCGCTGCTGCTTCTGCTGCTGCGCCTGCGCCTGCGCCTGGCGCCAGGCCGCGGTGCCCGCCACCCTGCGCTGCAGCCGGCCGTCTGCGCCAACTTCGGGTGCTCTGCCCCCCGCCTCGTCTGTCTGCCCTGCGCCTGCCATGTTGCCGCCGCCCTGCGGCTCCCAGGCTACATCTCGGTCGCTGCCCCGCGGCGCATCCCAGGCGGTGAAGTCGATCACTGCATCCACAGTCTCGGGCGCTGCCACCGCTTCGGCCACCGCCTCTGCCGCCGAGGCGCGGCCCACCAGCTGCGCGCCCAGCAGCGGGGCATGGCACTCCTTGTGCGTGCGGCAGTACGTCGTGTCCAGGCACGCGGGCGGCGCATCTGGTATGGGAAAGTACCGATAGAAGCCGCTACCACTGGGCTGCTTCTTCCCCGGGTCCAGAGGGCAGGCGGCCGCCGCCGCAAGCAGCAGCGCGAGGCGCGCCACGTGCGCCGAGGCGTTGGGCGCAAACAGGATGCGCGCGCCACTGGGGCTGCCCGCCGCGGGACCTGCGGGGTGCTAAGGGGGGAGGTCAGCGTCAGCGCCCTCTGAAGGTCGGCAGTCCATGCCCCCTCTTGTCTTCTCTCGAGGCTGCGCGACCACGCGACCACTCATCCGCTTTGTGCCCTGCGGCAGCACTCTGCGCATCTGCGCGCGGTCCCTTGCCCGCTGCAGCGCCCACCCACCTCCGTACTCGAGACCCCAGGCCGGCAGGTCGAGGTCGTAGACGGGGGACAGCTGCAGCGGCAGCAGCTGGGGCTTCAGGTAGTACTTTGGGATGCAGGCCTGCACGGGAATGTAAGCGAGGCATTTGGCGGGCGCTGCCCTCGGTGCACGGCGGAGGGCCATCCCTTTCGGGCGATTGGCATTGGCATTGGAGATTGCAGGAGGCGGCAGCAGGGCCCCTGCCACGCAGCTTCACCTCACCACCAGGAAGAAGAGCGCAGGCACGCAGACCTCCAGCACCAGCGCCGGCCAGCCGGCGAGGCCAAACAGGCGCCGCCTGCAATGGTGGGGCGGGCGGGCAATGGGCGGGAAGGTGGGCGGTGTGAGGCCCAGGGATGCATCGGGCTTGGGAGACCGCCTGCCGACGTATCCTTCGTCTCAGGGTGGCGGCGCATGTCGATCAGGGCAGGAAACAGGAAAGGGAAGCCAGCTGCGGACACGTTGGGTTCGCGGCTCGGATCACCTGCCCCTCAGCTGCAGCAGGAGGTTCTTTCTCAGCACTGCTGCGAATTGGGAAGCTCCACTGGCCCTGCGGACCGGGGAGCTGCCATCATGACACGGCATGTCCATTGCAAGCAAGCCAGACGATGCAGCCGATGGGTGAGCTCGCAACTGCGGCCAAGAAGAAGAAGACAAACCCTCGGCTGAACCCCCAAGGTGTCCTCCCGGATGTGTACCAGTAAACTGTGTCGCCCCCCGATTGGGGCTCCTTGCGGATCAGGATCGCGGCTCTTGCGGGCTCGGTTTCGCTTCGTTCGGTGCGGTCCATCTCCGTACTTTAATTACGGAGACTGTGCTTTTGTGCTGTGCCTCCCCCCTCAGCTGTAATTTTGGTGGTGTTCGCATGAGTGTGGGGGGTGGCCATGGCGCCCGACGGGTTAGGTGCGAGCCGCGCGGCGGGCGCGGCACAGCGAGCGGAGCCAGCTGTTCGACTGCCAGCTGTTCGACTGCCGAGCCCATTTTATGGCTGCAGGGCGGGCCCGACGGTGAGGCCGAGCTGCGCCGCGCCCGCCCGCTCCCAATTGGGCGGTCATTGTGGGCATGACAAGGGGGCGGCGGCGACAGGCGAAGGGAACGAAGCCAACGTATGCTGGCAGTGGGCTGGGAAGCGAAGGAAGGAAGCCCAAGCCTTCAGGGGAAGGAGTAGAGCCCAACTGGCTCTCCGTTCTTATGAAGCAGCACCTATATAGTTCACGGGCGGCGGCGGGCGACAGCCGATGGGCACCTAATGTTCACGCGCCCGGCGCGCCCGCCCGCCGCACCCGCAATTGCATTTCCCTTCCTGCCCATCTCACTTAGTGGACTTTCTGCTTGTTTACACCTCCACAAGAACTCTTGCGCCAACTTTCAGGCGCATCAGTGCAGGCAACCCCCTCTGCCGCCCGCCTGCCCGCCAGCTCCGTCCGCCGCTGCGCAGCGATGCGCACTGCCAACACTGTTCCAATCACCTAGCTCAAGCCCATCATCAAGACAGCCGGTTCTTGCCTGCAAGCCGCGCCGACTGGCGCTGGCCGCGCGCGATCGCCACCGGGCGCCACCTGGATCGCGAATATTTTGGTGCAGTCCATTGCCTTTGTCGCTGCAGCTATCGCCCCAGCATTGCACCCCCCTCCTGTGTGCTTGAGCTTGTTGTGTGGTTGGCAGTGATCAGCTGCGGCTCCACCCCGTCCCACGCATCGCCAGTTTGTGGGCCCCCTGCGCTCCTGCCTACTGATCCACTTTCTCGGAGTGTCAGGCATCATGCGCAGGCAGCTGGCGAGGGTCGGGGCGCAGCTGGGGCGGAGTCTCCTCGCGAGAGACCTCGCCCCGAGCGCCAGCGGGGCGGCAGAACCCTTGGCCTGCCCTCCCAGAGTGCAGGCAGCAGCCGGCTGGGGCCAACCCGCGGTCAGCACCAGCTACGCCGCGGGCGGCGCCGCCCGCCGCGGCCTGGCGCAGCAGACCGCGGGCCGCCCGGCGCCGCCGGGCGAGGGCGTGCAGCTGTCCGACACAGCGGTGCAGCGGCTGCGCGAGCTGCAGAGCGGGGCGGACGAGCCGGTGGTGCTGCGGCTCACGGTGGAGGGCGGCGGGTGCTCTGGCTTCCAGTATGAGTTCAGCATAGACTCTGCGGCGCGCGAGGGAGACAGGTGGGGAGGGCGCACTGTTCGAGGTGTGGGGGTGGGAGGTGGGGGTGGGTGGGGGTGGTGTGTGTTGTGTGGGTGGGTGGGTGGGTGGGTGGGGGGTCAGGTGGTGTGCTGCTGGGATGCTGCGAGGCTGCTGGCACGCTCCCCTCCTGTTGCCGCTCTAGTGCCGACTTCTAATCCCACGCCTGTTGGCCCACACGCCCACACACACACGCAGGGTGTTTGACCGGGACGGCGCCACGGTGGTGATGGACGACGTTTCGTTCGAGTTCCTCAAGGGGGCGGTGGTGGACTGGGAGTCGGACCTCATGCGCTCGGCGTTTGTGGTGCAGAGCAACCCCAACGCCGCCTCCAGCTGCGGCTGCGGCTCCAGCTTTGTCGCCAAGTGACGCGGCTGCCGCGGCGGCACGCACGATGCGTGCACACGCCACAAACGCACGGCCCTTGAACGATCCCACTGCCGGCGTCAGCGCCGCCGCACCTCCGCGTGGCTCCCGGTTTTGCTGCTCTGCTCCTTCCGGCTCCTTCCCAAATCTGCCTGCCCCTCAGTATCTTTTGACCACTACTTTTTAAAGTGTGCCGAGCATGACCTACAGTCATGGCCGTGGGGGGCGGTGCCCGGCTCCTGCGGCCTTCATCCAGCAGTGAGCATGAAGCAGCATCACACTGCACATGTTGATACAGGGGGGTGGAGTGCCTTGGCCCCTGAAAGTGGTGGATGGGTGGTGGTGGGGTCATGGCGGTGCCGAGGCTCGCAGCAAGGCGGGCGGGGCTCACCCAAGTGGGCGGTAGGTCTGCCCAGTCACCGTGTTTCCGAGCGCTGATCTCAGTCTGCTCGTCTCCCCTTACGACGGTGGCATTCCATGGACGTGTCAGATCGTCGTTAGAGGAGGAGCTCGGAGCAAAATGGCCACGCTGGCCGAGAGGCCCGCTTCGGCGGCCTCTCAACACGATTCGCTGGCGTCGGAGCGGCTGCACGACCTGGGTGAGCGCAGGAGGTCCCGACCAGCACCTGCGCCCGATGGCACCGCCAGCGCAGAGTCGGAGTGGCTCCCACGCCGCTCCTTCAACACCCAATCTAGCCGCTCCCTCGATACGCCCTTCTCTCCCAACGCTGTGCACTGCAGACGTGGACCGCTCAGCGTCAGAGCGCGACCACTGGACGTGCGGCATCGCGGGAAGTCTGTGCCTGACGGTGGTGGTGGCTGGCGCCTCGGGCGATCTGGCCCACAAGAAGACCTACCCCGCGCTGCAGGTGGGATGAAAATTGCAGATCAGATCTCACATCTCCTGCAGCTCGCTGACACGCACCTGGTGCAGCGCTTGCTGTGCATTGCGCAGGGCCGGCGTGCTGTGGGGAGGCGCATGCTGCTGCGGGGGGACTGTGGGGAGGCGCATGCCACTGGCACGGATTGTCGACCAGCTGGCCTGCTTTCTGCCGCCCCTGCCCACAGTTCCTGTTTGACCAGGGTTTCCTGCCCCCAATGGTGGCCATCGTCGGGTGAGACTCGACCAGTGGTTCGATACAGCATCTTTCAACTGCCCCATCCAGTTTCCAACCCCTCACGCGTCCGCTTCCCGCCCTATGACTGCGCAGGTACGCCCGCACCAAGATGACGGACGAGCACCTGCGCGCCCGCCTGCGGGGGAAGCTGGGGGGGACCGACGCAGCCAAGGAGCGCTTCCTGAAGGTGGGTGTCGTGCCCAGGCTTTACGTTGCCCAGGCGTTGTGCACTGCCAGCCTGCCACGCTGACGGGCTGCCTCGAATTTCTCGTTGCCACGGGAGCGCCGCGCCTCAGCCACCTCAGTCTCCCACTTCGTCTGCGTGCGCAGCGCTGCACCTACGTCGCCGGCGCGTACGACGGCGCCGAGGGCTGGCAGGCGCTGGCGGCCGTGCTGGGCACGCGGGAGAAGGCGCACCCATGCTGCCCCGCGGGGCGGCTGTACTACCTGGCGCTGCCGCCCACGGTGTACCCAGAGGTGAGTGCCCTGTGCTTTGGAAGCTCTGAGTGGCCGCGGGTAGTGGTCAGCATTATGCAGCATATAGCGCCCTGCGCAGCGGTTGTGTGCACGGCGCTGTTGCGGCGACGCAGCACTCAATGAGTGCACACGCATGCACCCCCTTGCCCTTCACCTCATTTCCAGGTGTGCACCGGCCTAAAGACACACTGCAACGACATGGAGGAGCGCGAGGGCTCCTGGATCCGACTGATCGTGGAGAAGGTGGGACAATGCATGCGGCTGAATAGGGGCTGGAGCACGCCTGACAGGGGCACGCCGCTGGGGCGGGTGGGGAGGCACTCGCCGGTGGCCGGCCCGTGCCTCCCGCGTCGACGCTTGACGGCCTCCCCTTTTCTGCATCCACGCCGTGCAGCCGTTTGGCCGCGACCTCGCCTCCAGCGAGCAGCTGGCCTCCGTGCTGGGGGCGCTCTACCCGGAGCAGCAGATCTACCGCATAGGCGAGGCAGGGGTGTGCGGGGCACAGGGAGGGGGGGGGGGGGGGGGGCGCGGGGCACAGGCCTGGTTTCAGCCGATGGCCAGGGGTGGCACTCTTGAGACCCTCACGTCCCAGCCCTTGACACCTCCCTCTTCCACATCCCACCCCTCCGCTCTCCAGACCACTACCTAGGCAAGGAGATCACGCAGTGCATGTTCATGCTGCGCTTCGCCAACGCCTTCCTGTCGCCCGCCTGGAACCGGGACACGATCAGCAACGTGCAGGCGAGGGGCTGGGCCTGGAGGGAGGGCCATGAGGGACAGGCCTGTGCCAGGAGGGCTGCTGGAGGGACAGGCCTGTTCCAGGGGGCTGCTGGCAGAGCGCTGCCGCCCCGTGACGGATGCTGGTGCGCCCCCTTCACCCTCCTCGCCCTGCAGATCACCTTCAAGGGTGGGTTGCCCGCCAGCGGGCGGCGCTGGCAGGGATGAGTTGGGAGCCGAGGCACAGGGTGTGGGGCCTGTCGCAGCCCTGCGAGTGCGCCGGCATTGCTGCGTCGTCGCTTGCGAGCACACCTCGCTGCCTCGCCCCGTGCGCGCCGCGCAGAGGACTTTGGGACCCAGGGGCGCGGAGGCTACTTCGACACGTTTGGAATCATCCGCGATGTGATCCAAAACCACATCACCCAGCTGTGAGCGGCGACGGCACCCGACGGCGGCGGGGGGCCCGCGCTCTGGGCAGACCGTGTGCGCTCGCGGCAGGCCAACCTGGTCCTCAGTTCTCGTTGTTCACGCGCCTCCTTTTGCTGCAGGCTGGCGTTTGTGGCCATGGAGAAGCCTGTGTCCATCCACCCAGGCGAGTGTGCTGCGTGGATGGTCGTGGGGGAGGACCATCCCGTCAACTGCCCATCCCTCTTGTCACCCCACCCCTCACTTACGCCACAACACTATCAGCGTCCATTGCCTCTCCCCATGCCTCACTCTGCAACACAAACAGATGACATCCGCGACGAGAAGGTCCGCGTGCTGCGCTGCATCAAGCCCCCCAGCGACGACCAGGTGGTGCTGGGGCAGTACACCGCAGGGGACGGCGAGCCCGGCTACCTGGGTGAGAGTGTATGTGATTATTGCGAGTATTGCTCGAGTAATTGAGAGTGGGGCGCTGCGCCAGGCCCGAAATGCTGCTCCCACCCGCCGTTTGCCGCCGAGTGTTTGGCGACGAGGTGCATTCACTGGCGCGCTGCCCGCAGACGACCCTACCGTGCCTGCCGGCAGCAAGACGCCCACCTTTGCCGCGTGAGCGAACGGGAGCGTATGAGGCACATGGCCCGGGCCTGCTCGAGCTCCGTCAGTCGCCGCCTGCCGCCAAGCGCGTGCCTGGCTCGACCCCAAGGGTGCCCGCTGCTCCTGCCACAGGTGCGTGCTCTACGTGGACAATGACCGCTGGTCGGGCGTGCCATTCATCCTCAGAGTGCGCGCGTGGGGGGCACAGAGGCGGGGCGGCAGGGGCGGGGGGCAGGGCGAGGGGGAGAGCCGGAGGGAAGGGATGCAGTGGATGGATGCGGGGGAAGGACGGGCGGTAGTCGCTGGGCCTTCTCGCCCCTGTTGCCCCGCCCCAGCCCACCTCACCCCTGTCAACCGCAACCCAATCCCCAGGCCGGCAAGGCGCTGAACGACCGCAAGGCCGAGATCCGCATCCAAATGCGATCGACCCCCCACTTCATTTTTGGCGCGGACAGCGACCCGGAGCAGATGCGCAACGAGCTGGTGGGCAGCGATGGTGCTGCCTGCCGCGGGGACGGGAGCGCGGCCCGCAGCCTTCGCCGCCTCCTGAGCAGCGGAGCGCCACCTGGCGCTGCTGCCCCCCTCTGCTTCCTCTCGCGCTTGCAGGTGATCCGGCTCCAGCCCAGCGAGGCGATCTACCTCAAGTGCATGGTCAAGAAGCCGGGTGGGACTTGCACGGGGGGGCGAGCTGCTGCGCTGAGCAGCTGGGCGCTGCTGCACTGGTGCGCCTGCAGCCTCGCGCCTTTCCGGCTCTGCGCCCACTCCTCGTGCTTCTCTCGCTCCGTGGGAACCCACCCGCACTGCAGTGCACATGCACATCCAAATATATTCATGCCATACCTCCCCATACACGTGCCCGTACAGGCCTGGACATGGACGCGATCATCTCCGAGCTGGACCTGGACTATAAGCGCCGCTTCCCGGGCACGGTCATCCCCGACGCCTATCCCAAGCTCATCCTGGATGCCATCCGCGGCGACCAGCAGCACTTTGTGCGCAGGTGCGCATGCGCGCGCGGGCGCAGTTGAGGCGGGGGCGCTGTGGCGGGCAGCGGGCGCAAAGGCGTGGGACGGCTGCTGGAGTAGGTACTGTGTGTGCGTGGGTGGGGGGGGGGGGGGGGGGG
>PCFQ01000073.1:78875-94906 GCA_003063905.1 Chlorella sp. A99 | reverse complement strand
GGGGGGGGGGGGGCTGGCAGATGCAGGCTCACATGGGCGCGGGAGACTTCACACGTTCCTTACACATGTGCTGCCAATCGCACAGGGACGAGCTGCGCGCGGCGTGGGCCATCTTCACCCCGCTGCTGCACCGCATCGACGCGGGGGAGGTGCCAGTGCACCTGTGAGTGGGCGGGAGTGGGAGCTGCAAATGGCAATGTGGGCCCCAGCTGGTTGCGCATGCATATGCGCTGGCCGCATGGCATTGTGCTTTTGGCTGTCGAATCCCTCGTGCTGCCGCGCCACGTGCGCAGGTACCCCGCCGGGTCTCGGGGCCCTGCAGCATCCGAGGAGCTGCTGCAGCGGGCCGGCTTCGTCCGGAATGTGGCCTATAAGTGGGGTAGCGATTGACCAAGCGGGCGGTGCACAACGCCACGCCCACGTGCTTGCAGGTTCCTCTGTTGTCACGCGCCTGCTCCATACTGCAGTAGATATGACGTTGGCCCGCTGCTGAGCAACATCAGCAGCGCATGCTGCAACACTTGAACTCAAAGTCTGGTCAACATGCAACACGTGGCTGAACAAACGCAGTCCATAGACATCATCTGCTGAATCATATCACAGGCCCAGGCGCCAGCACCTCTGTCCGCCCTGGGTAGCCACCGCTCTCCCGCAGCGCCGCAAACCGCGGGCCGGCCGCCAGCGTCGTCCGCTCCTCCCCGCCCGCCGCTGCCAGCTCGCGCAGCAGGGGGCAGTCCCGCCTGTGCCCGGCCTTCCAGGCCACGTGCTGGCACCCGCTGCCGCACAGGTATATCAGCCGGCAGCCGCTGCACTGGCGCAGCCGGCCGCCACCCTCCGTAGCTGAGTCCCTGCCACACATTGCGCAGCGCTTGGCAGGGTGAGATCTCGCCCAGCGCTCCAGAGCCAGCGCCAATGGGCTGCGGCGTGATCAGCATTGGGTGCAGTCATGGTGGGCTGGTGTGGTGCGACAGAGGTGAGAAACTGGGCATCGCTATGCCATGCATTCCCATGCCATGCTGCAGCTTGTCAGCCAGGTGACCTGACCTGTCGGGCGGGAGCGGCGGCGCGTCCCGCTCCTCGCTGCGGCCCTCCGAGTCGGCCCACTCGGGCGGCGGCTCCAGAACAAAGCCCGCCTCCAGCAGCATCTCGTCCATCTCAGCTGCGTCTTGCTGGAGCTGCGATGCCTGCTCCGCATCCGGCTGCAGCACGAAAAGATAAAAGGGGTACAGATAGCGAGGGCGTCGAACAACGGTGGCAGCCACAACTGACCAGCACCAGCAGCCGGGGCAGGGACGACTGAGGCGGCAGCAGGCGGTTCCTGGTGGTCCCACAACAGGCGGCTATGGCACTGCCTCCATCTGTACCTGGCCCAGCGATACGCGTGGGAACCCCTTTGCTGCTGCATCAACAAGTGCGGCCACAGGGCCCAAGAGCTTCCGGCTATTGAGGACGTCAAACTGCTGAGTGCCATGCTTTCCTTTTTCTCCCTGCGTCGCGCTTGGAGTCCGGAAGGCCCACATCGTGCGGCGGCACTGCGCCACCAGGTCAGCTGGGCCGCCAGGTACGTCTAGCGCAAGGCACACGCCAGCTGGCAAGGCCAGTACGATTGCTGTGTACAAGGCGTCCTCGCGCTCAGACAGGCCGAATCGCGCGCCAGCGCGGCTCAGCACCTCCAGAGCTACGGCATGCCTGCGCAGCACAACCATGGCATCCGGTGCAGCAGAGGTTTGGTTGGCCAACAGCCTGTGGGTGCTCGCTGGCAGCGAGGGACGTCCGACGTCGATGGCGAACAAGCCAATCCACGCCAGCCCTCACCCTTCCGCAGCAACTTTAGACAGAAGGCTGCCATCCGGCAGCGCCTCCTCGCGCTCCTGTGCGCTCATCTTTGCCAGGACTGCCGCCGTGACCCCGGCCAGGCCCTGAAATGCTGCATTCCTGCGCAGAGGCAGCAAAACGTGATTACTCGGCACGTCGCCTGGCCGTTGAGGCGTGCCACTTGCGCGACAGTGGCCGAGGCGCTCACCACAACAGGCTGCGCCAGGTGTGCCGTGGGCGGGACTGCTCCCAAGCGCCGGTGCCCGACGCAGGGGCCGGGGCCGCTGCCGCCTCTGCCCCAGCTTCCACCTTGCTGTGCTCCAGGGCCGCCGCCGTATCGAGCAGTGCCAGCGCCGTCGCCACGTCACGCTGCTGGGCGGCCACACTCGCCGCCAGTAAGGCTTCCTCGTGAGTCATGCCCGGCACTGCGCCCTGCCGCTGCAGCCGCGTGGCCAGTGCACGGGCCATGGCCAGCCCTGCTTTGTTCAGCTCCTGATGCCAGGCCTGCTCAAGAGGGCTGGACAAGGGCATGAAGCCAGGGATGCCGACCGTGTTTGGCGCCAGCGGGTCGGCGCCGTGCTCCAGCAGCAGCTCCAGCGCGTGCAGGCGGGGTACGTCATCGTCCGTCGCCGCCTGACCGGAGAGGTGGTCGCAGACGCACAGGTGGAGCAGCGTCAGCTCCGCCGCCCACGCCTCCGTGCGCACGAGCTGCCTGTCGTGCAGCGCGGCGCCCCCGCGCAGCAGGGCCTCGACCACCTCGGGCCAGTCGCCCTGCAGCACCGCAATGGAGAGCGGCGTGGGCGCGCCGCGTTGGCACATCGCCCACCAAGTCGACTGCAGCCCTCGGGCTCGGTCCATCAGCACCAGCTGATCGATGCTGTTGCCGTCAGCTAGAACCTCGTCCAGAGGCGCTCCCGCGGCCGCCAGCGCCGCCACGGCGTGGGGGAAGCGACGCAGCACGGCGCAGTGGACGGGCGTGAGGTTGAGCGGCCCGCCCTTGAAGTTGTCGGGCGTGAGGAGTCCGGCCGCGGGCGCGGGACCACCGCCCAGCGGCGGCTTCAGCGGGTCCTCCTCTACCGTCAGCAGGGCGACGTGCAGCGGCACGCGGCGCTTGAGGTCCTCCCACACGCGGTTGGCCGCCTCCACATGTGGTTGGCCGCCTCTGCGCCCAAAAGCGAGTCCATCGATGGTCCAAGGGTTTGGGCTGCCCCCAGCAGGAGCGGAACCGTCTTCGGCCCAGGATGGTGACAAGGAAATGGCAAAAGACAGGGGGGAGTCCAAGAGACGGGGCGAGGAGGTGGCCACGAGGCGGGCGGCATGCAGTGAGCGGCGGGCAACGTAGCAGCAGCGTTGGTGCATTTCGTCGTCTCTTTGCACATGTTTCCACCCTGTCTCCTCGTTCTGCATCGCTCCCAGTGGCTCGGCTGCATCTAAAAAAATCTAATAACACTAATCAGCGATTCCATCCGCTGATCGGTCCTGCGCACTCACATTAGGCAATTGAGCAGCAGGAGGTGACGGGTCCGTGTCGACAATCTCAATCATGCCATCTGCGACACTCTCCAGCGCGAGCTGTGATTGATCAGGCAGCTGGCACATGGAGCGAGGCAACGGCGCAGAGCACAAACCACCACCCAAGCGAGCGCGAGTGGCGGGAGTGGCGGGCGATCCTGCCGCCCTGCCGACCCTTGAGACGCCTGCAGCTGCGCCGCACAAGCGCAAGCGAGGATGGCCACGCAAGCACCCGCTGCCCAATGACCAGCTGCAGCAGCGCGGAGCCCAGGCTCAGGCGGCTCTCCTCGCGGCGGCGCCCGGGGCCCAGCAACCCTCCGCCACCCCAGCACCCACCCCCGCCGAAGCCCTGACACCTCCCAGCGCGCGCAGCTTCGATGCCAGGACCATCGATGCCAGCCGCATGCGCGAGCTGCTGGCGCAGCAGGCGGCTGCCTCTGGGCGGCCCCTTTCAGAGCTCTGGCAGGAGGCGCGGCGCGTGGTGCTGCAGCACTCGCTGGCGCAGCTGGTGCACAGTTTGGAGGCCACCCGCCCGCCGCCAGTAGAGCATGCCAAACCAACGGCCGGAGTGAGCTATGTGGTGGAGAGCGAGAGCCGTCAGGTCGGCACGGGCGGCCTGCGCCCACTGCCACATCTCGTCATCCGGCCACCGGGGCTGCAGGAAGTCTCCAGCCCGCGAGTGGAGAAGATGCTGCGCTGTGTGGAGCGGGAGGTGAACTGGGGCTGGCACTTGGGAGGGGCGAGAGGCGCCGCATGTGTGCCGCACAGCGCGGGGCATCCCGGCGGCTGCCGACATCGCCCATTGTAGCTCTGTGCCCACACTGCGCCGCCTGCGCTCGCAGTCTGTGGCTGTTGCAACGATGCCGCTGAAGGAAGAGAACATGATGAAGAACTACCTGCTGCAGCCGCAGCGTCGGCGGCAGCTGCTGCAGGAGGCAGGCGCCGCGCTGTCGCTCGAGGCGGGCGCGGCGGCCGTCGAGTCCCTGCTGCGCGACAGGGCGTTCATCTGCCTGCACTACCATCTCGACGCGGCAGGCGCTCTGCACGCATGCCGAACCGATGGCAGCAGTGGTGGCGATGGCAGCGCCGGCGGCGACAGCGCAGTGGGCAGCGTGCGAGCGAGTGAGGCGGAGGGCGGCGGAACTGCTAGCGGTGCCACACCTTCAAGCATGCAGCAGCAGCGGCGGCAGAGGCGCAAGGAGGATCTTGGTATTAGCGACTCGAACATGCAGCTGGGAATCCTCATTCGCAAGGGTGTAGGTGGCACGTGCCCCCTGCGAGCTCAGGCACGGCGCATGGCAGGCCTTCTTAGCGCCCTGCTGGGCGAGCCGCCAGCAGAGCCGGCAGCGCCTGCGGAGCCGCCAGCCCCAGCAGCGGCAGGTGCGCTCGCAGCGCCTGGTGCGGCGGGAGCAGGCATGGCGGGAACAGGCGTGACGGAGCCAGCCCGGCTGCCCTCCGCAGCCACACCTGACAAGGCCGCAGCGATTGTGGATGCGCTGGTGGGGGCTGTGGAGGCCAGCGCTGCAACTCAGCAGCTGCTACAGCCTGCACCTTTGGCAGAGGTCCCGCAGACCCCCCTATCTGGCGAGGTGTTGGCCCCCGCGCCCACGCTCGTCACCTCGCTGGACATTCCGAGTCCTGCCACTGTTAGCAGCGACAGCAGTCCACTGGTCAGCCTGCAGCCCGCTGCCTCTGCAGTGCTGTCGGCAACATGCAGCAGTGGCATGGAAGTGCACGCAGCAGAGCACGGTGGCCAAGCTCTGCCCCACAGCAGTGCGGCAGTCCTGCAGCCGCTGCACTCGCCAGGCCAGCAGCAGAGCAGCTCGGATGATGATCTGGAGGAAGGAGAGATCCCACAGTCGGGCCTGACAGAGCCTGTGAAAGAGGCGTCGCCCGTACCAGGCCAACCGACGCAGCCGCCAGTTCAGGCTGCAGTCAGTGGCCTGGAACGAGTCCTTAGTGCTGGGCAGGATCTCGGTCTCAGTGGAGGGCAGGATCCAAGCAGCATGCACGTGGCGGCACATGCGGCGGAGGAGCTGGCCGGGGAGGAGGGAGTTGAGGAGCTGCTCCAGGAGATGGAGGAGGAAAGTGCAGAGGAGGCGCAGAGCACGGCAGCAGGTGGCAGCAGCGGCAGCGGCGCCGCGCCGGCCGCAGTCAGAGGTGGAGGCGCTGCGAGCACCAGCAGTGGCGGAGCTCCTCTGCAGCAGCCCCGTCTGTCATTGTACACGTTTTCCTTGCGCCTGGAGCTGTATGTGGAGCAGGAGACCTGGAACCGCTTGGACAGGTGGGCGAGAGGGAGGTGGCTGAGGGATGAACCATGGCTGGCTTTACGCGAACGGTGTGGGACTCAGTGGCCTGCCCCACCCTTTGGAGCATGCAGCGAGGCGCGCAATGTGCTGCACACTGTGGCCCGCTGCATGGAGCGGCTGCTGCTGGAGCGCCTGGCTGCTTTCAACCTGCGGCGGCTGCGGGAGTATGCCTCGCGCCTGCAGGCCACGGTGGGGGCCGCGTCTCTGGGCAGCCCGCTGGCGAGGCTTCTGCTGGGCTGCACAGCGGCAGTGAGGCAGTGCAGCGGCGATCCTATTGCAGAAGTGGGGCCAGGAGGGGCGGCGAGCGCTGGCAGCGGCACGCCCGTGGGGGAGGCTGGGCTCTCGCAGCCAAGGCCCGAGGCTCCTCCGGGAGGAAACTACTATGCAGCCGTCGCGCTGGCGGCAGCTTGTGCAGCAGCAGCGGACGCAGCCCAGCTTCCACGCGCGGGCCTGCAGGCGAGCATGTCGACGTGCCAGGCACACACCACATCCCTTGACCATTTCAATGACACTCAGCTTGGTCTCTGTGCACTGCTCTCTGGCCCCTCTCCTCGCAGGTGCCATGGCCATTCTACTTTATTGGCACGCGGGACTGCTTCTCCTACCACTTGGTGCCTCGGATGAGCACTGTGCAGGTGATTGGGGAGGGACGCGGTCCAGGGGGAATCGGGGCCATGAGCGGTGCCCGAGAACAGAATCAGACTGAACCCCTGGTTGCAGGCAGACGGGCGCACCTTCTTGCGCTCCGAGTGGTTCTTTCCTCCCGGCCAGCTGCCCTCCGATTACCACCAAGTGGTCGGCGGGCAGGTGCTGCAGGGCCAGCATCAGCCGCAGCAGGACGCACCGGTGGGGCAGCTGGACCAGGGCGCGGAGGCACGGCAGGAGCGTGGCCTGCGCAGTGGGGAGAGCGCCCAGGCAGCACCAGACGAGGGGGCACCAGAGGAGGGGGTGGAGATGGGCCAGCACCACCAGCTCGACCAGAGCGGCAGCAGAGGCGCAGCCGCCACGGGCACAAACGGATGCAGCCGGCCAGAAGAGCAGGCCTCGTGCCGTGCGGGCGCTGCAAGCGGCGCGCACGCCCTGCTGCCAGTCGGGTGCACCACCTACGTGGAGGTCTTCACCGCTGCTGAGGTGGCGGCAATTGAGGCGGCCTGCGATGGCCTGGACGCCCATGCCTCGGATGGCCTGCTGCCCGACAGCTGCTTCCACCGCACCAGCACCAAGGCGCGCACCGGCACTGCATACCTACCACACCGTGCACCTCTGCCAGCAGATGTTTCAATTCTCGATCATCTCCTTTGCTCCACTGACGCCCCCCTCCCAAGCACGCAGGGCGGCATGGCCAAGCGGACAAAGTACTTTTTCGGGGCCAGGTACAGCTGGACTCGAGAGCAGCTGGCGCAGCCCAATGCTCGCATAGCCGGCGGCGTGCGTGTGGACGTGCCGCCGCTGCCCCGCTGCCTGCGCGTAAGGCCAGGCCCCCCACCTCTCGTTTGCCTTGTTGGCTGCTCAGCATGGTCCAACGTGCGCCTGAGGTGTCGCTCTGAGTGCACACTACCTACGGTGCTTTCCCGCCACTGGATTGCAGGAGCTTGCAGAGGCGCCGCTGGTGGCGGCCGGCCTCGTGCCGCCCGGCTTTGTCGACTCCATCGCCTGCAACATGTACCACGACGGCAGCGAGGGCCTGCAGGTGAGCGCTGCTCACGTTGTTGTGTGCCGCCTGTGTGCGCAGCGCTGATGCTGCCATGCCATTCGATAGCAAGCATGCACTTCTGGCCATGCACTTCAGCCATGGATCTGCCCCCCTCGTTGTGCGCAGAGCCACTTTGACGACGCGGCACGCTTCAGCCAGCCCATCTTTTCGCTCCGCCTGTTCAGTGACTGTCGGCTCAGCTTTGGCACGCAACTCTATGGGTGTGTGCGCTGGCTGCCTTCCCTGCACACCTAAATGGCGCAGGAAGGCCAGGGGGGTGTTCTGGCAGCCTTGGGGCGCCAGAACACACAGTGTCCCTGCCCTCAGTTTGCGGCAGTCACTCCCTCCCCCCCGCCCCCGCAGCTCCACCAACGGAGCGTTCTGCATCCCCCTCCCGCACGGTGCCGTGTTGGTGCTCGAGAAGGGAAGCTACGCCGCGAATGGCGTCAAGCACTGGTGCGGCGGACAGGCCGCGGACAGGCCGCGGACAGGCCAGGCAGGGGCGCTGTTGTACTCGCGCTCATCCTCCTCTGGTGGTGGTGGGTCGGTCGCTGTCCACACGGGGCCTCCTTTGCTCATGTGTGCTGCAGCGTGCGGCCCATGGACATGGCCGGCAAGAGCGCTGCGCTGGTCCTGAGGTGTGTGGACAGCCGGGGTTGCGAACTGTGGCCAGTAGCATGTGCGCAAAGCCATGACACATACACGCTCGAGTTCAAACCGCCGCCTCGGTGGCTGTGCTTCACAGACGCATCAACCCCGAGGCCCGCCTGGCGGCCGAGCAGCTGCACCTAGAGGAGACCGCAGAGTGGATGGCCCGGCTGTCGCTCGTCCACGACCCGCTGTGCTGCGCCGCGCCGGCGCCGGGCATGCTCAGCGGCCATGGCCGCGGCGGCAGGCCCGCACCAGCGGCGGCGCGGCGCGAGGTGTGGCGCTGCATCGGCAGCATGGTCGCTCAGGTGGAACAGCGATGCCAGCAGGAGCAGGTGAGGGCTCGATGCATGCCCTCGCTCTGCTGCTGGATGCCAATGCATTGCGTGCCGCGTGCCGATATATCTGCTTTGGAATATGATCAATCGGTTCATCTTCATCGCGTCCCCCTCGTCAGGCGGACGGCATCACCGCCCAGCTGACGCTGGTGTCGGCGGTGCGGAAAGTGGAGGCGGCCAGCCGGCTGGGCTTGGACCTCAGCCACTCAGGGCCGGCCGAGGTATTCAGCGTGCTGGACGACCTGCTGAGCTGGGCCGAGCGCTTGGAGCGGCAACAGCAGCGGCCAGGCTGCAGGGCGACCCCGCCCGCGCCGCCGCCGCCCCTGCCCCGGCGGTGAGCATCCCGCAATATGCAGCACTGCGCACGGCTGCTCGCCTGCTGGGTGGCTGTGGCTGTGCTCGGGTGGCTGCGGCTGTGCTCATCTTCCGGCTCCGGCTGTGCTCATCGTGCACGCTGCGCTTTTCCATGGTGTCGCAGGCCAGTGGCACCGAGCGCGGCAGAGGAGGTCACGCGCTGCTTGGATGTGATGGTGCGTGCGGTGGAGGCAGTAGACCGCCAGGAGCGGATGGCAGTGTGCGAGGTTGCAGCAAGCATGGTGGAGTGCGTGGAGCGGCGGTCGGCCTGGGTGGCTGGCGGCTGCCAGGGAACACAGCCGGCCTATGTTGCGCTGCAGCTGTGCGGCACCCGCCGTGCCAGAACGGCCCGCAAGCTTCTGCACGCTGATGCTACGCCCGCCAGCAGCCCTGCTGCGCTGGCCACAGCAGGCGGCGTGGACTTTAGGCGCGTCGCCCTGCTCGCCCATGTGATTGCTGGCCAGCAGCTGCTGGCCAGCAGCGCGACTGCGGGCCTGCCAGCAGCCGAGGTGCGGACTGTGACGGCCGCCGTGCAGCAGCAGCTGGGGCTGGCAAACGAAGCTGCCCTGCGCCAGGCCCTGCTCGCAGCAGCTGGCGGCTGCGCGACTGGCATGGCCGCCAATGGCCCCGTGGTGCTCACGTCGCAGCAGCAGCAGGCTGCTGTGGCACTCGTTGCCAGCGCGCTGGCAACGCGGCAGCTTGGCGCGCTGCCCGCCCCTCAGCACTGACCATTCTATTGTGCTATGTTGCTATGTTGCTATCTATTTGCTACTTAATTCTCCGCATCCCGCTCCGAGCAACATAGATGGAGGATCGCAACCCTGGCAGGGGTGTTGGCCAGGGGTGTTGGCGGCAGCGGCGCACGGTGACGCAGATGCATGCAAGCTCATGTGCGCTTAGATGACAGGTCTGTCGTCCTTGATGCATCACTCGTCCCAAACTGGCCGGCTGGTCTGACGTCGCCGGGTCCGCTGCACTGCAGGTCACAGTCACCAACCCCGTGGCTAGAAAAATGAAGGCTCTCCAGTGTGCGTTTGAGACTTCCGACTGCCACAGGAACCTCCCCAGAGCAGTTTGAGACGGGGAGACGGGGCCTCTGAGACCTCGCGAGAGGCATGCCATGATGCGGGTTGGCGATGGCCAGCCCCAGGGCGCATTTGGAACAAAATCGGTCCCTAGGAAGACAATGGAACAGTCTGGTCACCAATGGAGGCCTAAACATAACATGATGGGCCACGGTGGAGGGGTTGGCCAAGTCAGGTTCTAGCTCAGGCACTGTCAGGCTACGTCCCTTGCACAGCATCTTCTTGAACCGAAATGGGAGCGATTACGCAGGGTCTGAGGGGCGGACGTCGACGGACCTGGACGACTGAGCCGTCGATGGTGTTTCGCAAAGTGCACTCGTTTCTGCTCCCCTGAAGGCTTCTTGTACCTCTATAAGAGCGAAGGAATAGAGCAGGGCGCCGGAAACCAGCTTTGCAGAAACTCAATTTTTGATGCCACCTGGCGCCCCCAGGTGGTGCAACGCCACACCAGCCCTGCCTCATCTCTCTTCCGAAAGTCCCTAGATGCGCAAAATAGCGGTTTCTTCGCGCGCTGAGGCCTAGAGGGCAAGGCAAGCTCAGGCAATGCCAGGACAGTCCGTCCCATCCCCCGCTGCAAGCTAATTTGGCTTATAGAAGGTCTACGAAGACATCGAAACAGCAAGGAGGCCGATTTTAGGGCCGCCGATAGGCTCGACACGAACGAGGCCCGAAATGCCGGTCCCTGTCATTCAAAATAGCTCTGTTAGACTACTGGAGGCGGAAGGACAGGGTCTGGGGGCCTAATTTTTCTCGAGGCTGTTTTCCCATGGGTTGGTGACTGTGACCGCAGGTGGCCGCCCGCCCCCCACCCACCGCCGCCGTGATGCACCAGTTCACACGTCTTCCTTCGCTCCCTCTTCGCTACTGCTCCGATCGTGCCTACTCTGATCGCCTGCGGCCAGAAGCCTGTCGGGTGCTTGCTGTCGCGATGAGCAGGAAAAAGGAGGAGCGCGGCTTCCTGCCGCCCGCGGCCCTGCAATCCGAGGTGATGCTGCCGAGGGCATGGGGCTTTCGCGCACTGCAATGATGGCGCGCTCCAAAGGACGCTCACGGCACACCCGGCAGCGCGCGTTCAGAGCTATCTCGAGCTGACGGGGATTGGCAGCGCCGCAGACACTCCCGCCGCTCCCCCTCCGCCCGCTCCTGCTGCCGCCGACTTTCGCTCACCCTGCCCTCCTCTTTGAATCAATCACCTGCAGGTCAACCGCACGCGCGTGCTGCTGCAGCAGGCGGAGAAGGAGCACGCGCGCGCGGTGCAGTCGCTCGAGTCGGCGCAAGCGCGCGTGGAGCATGCGCGCGGCGCGCTGGCCTCCAAGGCCGCCGCGCGCGACGCGGCGGTGCAGCATCGTGCAGACACCGAGACCGAGCTGCAGGTGCTCTTCAGAGCTGCGTTGCTTGCGTGTCGGGCTCTGTGGAGCCGTCATGAGGAAGCGCTCGCTTGCACTTGGCAACACATTGTGTTCCAGCTCTGCACTCGTCTTCCCCTGTGCTCACATGCCCCCTCACTCATCCCATCCCTCGCAGGTGGCCAAGTACTTCTCGCAGCACTTCACCGCCGTCTGGGAGCGCAAGGAAGAGGAGCTGGCCAAGTCGGCGACGGCAGTGCACCGCTCGGAGGTGGGCGGCATGTATGGGCATCACGGGACGGCGCCGGCCCGCTCCCCTGCGGCGCGGAGCGCATTACAGTGTCCACCAGGCTAGCAGCCGCACGTGCCTGGTGCTTTCGACGCCGGGTGGCTGGCAGGCTGGGACACACTATGCGTGTCCGCCGGCCCGCGCACGTTCCTCCTGCGCAGGTGGATCTGAAGCAGGCAAACACTGCGGTGGAAGGGGTCAAGAAGCACGCGGTGACGGCGCTGGAGGTGCGCGGGCCGACGCATAGCGCCAGCGCCTGCGCGTGGCACTGCCGGCTGCTGCCCCGCGGCGGCGGGCGGCCCGGAAGGAGCGCTAGTGAGGAGCGCTGCCGCGTGGCATTGGCTGAGGAGCGGGTGCCGTGTGGCATCGGCTGCCACGGTGTCTGCACTCGTCTGTTCTTCTAGCGTCGAACTGCACAATTAAACCCGCTGTCCACCCTCTCCCCAGGTCAAGGAAGACGCAGACAAGCAGTTGGACCGGGCGCGGCGCGCGTTTGAAAAGGCCAAGCGCAAGGCGGAGGAGGCGGCCGAAAAGGCGCGGGTGGAGGAGGCGGCAGACAGGGGGCAGCACGACGGCGACGATACCGGCGCGCACACGGCGGCAGAGGCGCTGAAGCAGGCGGCGACGGCAGTCCCTGCAGGCGCGACCCCCGCGCCGGTGCTGCTGGGGGCAGGGATCCCTGGTGTGGTGACGGCGGAGCAGCTGCGCCAGCTACAGGGCGTGGCGGCGGCTGGGCTGGCGGCCACGGGCGGCATCCCTCCAACGCTGCTGGCCTCCTACCCAGTAGCGGCGCACGCGGCCATCATGGCAGCCATCACCCCCGGGGTCGCGCCTGTGGCTGTTGCAGCTGCGCCAGCCGCCCCCGCCGCCACCCTCGAGGTGGGCGCCAAGGCCAGTGGCGCGGCTGCCGAGGCGGCTGGCGGCACGCCCAAGGCGGCCAACGGTGCTACCAAGCGCGGCCGCTCGCGCAGCAGGTCGGGCAGCAGAGAGCGGCGGCGGCACCGCGCTGGCAGCCGCAGCCGGTCGCGCAGCAGGGAGCGGCGGCACGGCGGGCGCCGCAGTCGCAGCCACAGCCGCAAGCGCCGCCACAGCCGCAGCCGAGAGCGCCGCCGCAGCAGCAGGGAGCGCCGCCGCAGCCGCAGCAGGGACAAGGAGGAGCGGGAGAAGGGCAAGGAGCGAGAGAAGGAGCGCGACAAGGAGAAGGAGAAGGAGCGCCGCCGCAGCAGGAGCAAGGAGGCCAAGGAGGAGCGGCGGTCGGGGCGGAGCAGGAGCCGGGAGCGCGAGCGCACGAGCGGGCGGCAGGTCGACCTATCCAAGGTCGAGATCCCGTCAGCGTGAGCGTACCACCGGCTGCAGAATCGTCCCTGTGGGGGGGAGGGTGCAGGGCGTGCCGCCGTGCGCACGCAATACATGCGTCGCGCCGCCTGCCACCGGCCGCCGCCCCCTGTGCGGGGCGCTGTGCGGGGCGTCGGCACCTTGCATCTCACCGACGTGTTTGCAAGCCAGTGCTAAGCCCCATGGCTGCGGCGCTGGCCCTGCTGTGCCGCAGCGTATACGAGGCGTTCAAGCGGGCGCTGGTGGACAGCTTCCTCTCCAAGCGCCCGCCCTTCAACGTCAGGTGCGACGAGAGGGCCGCTGGTGGCACGGCGCTCGCCACGGCGCCCGCCGCGCCTGGCGCGCCCTCGCGCTCGCCCATCTAGCTGCGCCTTCGCCATCGCCCGTCGCTATGCCTTCAATCCGACCAGCCGTCACCCGTCACCATGTGCCCCTCCCATCCCCGCCACCCGCAGCCTCATCAACGACCACATGCGCAAGCTGGACAAGCGGTGGAACGCGCCGCGGGCGCTGGGCATCACCTTCTCGCAGGCGAGGGCAGAGCGGCGGGGGAGGAGCCGGGGGCGGGGCCCGAGGGGCCCGCCAGGCACAGTGCCGGCGGGCCAGGGCCCAGCACGCGACCGGGCGGCGCGCCGGGGCGCGCGAGCCGAGAGCACGAGGCATCACCCGCCTCGGCTGGCACTCCGGGCCCCCCAGTGCTCCTGTGCCGCTGGCATCCCCACCCTTTTCTTTCACCTTCTCCTTTCCAGTTCTGCGAGATCATGGAGCGGCGGGGCGTAATGGAGGTGCGCCGCGCGCCAGAGCTGACCGAGGTGGTGGGCTCGAGTTACGCCGAGGCCAAGCTCGCGACGGCTGGGGTCACCGCCGGCAGCGCGGGCGGCAGCGCGCGGCGCCGCTCGCGCTCGCCCCCGCGCCGCCGCTCGCGCTCGCCGGCGCGGCCGGCGGCGCGGCCGGCGCACTCGCCGCAGCGGTTCCGCTCGCGCTCGCCGGCCGGGCGCGGCGACGGGGAGCGGTGGGAGATGGGAACATGAGGGGCCCAGGAATGCACGTGGCTGGTGTGGGCTGGAGCGGTGTAATGCCATGGTTGCATGGAGTGCTGTCATGCAGAGGAAGAACGTCTTGGCAGTGGGCATGTGACAGTGCGTTGCGACTCGACCCTGCGGTGAAGGCGGGGCTCGAGGCGGGCGGAGAAGGGGCGGCCGCAGTAGCTTCTGTTGTGCGCTCCTCTCATTCATCCGATTACCGCGTCGCTGCACTCCACTGCTACCCGTTCAATCGGAGAGGACGAGGAGAGACTTCGTTCGCTGCAGCGTACAGGGTGGCAGTAGAGCGTCCTCAGGCGCTCTGACAGCAGGTGATCGCCGATCGGCATACAGAGAGAGAGCGGAGCAGCTTTCGCGCTCGCGATCATCGCGACTTGCCACAGCGGCGACTGCATGCGCCGTGGGCAGCTGCACCGATGCCAGCGTCCCAACAGCAGTGCGATGGAGGTGCTCCTGCTGCTAGCTGCTTACTCGCGCCGCCCACGCCGCCCGCCCGCGCCGCCCCTCCTCAGTTCGACACAATGAGTCGCCGCTATGACAGCAGGACGACCATCTTTAGGTGCACACAGTCTCAGGGGGGGAGCTGCGTGCAGTTGCCGGCTCGGTGCAGCGCCAGGGAAGCCTGTGTGCCGCTCACCGCCTGCGCTGCCCATGCCTGCCTTTGACCATTCCGCTGCCCACGCCCATCTCCCTCCGCAGCCCGGAGGGCCGGCTGTACCAAGTGGAGTGAGCTGGGGCCCCCGCCGCACATGCCGTGCTGCCAGCGCCCGCAAACCACCCTCGCCTGCACTCGCCTCCCGCCGATTGGCCCCTCTCATGCCTCAAGCTTGACCCTAACCTCCACCTTGTGCCCTGTGCCCACAGGTATGCCATGGAGGCCATCTCCAACGCCGGCTCCTGCATAGGCGTGCTCGCCAAGGACGGGGTGGTGCTGGCGGCCGAGAAGCGCATCACATCAAAGGTGGGCCCGGGGTGGAGCTCAGATGAGTGGAGCTCAGATGGGCGGGAGGGGAGGCCCCGGGCAGCACTGCGATGGAGCTCAGATGGGCAGGGACCTCTGTCCTTGAGCGAGGCGGCGCCGGATGGCTGCTGCAATCACATGCGCGCTGCGGGCCGGGGCAGCGCCCCTGTAGCGCCGCGCCGCATGCTCTGGGCGCCACACGCGCCTGCGCGGCGCCCAGCGCTGACGCGCACATCCTCGGTCCCGCGGCCCCGCCCTTGCCGCAGCTGCTGGACACGACGGCGGTGGGAGTGAAGCGGGAGAAGATGTATAGGCTGGATGACCACGTGGCTTGCGCGGTTGCGGGGATGACGGGTGGGTGATGGCATATGGCATGGAGCGGTGCAGCGCGGGAGGAGGGCGTGCAGTGGCCTGGGCAGCAACGGGCATGGCGGGCGAGCTGCCACACAGAAAGGAGGCGTGAAGGAGGAGCAAGCTTGAGGAGGCCATCCTCAGCTGACGTGCACGCCGCCCATGCCCCGCCACCTGCGCTCCCCAACACGCTCGGCTGCGTCGCCTGCACCTCGCCCAACCTGCCCCGACCCCCTCCCCACCCTCCGGCCTGCCTCCGGCCCTCCCACTCGCAGCCGACGCCAACATCCTCATCAACGCCTGCCGCCTGCAAGCCCAGCGCTACCTCTTCCAGTATGGGGAGCCCGTCCCCGTGGACCAGCTGGTGCGGGGGCTCTGCGACACCAAGCAGGGGTACACGCAGTACGGCGGCCTCCGGCCGTTTGGCGTCTCGCTGCTGTATGCTGGCTGGTGAGGCGGAGGGAAGGCTAGAGGCAGGAGGAGGGGTGGTGGGAGCGCGGGAGTGCGGGGATGGGAATGCTGGGAGCGCGAGGAGGGGAGGCTGCACCGCTTGGCGCGCCGCTGCTTGGCACCGGCGGGCTGCTGTCTGTGTGGCGGTGTGGGAGGTTGCGTTGGCAAGCCCGTCCACGCGCACCCCAACCCTCGCGCTCGCCCGCCCTTGCGCCCGACTGCCCCCCCTCCTCGCCTCCCCTCCTCCACAGGGACAAGCACCGCGGCTTCCAGCTGTACCAGAGCGACCCCTCGGGCAACTACGGCGGCTGGAAGGCCACCGCCATCGGCGCCAACCACCAGGCCGCCACCAACGTGCTGCAGGGCGACTATGCCGACGAACTGAGCCTGGAGGAGGTGTGGGTGTGTGGGTGTGTGGGTGGGTTTGGGTATGTGAGTGGGGGGGGGGGGGGGGGGGGGGGCGGCAAAGCCGCGCCCCGTGCACTGCCCCGCGTCCCCCCCC
>PCFQ01000073.1:64746-78852 GCA_003063905.1 Chlorella sp. A99 | reverse complement strand
CGGGGCGGCAAAGCCGCGCCCCGTGCACTGCACCCCGGCCCCCCCCCCCCCCTCCCCCCCCCTTACACACATGCCCCCTGCGGCCCACCAGGCGGTGAAGCTGGTGGTCAAGGTGCTGAGCAAGAGCATGGACAGCACCACGCTGTCGCCGGAGAAGGTGGAGCTGGCCACGCTGTCGCGGGACGAGGCCAGCGGGCGCGTACAGTACAAGGTGCGGAGGACGCGCGGGCGTCTGGGTGGGCAGCTGCCTGGCGGTTGGCTCGTCGAGTGGCAGAGCTGGGCAGAGCTGGCGTGAGGGATGGGGAGTGACGCCACGATGAGGGTGCGCCCAGGGCCCCTCACGACGCCAGTGACGTCCCTCCGGGGCGGCCCCTTGCCAACCTTTCCCACTCCTGCCCTCGTCCCTCCCAGGTGTATGAGGACGCCCAGCTGAAGCCGATCCTGGACGCTGTGAATGCCGAGCAGGCCAAGGAGAAGGAGGAGAAGAAATGATATCATCACGTGTGGCAGGGGCGGCAGCTGGGCCTCGCAGCGTTGCCTGGCCTGTAAGCACGCAGCCTGGCCTTGCCAGAGAGCAGGTTGAGGACACTGTCATGGACACGACTCAGCTTCTCTGCACGATTACACGCCTCACAGCAGCTTGGGGCCTCGGTACGTGCCTCGCGCCCCGGGGCCGATCCCATTCGCCATCCCCGGCGGCAACGCCGCCGCGCTGCCGCCCGCCTGTCGTCGCCGCTGCTCCTGCTGCTGCCGCTGCTGCTGCATCGCCGCCGCGGCCGCGGCCGCCCCGCCGCCTCCATGCACGGCGCCATTGGCGCCCGCGGCCGGCCCCAGCGCCGACGCAACCACGGGGGTGGGCCCGGCGTTGGCCTGCTGCCGCGCGAAGAAGGCGGGTGCCAGCTCTGGCAGCCACTTGGCATCGATCGCCACGACATCGCGCGCGTACTGCCTTGTGGTGCGGACCAGCTCATTGAACACAATGCACTCGGGCTTCTTGCTGCACAGCACCGAGGAGGGGTGGATCGCCACCGCCTGCCCCGTGGAAATCACCTTGTAGCTGCCTGCGGCGGGCGGGCGCGGCACAGAACGGGGGTGAGCGGGGAGGCAGGGCAGCCAGTTGTGGGCACGTGGGCGCACAGGGCTGGAGCGAGCGGTGCGAATCATTGCAGAGTGCTGGCGCATCAGATGCGGCAGTGCGGCACGGGCGCCGTCAATCAAGACATGCCGACGCACCGTCCATCTGCCGCCGCGCGGCGTGGGGGAACAGCCCCGCCACCAGCGCGCGGCGCAGGAGCGTGGCGTCCTCGCCGCACGAACGCCGCGGGATGGACAGCCCGCCCAGGTGGCCGGCCAGCTGCTCGTAAATGTCGCCCGCCTTGCGCAGCGAGCGCACGTTGACAAAGTTGTCGCGGCACCAGCGGGCCTGGGGCAGGGGGCAGGGGTGGAGCAACAAAGCAACAGAGTGAGAGGAGGGCGACCCGCTGGCACGTCGCCAGTCGGGCCGCTGCCAGCGCGCCGCCCGCGCCCCGCGCACGATCCCGCACCTGCGCCTTGCGCCCCACCGCCCGGAAGGCGCGAAACACGTTGAGGAAGGTTAGGTGGTCGCCCAGGCTGCTGACGAAACGCGCGCGCGCCTCGGCCGCCTCCTCCTGCTTGTCCCTGGGTGCGTGGAAGATCGCGTCGCTCGACACCATGGCCACCACCGCCAGCGCCTCCTCGCTGCACCCCATCTCCCCGCTGGCCTGCGCGCGGTTCCGGGAGCGCAGGCGCGGCGGCGGGCGTTGCGGCGTCGCGACAGAGCAGCCGGCGGCCTCGCGAGCGCAGCGACCGCAGCCGCCGGCACGAGAAGGACTGCTGCATAGCGATGGCTGCCGAGGAAGCACCCTGCAGCTAGGCTGGGCCGGCAGCCATCGCTCACCAGCAGCACTTTGCCGTACATGGGGTCGACTGGCAGCTGCGCCAGCTGCTGCCCTGCGGCGGCAGCAGCAATGGCGGGCGTGGGGGCGTCGAGGTGACAGAGGCGCCAGAGGAGGTGCAGGACGTGGGCCTGAGCAGCAGGCCGCAGATAGCGAGACAAGGAAGTGCCGGGGCGGACGAAGTGGTCCAGCCTCCAGGCCCTCTGCCCCCATGGCCCATCAGCAGGCTCTCCCACCGCGCGCCTTACCCGTGGGCTTGGTCAGCTCGCCGCGCGGGTCCAGCGCCCCCAGCGCCAGCAGCAGCTCCAGCGAGCGCAGGAGCGAGGCGCGGGGCGGGGGGTCCATGAAGTCAAAACCCAGCACGTCTGCAACCCCGAGTGCCTTGAGCTGCAAGGGTGACGGCATCCCGGGTGGCATGGTTGAACAATAGGAGCGGTTGGGGCGCAGGAGGGCAGGGAGAGCGCGAGCACGAGGCGGGCCTTGGTGTGCGGGACCTCCGAGACACCGCTGCCCCTCGCGCGCCTGCCACGAGCGCCGGGTGCCCTGCCGGCGGGCAGCGGCGCGCCGGCTGCCCCTGGCCCCGCCCCTCGCCTGCAGCACGACTGAGGCCAGGCTGGAGCGCTGGATCTCTGGGAGGGTGGTGGCCGGCAGCTCCGCAAACGACTCTTCAGTGTAGAGGCGGTAGGCACGCCCTGGCGCCTCGCGGCCTGGAGGGATGTGGCAGGAGGGGCAAGATGAGCAGACAAAGACATGGCAGGATGAGCACACGAAGGGGCAGGGAGGCCAGTTGGTTGGGGCGTCGCTGGATAGAGTGCGGGAAACAACCAGCAGTGGCGCAGCTGGCGCAAGTCGGCGCGCCCCGGCGGCCCCTCCTCACCCGCGCGCCCGCTGCGCTGCTTGGCCTGCGCCTGGCTGATGGGCACGACCTGGAGGCAGTCGGCGCCGAGGCGGGGGCTGTAGCTGCGCGCCTTGACGAAGCCGGTGTCGACGACGTAGCGCACGCCGGCGATGGTGATGGACGTCTCGGCGATGTTGGTCGCCAGGATCACCTGCGGGGGCGCGTGCCGGCACGTGGGTGGGCACGTGGGCGCACGGGCGCATGGCAGGTGGGACCATATGTGCAGGCCGAGCGCGTGTGTCGGGGGGTGTGCACTGCGCGCCCGCGAGCCTCCAATGCGGCCAACAATATACGACACGTGTACGGCAAAACAACATGGGCCAACGCGCCCTCCCCCGCGCGCCCTCACCTTGCGCGTGTTCTCGGGCGCCGGCTGGAACACGCGCAGCTGCTGCTCGGGCGGCAGCGCCGCGTAGATGGGAAGGATAAGGAGGTCGGGGCGGCCGGGGTCGTGGGGCAGCGCGGCCGCCGCCTCGCGCACCAGCCGCTCGCACGACTCGATCTCGTCCTGCCCGGTCAAGAACACGAGGATGTCCCCGGGCCCCTCGCTGCAGTGCACCTGCGGGGCAGGGGGTGCCGACGCAGTGCAACTGAGGGCACAGACAAGAGGGTTTCATGCGGCGGGGCGCGGCGCAGGGCGACACGCCACGGCGCGGTGCGCCACACCTGCAGCGTCGCGTTGATCGCCGCATCCAGGTAGCTCTCCTGGGGCACGGCCGTGTACATAATGTCCACCGGAAACTGCCTCCCCTGCGTGTGTGGAACGACGCTAACCAATTGCACCCTCGCCCCCACGCCGGTACCCCCAACACCACGCTCCGCACTCCCACGCCGCGCTCCCAAGCACTATGCATCGTCCTCCCAAACATCATGCAACACGTCAGCATCAACGCACATCGCACCTCCACGTACGCCGCAAGTGCGCCGTCAAAGTAGCGCACAAAGGCGGCGGCGTCCAGCGTGGCCGACATGACGATCAGGCGAAAGTCGGACGCGCGGCGGGCGAGCACGCCCTTGAGCAGGCCGAAGAGCACGTCGGTGGCGACGGTGCGCTCGTGGGCCTCGTCCAGGATCACGACCTACATCCTCGGGGGGCATGCGCACGGAAAACTTGTTTGGGGGGCGGAGGGGCCCATCATGGCACGGTAGGCGTGCGGGAGCATGGCAACAACGCCGGCGAGGCGTCTGGACGGGTGGACCGAGCGCCGCGCCGGCTGCCATCTGGGACCCCCCCCCCCCAGCCTTGTCTCTTCCCACCCTGCCCGCACCCCACGCGCGCCTTATACGTGTGGAGCAGCGGGTCGAGCAGCGCCTCGCGGAGCAGCATGCCGTCGGTCAGGTACTTGATGGCCGTCTCAGGCGACGTGCGGTCGTCAAACCGGATAGAGTAGCCCACCTCCCGCCCCAGCTCCACGCCCAGCTCCTCCGCCACGCGCTGCGCGACGGTGACCGCCGCCACGCGGCGCGGCTGCGTGCAGGCGATGGCGCCGCCGGCCGCAAGGCCGGCGTCGCAGAGGAAGCGCGGGATCTGCGTCGTCTTGCCGCTCCCCGTCTCGCCAATCACCACCAGCACGCGGTTCTTGCGGACCTGGGGTGGGAGGTAGGAGGTGGGGGGCCAGAGTCGGGCGCGGGCCGTGCGGGTGGGGAGGGGATTGGCGATTGGTGGTGATTGCCACGCGGGTGGGGGAGGGGGGGAGGCAGAGCGTGCGGCAAGCGCACGTGGCCGCTAGGGAAGGCCTGCACCTGCTCTATGAACGCGTCGCGCGCCTCCCACATGGGCAGCGCCCGCCGCTCCGCCTCCAGCCGCTGCCTGTCGAGTGCAGAAGGGTGGGAAGGCGACTGTGCGGGGCTACGCCCAACACTCTGCGCTCGCTCTGGCGGCGCCTGCCCGCCCGCCCGCCCGCCCACCGCGAGCAGCGGCATATGCTTCCCCTCCTCTCCGCGCAATGACCGTCCCATGCACTTCAGCTGCAAGCGGAATGGAGCACCTTTTTGCCGCCACTGTGTCGCCGGCATTTTTTAGCTTCTGGCGCTCTTCATGTGCCATCCAAATGTCGAGGAGGGATCAGTTGTGAAGATGCAAGCTTGGCAAAGCACTTTTGAGGCTTGGCTTTTCCCAAAGTCAATTCCCAAAATCTTTCGCGCGCCTGTTTGCATAATAGTGGAACAGCAGTTGGTGCCGATCAATTCTGCGTCCAGAGTGCGCTATCAGCAGTGCTGAGAGGGCAAGTGACTTGAGCTCCTCGAAGGGGCCCCGTATGCCAAAGGCTCGCCTGCTGGCGAACCTGCGCTTGGCGGTGCTGTTCGATCCGCCTAGCAAAGGGCTGTGGGGCTCCCGCACGCATGTCCGCCGCGACCGCCCGCCGCGACTGCCAACTTGTCCCGCCGGCACCCCTGCGCAGGCCGTCTGAGAGCAAGTGCCGCCGTCTGCCCCACTGAAGGCGCCAGCGTGCCATGGGGCTGCTGTTCAGCAGCGCACACGATGAGCCTCCGCCCTCGGTCGTGCTCGTGCCGCCGCTGCTGGAGCGGGAGCGCAAGGGCAGGTCGCGCTTTGCCAAGAGCAGCTATGACAGGTGCGTGCGGTTGAACAGCAGCTCCTGGCTCGGTGGCACAGCTGGAACGGCGTGCTGTGCGTGGCGAGGCCAGCCAGACGGCCGCCGCCAGTGCGCCAGTCCATGGCCCGTGGCAGCGCCGCCACATGTCGCTTTTATGCCCTTGTCCGCCCCTCCCTCACCGCCCAGGCTCTTTGCCAAGCCCCAGCTGCGCATGCTGTTTGGCGACTACTTTGCCGAAGATCTGCGCGCCGTGCTGCACTTCCAGCCCCCCGAGGACGAGCACATGTCAGTGACCGTCAAGCTTGACGTCCCCCGCGCCGCGACGCCCGCCTACGTGGCGCCGCCACGCGGCAGGGGCGGCACTGCCACGGCGGCCGCGGCGGCTGCTGCCGCGGCCGCCGCGGCCGAGGAGGACGCGCCTGCGGGCGGCTCCATGACGCTGCGCTACCAGCCGTCGCTGGACAACCCCTACACTTTTGTGGACATCAAGGCCCGCACGCGCGGCAGGAGCAGCGCCGCCGCGCTGCGCGCCTGCCTCTTCGACCCGTCCACCCGCGTCGCGCTGTTTGCCACACTGCCTGTGATGGCCAGCGCCGGCGGCTCTGCGGTGCGTGCAGAGCACCGTGCGGGCCCGCCGCTGGTGACCCCAAGCTCTTTCGCACTGCCGTATGCTTGCCATTGCACTGCCTATCCTTTCCAAGCGCCTGATGGGGGAGACTCTGTCCCACCTTCTGACTTCTTTTGTTCATGTGGCCAATCCTTGCTTGGCCTGCAGCTGCAGCCCACCAACCTGGCAATGGGGCTCCGATATACGACGCCGGCCTTCTCCGCTGGCGCCATCGTCAACCCCAGCTCCAACGTGCTGCAGTCGGCCTGGGCGGTGCGCGCCAGCAGCGGCCGGTGTGCTCTGGCGCGCCAAGCTGGGCTGCTGCTGTTGCAGTGCACTCAAGCGTCGCTGCACTCGAGCATGGCCGCACACCGCAGAGAGCTAGCTGCTTGCCCGCCCGCCCAAGCCACTCCTGCATGCCGCCGGCGCAGGTAGGCAAGGCCGGTGCGCTGGTGTGGGGCGTGCAGACGCGACCCGCGCTGGAGCTTGGAGGCCTGTTCTCGCCTGCGACCGACAGGCGCGCGGCGCTGAGCAGCGCGGCGCAGCAGGCGCAGCTGGCCACGAGCTACGCGCTTGCCTACCAGCCAGAGGGGCAGGTGCGGCGTGGGGGGGCGGGGCAGGTGCTGGGTTGTGAGGTGGTGGGATGCAGGCGGGTTGGGGCAATGGCAGTGCTGCTGTGGGCGAGCTACATGCTGCGGTAAGTTCCACACTCCGGCCGCCGCTTGCTCGCCAGCTCACCTGCGCCCCCACCTCTCCCCTGCCCCTGGGGCTCGCACCCGCAGTCTGCATACCAGCGCGGCGTGTTCACGGCAGCGGTGGAGCTCGCGCACCACAGCGAGCTCAGCGTGTCATTCCTCCACCACATGGCCGTCCAGGCAAGAGCAGCGGGGAAGCAGCTCCTGCGCCGGGGCAGCACTGCATATTGCATCCTGCCAGGCAGCAGCCGGCCGCGCTGCGCCGGCGCTCGGCGCCGTGCAACCCACCCATGCAACAACTTATCTAGCCGCCGCGCCCCGTGGGTCCCTCGTGCCTCTGCCCGCCGCAGCGCAACGTGCACAACCCCTTTGAGGACAACGACGTTGTGGGCATCAGCAACTACATCGACGTTGGGTTCCAGGTATGAAGCAGAGGGGCCGATGTTGGTGGGCAGATGGAGAGATGGCGGGGCGAGAGTCAGCAGGCAGGGCTGAGAAGCGCGCGGGAGCACCTGGCCAAGGTCTTGGCTCGCAGCTCGCGCTGGCGCCCCCGCCGTGCTCGATCCGCTTCCCTGTCTGAAGCGCCTGCCCTCGGCTCCCCTCCTCCGCGCTGTGCAGATGGTGACCGACCTCGGGGGCAGCCAGGGCTCCGCCATGCGGCTGGGCGCCAGCTGGCAGGTCAACAAGAACGTGCTTGTCAAGGGGCGGGTGGGCCTGGACGGCGTCGCGGCCGCCGCCATCTTCCGCAGCTGGTGGCAGCCGTCTTTCACGCTGGGCGCGACCGCCAACCTCGACTTTCGCAGCCCGCGGCGGCCCAAGTACGGGCTGTTTGCGGCGGTGGAGACGTTCAGGAACCTGCGGTGGGCTGCTGCGCTGCTCTCGTTTCGTTTCTCTCATGGCGGGCCGCTGTGTGGCTGTGCTCGCTTGCACATGCTGAGGAGGTGATTGGCCCCGGGGGCAAGGGAGATGCGTCTGCCTCCTGCTGCAGTGCGTGCCCAGCCACACTGCTTCCCCGCCCCTGCCCCCGCAGCTACGAACGATCGGCCGAGGGGCAGAAGATGTCGGGCGCGCGCCTCACGCAGCGGCACGTCGCCTCCCAGGAGGACCTGGCCTACCACGAGGGCAAGGGCCTGCTGGTGCCGCTGGACGACGTGGACAGGGACCGTGCAATGCGGGGACAGCAGCAGGTGATGCCGGCAGGGGCAGAGTACCTGTGATGCCGCACCCGACGTTGCCAGGGCAGCGGTAGGCATGTGGCCTGGCAGAGGATCGCAGGGTGTTGCGCCAGTGTGACCCCACATGCGGAGTTTGTCTTGGGTTGGGATCTGCGACTGCGTTGCTTGTTAAACATCAGTTTTTGGATATCGACTCTAGCACCCGCCCGCCAGCGATTCGCCACTTGCCCGCTTGGCGGCAGGGCACCGTGCCCACCCCTGACCCCTGCCTTTGGCCCTTCTCTGCCACAACGGTACTCTGGTCACTTCTCTCTGCTTGTGGATGGGAAGGTCTGGAAGGGGAGCTGTGCGGAGAGCCACCAGGCATGCTCGCTTCTGCCGCCGGGGGGGGGGGGGGGGGGTCCTGGCGGACCCGGTCGCCCACGCCCTGCCAGCCGCCTCGGCGCCACTCGTCTCGGGGGGCAGCAGCAGCCCCCCGAGTATTTTGGCAGAACATCGAGCAGACAGATGAGACCAAAGAAAGCGGCGGCTGGCGGGCGGCCGCCCTGGCAACAGGGTGAGCAGGTGGCCCTCTTGCTGGTCGGACGATTGCATCGCTGCTCGGATTCGAACTTACCTGTGCCTCCGTCCTGGCATTCGCCACCGCCGAGCGAGCGTGGAGCGATGGAGAGTGCTCCTCGCTTGAAGAGACGGAAGCGATTGGATGAGGACGCTGTGAGGGTGAGCTCGAAATTAGGAGAGACGCACTGCAGGTCCCATGCATGAGACTCTGCCCGAGCAAGCCTGCGCCGCCCCCGCTCCACAGGCGCAGCAGCTGGAAAGCCTGCTGTTCGGCAGCGCGGCGGCAGGAGCGGAGGAGGAGGAGGAGGAGGAGGAGGGGCCGTCGGCAGAGGCGGGCGGCGGCGCCGGCCTGGGCGGGGCGCTGCTGTTCGTGGAAGACCGCGCGGGCGCGGCAGCAGCAGAGGCGCCGGCGCCCCGCCGCCAGCCGGTGTGGGAGGATGGGGACGATGAGCGCGTGCGGGTGGATGTGGCGGGGACGTCGCGCTTGCGCAAGCTGCGCGAGGCCGAGGAGGAGCAGGTGCTCTCCGGCCGGCAGTACGAGCAGCGCCTGCGCCAGCAGCACAGCAAGCTCAACCCGCGCACCGGCTGGGCGGCGCCAAGGGAGCGCGGGCGGCGGCGCGGCGCCGGCGCCGGCGGCGAGGCGGAGGAGGACGATGAGAGCGCGGGCGAGGCGGGCGGCGAGGCGGCGTGCCTGCTCGCGCGCGCGGGCGGCCTGCTCGACGGGCGGCCGGTGCTGGCGCCGGGGCTGCTGGAGACGACGCGGCTGCGGGACGCCAACCAGGAGGAGCCCTGCCAGTCGGTCGTGCGGTCGGTGGAGTTCCATGCCAACGGCCAGCTGCTGCTGACCGCCGGCCTGGACAAGCGCCTGCGCTTCTTCAACGTGGATGGGGTCCACAACCGCAAGGTGCAGAGCGTGTTCCTGGAGGACATGCCGGTGCACAAGGCGGCGTTCACGGGGAGCGGCGAGCAGGTGCGCGGCGGCGGGGCGCGGGGCACGGGCGGGCGGGACGGGCGGGCGGCGGGGGCGGCGAGGATGGAACGTCGTTGGTCCTGCAGGTGTGGGCCGCCGTTGCCCGAGAAGCAGCAGCTCATGCCGTGGCGCTGCCTCTTACCGCTGCAGCCGCGCTGCTCACATGCCGTTGTCCCCCATGCCCTCGTCCCCACATGCACACACGTGCAGGTCGTCGCCGCCGGCCGCCGCAAGTTCTTCTACGTTTTCGACCTGGCGGCGGCGCGCGCGGAGCGCGTGGCGGGCCTGCTCGGCCGCGAGGAGCGCAGCTGGGAGAGCTTTGCGGCGTCCCAGGGCTGCGGCACGCTCGCCTTCTTTGGGGCGGACGGCCACGTGCCGCTCGTCTCGCTGCGCTCGCGCCAGCTGGCGGGCACGCTGAAGATGAGCGGCACCGTGCGCGCCGGCGCCTTCTCGGCCGACGGCGCCGAGCTGCTGACCAGCGGCGGCGACGGCGCTGTGTATGTGTGGGACCTGCGCACCCGGCGCTGCCGCGCGCGCCTGCTGGACGAGGGCAGCCTGCGCGGCACGGCGCTTGCCGCTTCGCCCGACGGCCGCCTGTGGGCCAGCGGCTCCAGCTCCGGCGTGGTCAACGTGTATGACGGCGGCAGCACGGGTGGCGCCGGCGGCGGCGCGGCGCTGCCGGCGCCGGCGGCCGCGGCGCGGCCGCTCAAGAGCGTGATGAATCTGACCACGGCTATCGACACGCTGACGTTCAACCACGACGGGCAGCTGCTGGTCCTCGGCTCGCGGCTCAAGCGCGACGCCCTGCGCCTGCTCCACGTCCCCTCCATGACCGTCTTCTCCAACTGGCCCACCAGCAAGTCGCCGCTGCACTACGTGCACGCCGCGGCGTTCTCCCCCACGAGCGGCTACCTCGCCATTGGCAACGCGCGCGGCCGCGCGCTGCTCTACCGCCTGCACGCCTACCCCGCCGCCTGAGCGCCGCGGCAGCAGCAGCGCCTGAGCAGCAGCGCCTGTAACGCGCGCGCAAGTGTGTGACAGTCTGGAAAGGATGAGGCGTGGGGCGGTGGAGCACCAATTGCACCACGCTGCGTCGGCAGCCGTGCACATCCAGCCGCCGCCCCCTTCTTTCTTTTCGAGATCCGCTCTTCTCCCTTCCTGTCTGGCGACTTCACACTCTTGCGACTGCAGGGCAGGGCGCAGAATGGCGAAGCCGAGAGCTCGCCCCGGCGCCAGGCGCGCCCCAGCGCCCGAAATGCCCAGCGACGATGAAATAGACAAGCACTTTGCTGCCAAGGAGGACATCCTGCGCTTCGAGCAAGAGAGCAGCGGGGAGGAGGACCTGGAGGGCAGCGAGCTGGAGGCGCTGGGGCTTTCTGGCAGCGACAGCGAGCTCGACAGCGATGAGGAAGAAGGGAAGATTGGCAGGAGTGAGTGCTGGCACCATGCATGCTGCCGCGCTGGACACAGTTGCAGCCTGCAGCGGCTGCAAGCAAGGCCGAGGCGCAAGAGGAGTGCGAAGAATGTGACAGATGCACACGGCGTGCGCCGGGCGGCGGTGACGGCGGCGGCCGACGCTCAACCCGCCTCTCCCTCTCCCCCGCCAATCCCTCCGCAGTCGCCAAGCAGGCCAAGGCCCTGGAGGCCAAGCTGCGCATCGCGCGCGGCGAGGGCGAGGAGGGTGAGGAGGAGGAGGACGACGACGAGGGCGACGACGAGGGCGCGGGCGCCGGGCGGGGCTGGGGCGCGGGCAAGCGCACGTACTACGGCGCCGACACGGGCGACCTGGAGGGCTCCGAGGCCGAGGACGACGCGGCGGACGAGGAGGAGGAGGCGCGGCGCCTGCAGGCCGAGGCGGCGGTGGCGCTGCGCCCCGAGGACTTTGGGCTGTCGGCCAGCGAGGAGGAGGGGGAGAGCATTAGCGAGGAGGAGGGGGGTGGGGAGGAGCGCGCGGGCGTGGCGGTGGAGGAGGTGCCCAAGGACCTGGCGGCGCTCAGCGAGGAGGCCAAGCGCGCGGCGGTGGAGGGCAGCGCCCAGGAGCTGTCCGCGCTCATAGGGGAGCTGCGTGCCGCGCTGGCCGAGGTGCGCGGCCGACTGGGGCCGCTGCTGTCCGAGGTGCGCGGCGGCGGCCTGGCGACGGCCGAGGGCGTGAGCTACCTCGAGGCCAAGCACGCGCTGCTGTTGCACTACTGCTCATCGCTGGTCTTCTACCTGCTGCTCAAGGCCGAGGGGCGGCCGGTGCGCGACCACCCGGTGATCGGACGGCTGGTGGAGATCCGGGCATATCTGGTGAGGCAGGGGGCGGGGGGGGGGGGGGGGGGGGGGAGAGGGAGCCCCCTGGCTGACTGGTGGCGTGCTTGTCAGCTTGTCAGCTCGATGGGTGGACAGGGAGATGGGGGGGGGGGAGGCGCGAGGGGGGAGAGAGAGAGAGAGAGAGAGAGGAAGAACCCCACCAGGGGCACAGCGTGGGGGGGGGAGAGAGAAGGGGGGGGAGAGGGGAGAGAGACGAGGCGCGGCGGCTCAAATTGGCGGCCGCACGGGGAGGTGGGGGCGCGGGGCGGGCCGGGGAGCGTGCGGCCGCCCCGCCTGCTCGGCCGCCCCTCGCGCGGCCCCCCTTTACACCTCCCGCCGCCCTCACGCCCTGGCTGCCTCGCCCCCTCCGCTTTGCCGCAGGACAAGATTCGGCCGATCGATAAGAAGCTGCAGTACCAGCTGGACAAGCTGCTGAAGGCGGCCGAGAAGGCGAAAGCAGACACCGCCGGCGGCGGCGCCGACGCGGCGGGCGCGGGCGGCGGCGAGGGCAAGGGCGACGAGGGCGCGGCGGTCGCCGCCGGAGCAGACGGCCTCGACCCCCTGAGCTACGGGCCGCGGCCAGAGGCTCTGGTGCCCAAGGTTGCGGGTGAGGTGGAAAGTGAAGTGGAGGCAAGGGTCCAGGGGAGGCCGGCGCTCCCCGCGCATCGCGCCCGCCTGCGAGCCGCACCCCCTCCGCGGCACGCGCGAGCTGCGTGCCGCGCGTGCGCGCGCCCTGCCGCGGCCGCGCGACGGGAGCCGCGCGCCTGCCTCGCAGGCGGCGCGGCGGGCGGCGGCGGCGACGGCGGCGGCGCCTACCGCCCGCCCAAGCTCAACCCTGTTAGCATGGAGCTGGATGAGCAGCGCGGTCCCTCGGCGCGCGAGCGCCGCGAAGAGCTGCGCGCGCAGCGCCGCGCGGCCCGCTCCACCTATGTGCAGGCGCGCGCCGCCGCCGCCGGCCGCGGACTGCCCGCATGCTGCCCCCTGCCCCCCCGCCCTGCGTCGCGCCGCCGCCGCCACCGCAGAGCCCTCCTGGGCTCCTGCTGCGCCGCCGGCGCCTGGGCGGGAGCGGCAGGGCGGCGCCGCCGCGCGCTCCCGCTGTCCCCGCTCCGAGCCGCACGCGCACCCGACGCTCGCGCTCCCGCCGCCGCCCGCGTCCGCGCCGCCGCCCGCCCCCCCACAGGAGCTGGCAGCGGAGCTGGCGGGTGCACCCATGGAGGAGCGCCTGGCGCCGGCGGGCATGGACACGGCGGCGGCGATCCGTGAGCGGCAGCGCCTGGCGGCGAGGGACGACGTGGAGGAGGAGCTGATGGTGCGGGCCTCGCTTGTGGATTGTGTCGTTTGTGTTTGGCATTCTGGCATGTGTACCGCGCAGCCGCTTCGCCCTGGGTGGCGGCACCACCCAGCTGCAGCGCGGGCAGGCCGCGCGGCGACCCCCTGCGCCCACCGTCGCTGCCCCCCCGCCCCGTTCCCCCCCACGCCCGCCCTGGGCCCCCACCCACCCACCCCCACCCCCCACCCCCCACCCCCAGATCCGCGTGCCTCTGTCCAAGGAGGAGCGCAAGCGGCTCAAGGCGCAGCGGCGCGCCGGCCTCAGCGGCAAGGCTCTGCTCGACGACTTTGCCGACGACATTGCCGACATTGTGACCGCGGCGGGTGGGTGGGTTTGGGGGCCGGCGTGGCGTGTGTGGTACGCTGCTGCTGGCGCGGTGCGTCGGGTGGCGTGCTGGGTTGGCTTGCTGCCGACATGGCTCGGCAGCGTGTGTGGGATGTGCTTGCGCAGGCGCGAGCGGGAGGCGGGCGTGTGGGCGGGCGTGCAGGTGGGGTGGAAAGGTTCTTCTATGCGCAGCGTCTCTGTGATGACCCCCCTCCCGCCCCCCGCCCGCGCAGACGCGGGCGTGGACGGCGCGTTTGGCCGGCACCGCGCCTCGCAGAAGTTTGGGGCCGACCTCGTGGCGCCGGGCGGCCGCAAGGGCCGGTCGGGCGACGCCGACCTCCCCTCGCGCGAGCCCCTGCACGAGCGCCGCGCCAAGTGAGCGATGCGCGCTTGCCTCGCCCCGCGGCCCGTCCGCGCGTGCCCTGCTCCCCGCGCGGCCCGCCCTCAAGGCCGCCTTCTGCGGTGCGCCGCCTGCCGCCCCGCGCGCCTGCCGCCCGACCTCGACGTGCGCTGTCTGCCCCTCCTCCCGACGCGCGCCGCCACTCCCCCCGACGCGCGTGCGCTCGCGCGCCCAGGTACGACGCCGTGCGCGCGCGACAGGCGGCGGGCGGCAGCGACGACAAGGCGCCGGACGAGCTGGGCGGCGGCGGCGGCCGGCAGCGCGGCGGCAAGCGGCAGCGCGAGCCAGGTGCGTGGCACGGGCGCCGGCCCGGCCCCCCCCCCCCCCCCCCCCCCCCCCCCCCCCCCCGCCCCCCCCCCCCCCCCCCCCACCCACACACCACC
>PCFQ01000073.1:35160-61010 GCA_003063905.1 Chlorella sp. A99 | reverse complement strand
TTGGGGGGCTGCATGGGGGTAGGTGTGTGGGCGCATGCGTGTGGGGGGGGCGGCAGGCGGGGCGGGGCGGGGACGCAGGGCGCGCGAGGAAGAGGGAGCCGGCGGCCCCCCACCGACCCCGCCCCACCTCGGAGCCCCCGCGCCGCCCAGCTGCCCCCCACCCCCTGCCGGCACCCCGCCCAGGCGCGCCTGGTTGAAGGGCCAGGGCGTGTGCAGGCTCCAGATGTCGCAGATGTCTATCCGGTACTCATTCCCAAACGTCTCCTCAAACCCAGCTTTCAGCGCCTCTGCGCTCGCGCGGTGCCCGCCCCCAGTGTCGCTCATCAGCACCAGCACGCGCTTGGGCCCGCGCCGCTTGCGCCGCGCCCCCGGCGGCGCGGTCAGCGGCCACAGCGGCGCGGCGACCGCCGTGCTCAGGCTGCCAAACTGCGCGGCGCGGGGAAGGGGGAGGCGGGGCCGCGGCGGCGAGGGGGCGAGCGTGGGCGGCAGGGCTGTGGCCGGCGGGCGCCGCAGGCGTGCGTGCAGCGGCAAGCATGCATGCAGCGGACGCGCGCTCACAAAGCCAGAGGCTGCTCCGCCCATGCCGCTGCCGCGCCGCGCTGCCGCAGGCCTGAACAAGCCAAAGTTGGCGCGGGCCTTGCCGCCGCCCGCTCCCTGGCGCGGACCGCTGCCGCTGCCGCTGCTGCTGGCCGCCTTGCCGCCGCTGCCGCCGTGCCGCGCAGCACACACGACCGGCTGGCGCGATGTCGCCGCATCGCTCAGTTGCGACATGCCGCTCATAGCGCCTGAGCTGGTGGAGGCAAATGCCGCGAAGGGCCGGAGCTGCTCGATCCGTGCCTCCATCTTGGAGTAAACTGGCCCAGGAGGCACAGTGCGCGCCTTTCGACACGCAGGAGCACCGATTACCCTGATGGCCGCCGGGTCTCGGATGTGGCCGCACCCAGTTCAGCGCGAGCCCTGCAACAATTGGCTCTGTTGATTCGACGGTTAGACGGCTACGCGCCAGTGCTGCGGCTCGACAGACCTCAGCAGCCCCACTCTCTAAATCGGCACAGGCAAACGCTTGGCATGAATCTGCTGGCAGACTACAGCTCATCAGACGAGGAGGAGCAAATCGGCGACAAGGCGGCGCGCCTGCCGCCTGCCGCTCCCGCCAGCGCCATGGGCCTGCCCTCTGCCGCAGCGCTCCTGGGTGGCGGGCCTGCTGCCGATGCCGCCGCCATGCAGCCAGCACCTCTGGCGGGGGCCAAGCGACCAACACCAGAAGTGCGCGGCCCGCTGCCCAACCCGCTTGCACCAGGCGCCAAGGCGGCGCGTGGGCCGCTCGGCAGCAGCAGAGCGTCCACAGGCAGTAGCAGGCCTGGCGTCGGTGTGCTGCTGCCGCCCCAGCTGCGAGGCAGGCCCAATGTTGCCACCGAAGATCTCTCTGCAATGTTTACCAAGCGCACTCTGCAGCAGGCAAAGGCCAGCGAGCGCCAGCGGCAGCAGCAGCAGACGCCGCAGCAGCATGAGCAGCATGAGCAGCAGCAAGGCAGCGCTGATTGACCGCAATGCAGCTCTCATCTCCCTCGCTCTGTTCTGCTCTGCTTGGCATCCCTGCTCTGGTGCCCTTTGTGTCGCTCCAAACCCTGCAGCCTGTCACCTCGTCAGCCCAGGCTGGCGCCGACCAGGCTGGTGAGCCGCTCCATCGCCCGCGCGTACTGACAGCCCTGCCAGAAGACCGCCTCGCACCGGCTGCAGACCCAGAAGCCCTGGCCGCTGATCCCGCCGTTGCGATCCAGCACGGTCTGCGGGAAGAGGCGCACGTGGGGCGGCGCAACGACCGGTCGTCCGAACGCGCAGGCGTTCGACCAGGGCGCGACACGGCCGTGGCGTCGGGGCAGTGCAGAGGCGCCCACACACACCTGCGGCACGCTGTGGCCGGGGGGCAAGTCGTGCGCGTCCCGCGGCTCTGGCAAAAACTCGCCGTTGCACCTGTGTGCGGCAGTGCACCAGCGCGGGCGTTGACAGGGGCACGTGCCACGCCGCCACTTCCCAGCCACACTCCCACCGGCCAGGAGCCGGGCACCGCAGCGCGCCGGCGCAGCTGGCCCCAGCAGCTGCAGCGCGCCGCACGGCGAGTCGCGCCGCAGCAAGCTGCATCGAAAACGCGGGCGCACTTGGGGCACCGCGACAGGAGGTCGTCAGGATCGACGGCCAGGCCAAACGCCTGCAGCACCTCATCCAGCTGCTGGTGCTTGTTCTGTGCGCGCACCAGGTAGGCCAGGTCTGAGAGGTTGCGCGCCACAAACTGCCTGCGGGGCAATGCATGCGAGGGGTGGGGTACGTGGGCTACACGGATGGGGTGGGGGCGTCAAGTCCAGCTCGCAGCGCCCCTCCTGGCTGCACGCCTGGCCCTGTCCGCACGCCTGGCCGCCCGCACCGAGCCTGGCCTCCCCTCTGTCGCTGCTCCTGCTCTGCGCCCCTCCCCCGCTATGCGCCTGTCGGCGGTAAGGATGACACGGTCCTCCGCCTCGGCGCGCTCCACCAGCGCGCGGTGCGCCCCATGGCGCTGACCCTTGGGCGCCACGTCCAGCTGCTCGGCGTCTGCGCATGGGAGGTACATGGTTGAGGAAGCACGTTGGGGCGCGATGAAACAGCGAGGGAAGCGCCCTGGACTCCCAAGCCCAACCCTGCCCTGCTGCTCACCAAAGCCCAGCAGGCGCAGCTGGCGCGCCAGGCCCTGCGCCATGACGTCCGCGATGAAGGCGGGTCGCCCAGTTAGCCGGCGCTGACGGTCCATCCACGGCACATGCAACGGGAATCCGCCGCCCGGCAGCGCGGCGGCCGCGCGAGCGGCCTCTGCACCGCGCCGGTGGTCCCTGCGCGCCGCCGCGCCGCCGGGCTTGGGCGCCGGCAGCTGCTCCAGGTCGAGGCGCTGGCCCCAGTGCTCCGCCGCCGCCTTGAGCCGCGCGGCCGCGAACGACACCTGCGCCAGAGTCCGTGGTTGTGCCGCCGGCTTGAGCGCAGCCGCGTCCTGGGCGGCGGCGCTCGCCTCATGCGGCGCAAGGGTGCCGCTGCAGGGGCTGTTGCCACCGGGGTAGTCTGCGGGGCTCAGCTGCCTCAGATAGGCATCTAGGAGCAGCAGCAGGCAGGCCGCATCCAGGGCTGCATACTGCGACAGGGACGAGTACAGCCAGAGGCGGAGAGGGTAGGCACAGCAGCGCAAGAGGGCCAGCCTCGCAAGCGGCCCAGCCTCGCGCTCGCCGCGCGCAGCGCCAGGGGCGGCCCCCACCTGCTGCTGCTCCCGGCTCAACGGCCGATGCCCCCACTCCGACACTTGGAGTGTCTTGTCCAGCGACAGCCCCAGCTGCGCGGCGCACAGCGCGCTGAGGCCCTTACTGAGGGGCGCCGCCACACCAGGGGCGTGCGCTGCTGCCAGCCGCGCGTGCAGCGTGGCAAAGTCCACCCAGGGCTCGGCCACGGAGCCGGTACCCACGGCTTGCTGCAGGGCTCGCAGGTCGGTGGCCATTTGGAACCCGAGTTTCAGCACATCCGGCGCACGAAGCAGGTGCTGCAGCTGTGGCTGTGCCTCCCTGCCCAGCGCCAGCAGGTCGAGGAGCAGCACGCGGGCGCCGTGGGCCTGCAAGCAGGGGAACACCAGGGAGAATTGGCACCAAGCGTCGACGTGGCACCATGCGCCGACGTGGCACCAAGTGTTGAGCGGCAGCGTACGCCTCTCGCCTCTGACCACAGCGCCAGCGAGACCAGCGACGCCTTGGCGTGTCCCGGCTGCCACTCGCAGTCCAGGCCTACCACACTGGCTGCATCCAGCAGCTCCTGCGACGTGGGGTGGGGCAGTGGGGGCCGGGGTGCCTGAGCGGGCGGGCGGCGATGGCCGGCAGGGGCTAGCTCTCCCTGTGCTCTCCTAGCTTTGCTCCCGTGCTCTCCTGCGCCTCCCCGGAGGCTACAGACTACCTGCGAGCTCTCCAGGTCCCGCGTGGAGCCCACATACGTGAAGGGGAACTCTGTGTCCAGCGTCATCGTCGCGAGCGACACAGAGACGCGAGCAAGCGGGAGGGAGACGCAATGGAGATTGCGCGAAATGCACAACGGGCGGCTACGGCGACGGGTCCGGCGGCGACGGCGACGGGTCCGCAACAAATGCGACTGGCAGAGCACTCAGTGTTGCATTGCCACTGCTCTGAGCAGCTTTCACGGTTGTTCAAGCACCTACACAATCTGCCCGTCCTGGGCACACCACGCATGACAGTGCTGAGGTGCATAGCAGCGCGCAGCAGGCTGCCCTGCCACACCATCGCTGCAGCCGCCGCGCTAGGCAGCCTGCCGCCGGCGCTTGGTCAATATCTGGTACCTGCAGGGGCAACGGCTGAAGAAAATTGATGAAGAGTGACGAGGCGGTTCAACCGCCTCAGACACAAACTCACGCCGCCATCCCAGCAGGCTTGGCAGCGCCGCTGGCCAGCGCGCTCGCGCCCCGCCCCGCGCCGCCTCACCCGGCGTCGCCCGTCGGGTCGTGCAGCTCGGGGCTGCTGTCGTCCACCGCGTAGCCGAGCTTGAGGTAGAGCGCCGCCGCGCCGGTGTTGGCATGCAGCACGGTGAGCATGACGCGCGCGGCGCCGCGCCTGAAGGCCAGCAGCTCCAGCAGGCGCATCAGGTGGCCGCCCAGGCCCTTGCCCTGCGCCGCCGCCTCGACCTGGGGACCGCGGGCGCGGGAGGGGCGCGCGGCGCAGGAGCGAGTTTTTTTTTTGGTTTGGGTTGCACAGGTTTGCGCAGCATGCAGCCTTTGGAGCGGTCCGCGGGGCCCAGGCGTTGATGCCCTGCGTCCTCCACAGAGCAGCGGTCAGGCGCCCACGCACTGCGCACGCCTTGCCTGGATCTCGTACAAGTAGGCCACCGGCTCCGCCTCCTCCTCCTCCCACCGGAAGTGCACAAAGCCCACGGGAGCTCCTTGCGGCGCAGGCGGCGGCGCTGCCGCACCGTTCCCCAGCCCCCCCTGCCCCTGCTGCTGCCCCTGCTGCTGCTCCGCTGCGCCCTGCGCCCCGGCTCGCCCCAAGACCCCATGCCGCTGCCCAGCTTCAGACACGGCGGCAGGCTCGGCGGCCGCTCCAGCGCCCTCGCCGGCTGCAGCGGGCCGCATATACGCAACAATGAAGCGCGCCGCCGGGTCTGCGAGCTCGCCCCGCTTCTTTTCGTCGCTCCAGCCGCAGCCGTCGGTGAGCGCGGGGCAGGCGTCATACAGGGGCTGCATGTGCGTGCGGGTGAGGGCCAGCGCCCAGTCCAGGAGGCCCAGCGGCAGCGCGGCCGCTGTGTGGAAGCGCAGCTGTGCGGCCAGCCCACGCCGGTCATAGGTGCAGAACGCAGGGAAGTCGGCGAGCAGGTCGTCAGCCTGCACATTGTGTATTCCAGGAGTTCAGGAGGAGTTGCGTGCGACGAAGCCCTAGGGGCGGTGCCGGTGGCACTGTGAGCTCACGTCGTTCAGCTCCTGGAGGAGGCGCTTAAGCTGCTGCAGGCGCTCGGTCTCCGCCTTGCGCTGCGTCTTCTTGTCCTTGTTGGAGGAGACCTTCTTCGCCTGTGAGTGTGTGTGGTGTGGGAGGCATGCGGGCGGCGGGCGGTGGGCAGTGCTGTGGGCGGTGGGCGTGGCCACAGCGCCGCCCTGTGCCGGCAGCCACGCAACCGCGCACAGCGGTCGTGAGATCACCCAGCACTCTCACCCAGAACTCTCACCATCACGCCAGGCAAGGCAAGGCAAGGTGTCGACTGTAGCAACCCTTCTTGAGCAATCAGGAGGAGTGTTTCGCTATTGCACCGTCACCAGATGCAAAGGGGATAAGCAGAACGTTCAAAAACACGCCTCGGCCACCACAACTTGAATACTTGGTTGTCGCTTCGCCATGCGCCCTATCCTTCGCACCGTGCATTTTTCAATGCCCTCAATCTCGAGACCGATCTAGGGTCTCTCCGCTGGCACGGGCCCAGACCTGCTCCCGCCCGTTCGAGGATACGAGACCCCCGCTGGCTCAGACAGGGCTCTGGGAGACGGCGGGCCGCGCCAGGCCCGCGTGCGCTACTGGCAAAGGTGTTGGTCGCTCCCACGGCATTCTCCGCTCCCTTTCAGTCGGTGAGAGCGCTCGCTGGGGCACCGGCAGACGAGAGGGCGAGCGAGCACGGGCTGGGCGCCAACCCGCCACAGGCACACGCCGCAGGCTTCCTGCCGCTCGGCGCCTGGCGCCTGACCTGGGGACCTGCACTACTCACTGCTCGTGACACAGCACGCGCTGCTGTGCAGGAACTGCAGTGAGCGATGGATGAGGCAGCTTCAGTGGCATCGGAGCTGCAGGAGTCACAGGAGGGGGCAGCGGACTCGGCCAATTATGCGCAGACCAGCCCGGTGGGTCGTGGCGTTTATTTCAAGTCCTTGTCATTGCTGCTGCACGTTCAGTAGAATGCTGACCGTTAGCCGAGATGCTGGATTAGCACGAAGGGTCTGCAGGGGACTGAACTCGTTCTTTCCTCCCGCACTGCCTTTTGCAGCGCATCCCACGTAGCCAGGTCAGCCGTGCAGCGCACGCGGCCGCGCAGTTTGGCGGGCTGGTGGAGGGCACGTCGGCCGTGCTGTCAGGCTTATCGGCAGACGATGAGACTGCCCTTTCGGCAGCCGAGGCTGCAGGTGGGCGCTCAAGCCACCTTGCAGCAGCCTGGTGGCAGGCCATTTGTGCAGCTTGCCACATGCACGATGATCGAGCCTCCCCTGCCTGCAGGCGAGCACACCTCGCAGCCACCGCCCTTGATGGTGCAGCAGGTGCAGGCGCAGCAGGCGGCGGCGCAGCAGGCGGCGGCCCCGGTCGCCGCGGCCGGCAAGCATAGCAACGAGCCCGGAGCCGAGGAAGCGGCATACTCGCCTCCGCCCACCGGCTCCGCCTCCCCAGTCTACCGAGCCACCAGCCTGGTGTCGCACACCGCCGCGCCGGTGCTCAAAGTGCGCAGGCTGCACGGGGAGACGCCCATGTCGGCGCCCCTCGTCGGCACCAGCCCCAGCACCAGCAAGGCCGCCGAAGTGAGGCACATGTTGGGACGCTGCTCCCTGTGGGCGCTGTTCTGCTGCTCCTGCTTTGCAGCCCTGCACGCCTAAACGGACGTTGCAAGCCCTCGCGTTCCCATGCAGGTGCCCCTGTCGGCTGTGCCGCAGCATCGGTCGCTGCGGCGGCCGTCGGGCCTGGGCCGGCCCCACATGCACACCCCCCTGCGCTTCCCGGACGGCGCTCACGCTGCCGGGAGCGCCCCCAGTCAGCCCTCCACCTCGGCCACCCAGGGAGGGGGGCCTTTGCCCAGCACGCTGGCGGTAGTGGTGGGCATGTCGCCGGCGCTGGCCTTTGCGCAGCCAGCCGCCGCGGGCGTGGCGCAAGCGGCCACGCCCCTGGCCGGCGGCGTGCCTGGCTTGTCCACCGTGGGCCAGCACATGCTGGGCAGCCCCAACCCTCTGCTGCCGACTGGAGCGGCGCCGGCGCTGATGTCGCCGCCCAGCGGCGGCCTCCCACAGGCGGCGCAGCAGGGTCCGGGCGACACCCAGCAGGTGCCACAGGCCCTGGCCCACGCACAGGCCTCATCCCCGGCGCAGCCGCCGCTGGCGCCGCCGCAGCTGGTGCAGCCAGCAGCGCTGGCGCACCTCGGCATCTCGCACCAGAGCGGCGCACTGCAGCCTGCGGCGGCAGACGGCCTTGCGCAGGCAGCGGGGCCGCAGGCTGCCAGTGAGGTGCCGCTAGCCTCGCAGGGCGCCATGTCAGTGCTGAGCCTGATCGGCAACTCCAGCATCCAGGGCCACCCGTTGCCGCTGCCGGTGCACGGCATTGGAGTGCACCAGCTGGATGCGACTCTAGCAGCTGCGGTGCAGTCGGTGGGGCACCCGGCAGCCGCGGCGCTGCAGGCTGCCATGCAGGGCGGGCTGCTGCTGCCCAGGCCGGCGTCGGCGGCGTGCGGCAGCCCCGAACCGCTGCACGGGGGCGCGAGCGGACCCTCGCCCACGCCCCCGGCGCCCGGCCACGCGCTGCCTCTGGAGCAGCAGGTGCAGCAACCCGCGAGCAGTCGCATCGTGGCGCCGCCGCGGCCGGGCGGGCGGCAGTCGGCCGAGGGCGCGGCACCCAAGGGGGAGGCGGCGGCGGCGGCGGCGCAGCAGGCGGGGTCCATCATCCTCGGCCGCCGCGCGGGGGGCGACTCTGGCGGCTATGATGAGGAGCCAATGCCGCGGGCGGACCCCCAGCAGAAGCTGGACCCGCTGCGCCCGCCGGAGCCACAGGCGGCCGTGATCCAGGACGCGTCGGGGGCGGACGCGGCGGCGGGGTCGCAGCAGGGGCCGTCGGCGCCGCGCGCCGGCCGCCTCGCCTCCACCGGCGCCGCCCACTCGACCGAGGGCGGCGTGGTGGTCGCGGCGGAGGACATGGAGGCCGGTGCGCCACCTCGCTCTGCCGCGCGCATGCTGTGCTGCTGCTGCACATCCAGAAGGCAGAGAGCAGGGAGGTCGTCGCGCCGTGACGCAGTCCTGTCGCAGCAAGCTGTCGTGCTGACCTTTGCTGCTGTCCCTGCTGCTTCGCCCCACAGTTGAGGATGCGGCGCTGGAGGTGCAGCAGGCGGCCGCGCCCGCGGCGCACGGCGCGGCGTCGGTCATGGCGGCGGTGGTCACGCAGAGCGGCAGGTCTGATGGCGAGACTGAGATGCAGCAGACGGCCTCGGGGCCGTCCCAGCCCGTGGGCGCCGAGGCGCAGAGCCCACCGCCCTCTGCCCAGCCCGCCGCGGCGACCGCGCACACGCGGAGCATGCAGACCGCGGCCACCAACCCGAGCCAGCACGGCCCCGCCACCTCCCCCCGCCCCGCCCAGCACGTGCCCAGCAGCATGGCCACGCTCAGCTCGGGCAGCGCGGGCGAGCGCGGCGGCGGCAGCGTCGGAATGAGCATCCCGCGCATCGAGCTGGAGGGCGCCACCTTGGCGCGTCCCAACGCGGTGGGCTCTGGCCAGGCCGATGCCGAGATGGGAGCCGCCGACGATGGCGCGGGTGACGGAGTGGTGCCCCAGGCCGCGGCCAGCGGCCCCGGCGCCGCGCCGGCTCCCGCCGCGGCGCCGCAGCAGCCGCACCTGCACCAGCAGGCGGCCAGCGCGTGTCAGGGCCCGCACCAGCCCCCGCCCCTGCTGGCCGACTTTGCGGAGCACAACCCCGCCGGCGCGGCGGCCATGGCGCAGAGCAGTGTGGCGCTGGAGGCCCAGCAGCCCACGGCGAGCGCGTGCGAGGGCCAGAACGCGGCGCCCGCCGCCCCCGCCAAGTCACCCAGCCAGGGTGAGCCAGACAACCCGGCCGCCGTGTCGCCCCGCCGCCCCAGGGTTACAGTGCACTGGGAGGCCGTCCACACTCCAAAGATCAAACCGATTCACTGCTCTGCTCTCGCTCGCCCGCCTGCAGGAGCCCCAGGCGCGTCTCAGCAGGCCGGCCCCGAAGTCACCAGCCCCATGTCCAGCATGCACGTGGCGGGCCCGCGCGGCAGCGACGGCACGGCCCGCGGCACCATCGTGGCGGGGGCCGCCTGCTCCATTCTCACCACGGCCGCCGCGGGGGACGCGGAGGGCGGCGAGGGCGTGGAGGAGGCGCTCAGCCCCCTGCAGGTCGTCAAGGCCGCCGCGCTTGCCGCCGCAGCGCAGGCCGCGGCCAACACCGGCACAGTGCTGGCCACGGGCGCGGTCAGCGGCAGTGTGGACGGCCTGCGCCTGGGCATCAGCAACGCGCTCAAGACGCGCAGCCGCGCGGGCCGGGTGGCCGCGGCGGGCGGGGCGCCGGGCAGCAGCGACCCCCCCGGCGGCCGGCCGCTGCCCAGCACGCTGGCTGTAGAGGTCGACCTGCTGAGCAGCCCCCAGGCGCTCGCCTCGGGGCAGCCCAGCGCGGCGGCGGCGCCCGCGCAGCAGGCGCAGCAGGGCGGCGACGATGGCATGGAGGTTGTCCAGGTGGTTGCGCCCCCCAACGGCTATGCCGCCCACGCGCACAGCATGATTGGCCACGGCCACGCCACGCCAGGCGAGCGCCATGCGCGCGCAGAGCCTGGGGCCGACTAGCGCCGCGCCGCGTCTGGGATGGCGGGCGGCCCTCGGGAGGTGCTGGGCGGGGCGGGCGCGCCAGCGCTGCACGGCCTCACCTCGTGCTCCCCTCCGTCACGTGGCTGGTGCACGCGTTGTGCAGTGCCCACCGCCGAGGACAGGGAGCTCACTTCCCCCTCGCACATGGTGACCCATGACTCCACCACGCCGTCGGGCAGCCGGCGGCACGCCGCCAAGCGGCAGCGGCTGGGCGCCAGCCCGGCCCCGGTCAGCTCCTCCCAGGCTCTCTCGCGGTAGGGCCGCCTTGACATTGTTTTGTTGGCTTGTTGTTGGCTCACTCGTTTTTCTCTCGTCACAGTATTCGGCCCAACACCAACCGGCCAGCCTCCCGCTCTCGCTTGCTCGCTGGGCAACAGCTTGAACAGCAGCAGTATGCGCACTTCAATCAACAACAACTGCAGCATGCAGCGTTCTGTTTTTTCTACAATATGTTCCGGCGCCGGCCACCATGCAGCGCAGCAATTGATACAATGTCAGCTGGGCATCTGTAACACGCCACCGGCTGCGCGGGATGGGGCAGGAGGGAACAACAGGGGCTTTGGGGCCAGGGAGCTGCTCTACTTGGCGCCGCCGGCAGTGGGCTGCTTCGTGGAGCGTCCGCCGTCGCTGACCTGCTCAGGTCGCTCCGTCCAGCACTTGGGCGCGGCTCTGGACGATGTATATCTTGTCGCCGACCACCACGCCCTCAATGTCCTGGGGTGCGCCGCCAAAGGCGGCCTCCACCTGGCGCCCCACCTCCACCAGCCGCTCCAGCAGCGCGCGCCGTGCGTCGCCGTCCCACACCAGCGGCTCCCAGGCCCACCCCAGCGGCCGGTGCTCCAGCGGCGCGAGCGGCACAGAGTCGTACAGCCCCGCGCCTGCAAACGCCTGCAGGTCCTCGCCGTTGGAGTCGGAGCGCGCGATGAGGTTGGCCACTCCCGCTGGCGAGAAGAGCCCCTCGCGCTTGGAGGGCAGCGCCAGCAGGCGCGGGCTGCCTTCGCTGCCGGCGCTGAAGCTGAGCGCGCGGCCGGCGTAGTTGCCCACGAGCGCCTCGCCCATGCCGCGCACCAGCTCGCCGTGCGTCTCGCCGCGCGCGCCTGCGGGGCGGCGGCGGCGGCCAGCCGAGGCGGTTGCGCCCTGGCCAGGCCGCACACATGCAGGAACGCCCTCGCCCTCGTCCCCTCTCTGCCCTCTCTTGCTGTGGGCATCCGCGGCGGCGGCCTTCACCTGTCACTGGGTCCGCCGTGTGGAGGACGAACGCATACTCGGCAGGCACAATCTGCTGCAGCAGCACCGCCATGTACAGCGCCTCGTCCGGCACGCGCTGGAAGCGGCGGCTCAGCCAGGCGCGGTCGGTCCACTTGCTGGCCCACACCTGCACGGCCGAGGGGCAGAATGGTGTGGGAGGGCGGGGCCGAGCAGCCCAGGATGGCACAGGCAGTGCATGGCAGCGCTCCGCAGGGCTGGAGCAGGAGCGCTCGGCTGGCCGGGCTGTTCCCAATTCTCCCACCTTGCAAATGGCAGACCACGCTGCAGTCCAGCCCTGCGACCCCTGCTGCCACTCGGTGCTGCTGGGGATTATGCCGGCAGCTGCGGCAGCCGCCGCCACCTCGTCCACAAACCGTGCCGGCGGCTGGAGCTGCGTGGCGATCGTCGCGCGCAGCGTCTCGAGTGCGGGCGGCACGCCGGCGCCCTTGGGCGCCGCCACCGCCTCCGCCTCGGCGCGCGCCACGGCCGCAGCGGCCGCGCTGTTGGCCGGGTCAGCGAGCACGCGCTCAAATGTGCCAAACGGCAGCGCGATCGAGGCAGGCGCGTGCACGCCCGCCGGCAGCTTGGCGCGGAGCGCCGCGAGGTTGAGAGACTTGCCACCCACCAGGCCCTCCTTGAACTCTGCCTCCCGCAGCACCCATTTGTCCACGGTCTCGGGCTTGGCCAGGGCCAGGGGCGCGCCTGCGAACCAGCCGACGCAGGCGCAGGTGCGGGGCATGGGCGGGTCAGCCAGGCGCGTGGCCAGTTCGGCAGCTGACCCGTACGGGAGGCTGCCACCTGTGCACACAAAGCTCTGGGCAGGGGCATCGAGGCGCGGCGCTCACCTGCGGTGCCGGCCTTGGCCTTGGTGGACGTCGTGCCCCCTTCCAGGACTGTGGCTGCCACGGCGCCCGTCTCCGTCACGCCCGCCTCCACAAACTTTCCAGCCAGCCCTCGCAGGCCGTCCAGCTCCTCGCCATCAAAGCACGTGGCCAGCAGCACGCCCTGCAGTACAGGCAGCAGCGACGTGCAGCAGCCACGCATGCCGTCAGCCCCCGCGCACGCCATGCTGCTCATTGCTGGTTGTGCTGCTGCCAGCAACTGGCCTCCCTTCGCGCTCCCTGTTCATCAGGGCCACCGATGGCAGCGGCGCAGATGGGCCGTTGCCGGCGACGGCGGCGAGAGGGCGCGCCGCCGCACCTGGGCGCGGGCGCGGATGGCGATGTGCGACAGCACGTCGGTGGCACTGCCTGTCAGCACGGCCACCACGCCCTCTGGGATGTCCTCGTTCCCGGTCAGGCCATCGGCGATGATGACCTGAAGACGGTTGCAGGGCATGAGGGGAGTCGACGGTTGCGTGAGAGATTAGGGGCAAAGGGAGGGTTGAGAAGCGCGCAGCTGCCCGAGCGTTTGCCTGGCAGCGGGGTGTGAGTCAGGGCACCTGGGGCTCGTCATAGTGTTTTCCCTGGATGCCTTCCAGCCCGTCCATCACAACCACGGTGCCCTCTGCAACGGCTTGGCTCACGACCTGCGGATGGGTGCAGGGGGAGCAGGAGAAGGGTGGAGCGGTCAACAACGCACCCGGTCAACAACGCACCCGCATGGGCAAGCAGGCTTGGGCGTGCATGCAAGGGACGAGCGCAGCGATGCAGGGCAGGTGGAGGCAGGCGCTCGAGCGCAGCGCGTGTGACGCACCTGCCACGCGCCCACCCCCGCAGTCTTGCGAAGCATGGGGTCCAGGAAGCGCAGCAGCACGCTGCAGGGAGGGGCCGGGGGGGTGGGGGCCAGGGTCCCAATCCCAATCCACACGCATGCTTGCGTCAGTGCAACGCCGGGTGAAGCCAGGTTGCATTCTCCACCCCACTCGCCTCAGCATGAACACCGGCAGGCTGCGCACGACCTCCTCGCCAAAGTTGGCAACATACTTGGGGTCCACCGAGGAGCAGCGCGCCACAAAGCGGTCTGCGGGGCGATGGGGGAATAGGCAAACGTCCGCGAGGCCGGGCACCGCGAGGAGCGCGGCGGGTACACGCCGCGGCCGGCAGCACGCGGCGCGCCAAGATCAGGGTGCTGTTTGCGGCTGGCTGCCGCCAGCGGGCAGCCGATGGGCTCCCCGCTCGGCTGCCACATTCTGCCTGCTGCCTGCTCATGCCCCCGCCCACCCCACCCCACCCGCGTGCGGCTGCACCAGGCCCGCGATCGTGTCGCAGTAGTGCTCCAGGCAGAGCGCCGCATTGTCGGCGGCGGCCATGGCGAGCTGCGCCCACTCGGGGGACCAGCGCCCCTCGGCGTCGCGCACGCGCTGCCACAGCGCAAAGCACTGCGTCAGCTCGTCGCTCTCGCCCGCGATGCTCGCATTCTCCAGCACCAGGGTCACCAGCGCTACCAGGTCGTCGCCTGCGCAAGAGGAGAAGACAGTATCAGATGAAGGGCCTTTCCCCTGGCACCATGACCCGCCACGGCGATGCCCTCCACTCCGCCGCATGTTACCTGCCAGTGCCCCCGCCCCCGCACGCACCGCTCAGCGAGCCCTTGTCCTGTTGCTCGATGCGGAGGCGGAAGAAAGAATCCAGCGCGATGTCCAGCAGCAGCACGTCGCGCGGCGCGCCCTCGCGCTGCCAGTACTGCTTCAGCCGGTGGCGCGCCTCCACGATCTTGCCGGGGACCCACCTGTGGTGCAGGATGGCGGCAGGGGCGGAGGCGTAAGAGTGGCAGTATGGTGGAGAGCGTGCAGGGGGGTCGGGGGCGCGGCACGGCACGGCACGGCACGGCACGGCGCGGCACGGCACGGGGTGCGCACCCCGTGCGCGGCACGGCGCGGAGCAGGAGGGAGGAGGGGCGGCGCGCGGGGCGGGGCGCACCAGTCCATGCGGTGGGCCAGGATGTCGGAGATGACCCAGGCAAGGTCGCCGTCCATGTGACCACGTGCCATCTCCATCATCACATCCAGGTCGGCGCCCGAGTGCGTGGTCTTCAGAATCCTGCGGGGAGGTGTTGGCGAGGTGGTGCAGCGTGGCAGGTGCTGGTGAGCGAGGGGAGCGGAGGGAGGGGAGGGGGGGAGCGAAGGGTGGGGCGAGGGAGGCAGCAGCGCTGTGGCGTGTGGCGTGCAGGGCGTGGCGGGGGCAGGGACACGCTGTGCACGCGGGTGGTGCAGAGGCGCTGCTGGGAAGGCAGGACCACTTGCCAGAGGTAGTGCTCAAAGGGACCAATTAGGTGTGGCAGGTGGACTGGGTGGGCTGGAACAGGGCGGCGGGCATGTGTCGCAGGTCATTGAGTGTGCAATCCACCCCAGTTGGCCACAGTGTGCGGCCGCAGTGCCTGAAAGAAAGCAATCTGCGCTCCCCACCAATCCAGAAAGACAGGACGCGCTGTTAGCAGACTGCTCACCCGTGATTGGGTGGTCCATGCTGGCCAGCGACTCGGGCGTGATGCGGCCGCGCTCCCAGGCCACGTGCCAGAACGAGTCCATCGACCCGCTGCAAGCAGCGGGATGGGGTGGCTTGGTGTGGGACGCAAGACCTAGGTTGTTGCACTGCCGGTCGTGCAGGCGGAGTTCGAGATGCAAGGGCTGCAGGCTTCAGACCCTGCGCCTGCATATGGAGTGCTCCCTCCATATGGCCATGCTCTTCAGCCACTCGCGCCAGGGCAGCCACCCACCTGTGCAGGAAGGCCAGGTAGGCCTCGCAGATGGTGACGTCTTCGGGCGTGGTGTTGGTGTGCAGCTGCAGGGCAGAGCGAGGACCAAGCGCGAAGGAACAGGTTGAAGCGCCGGGGGAGACAGCAGCGAGGTGCCCGCGGCGCAGGCAGCAGGCGGGCAGCCTGCCACCATGAGCCTGCACGCCCCAGCCCGCGCCTTCTGGTGCCACTGCTCCAGGAAGTGATCCTGCGAACGGGGGGCATCCCAACAGAGGCTGCTCAGCCTCAAACCCACTCAGGGATGCGAGCCACGCACCACCACCCCAGCCCCGCAACCTCCGCTCGCCGCGCCGCCCACCTGGATGCCGGGGCGGTGCCCCTCGCGGATGCCGTTAGCGCGCATGATGTTCAGAATGCCCATTCGGATGTCGTCGCCGTTGCCGCCGCCGCGGGGGAGGCCGGCCAGCGTCAGCCGGGCAAACTGCGTGCAAGGTAGGGAGGGGAGCGAAGGAGCGCCCGAGGAGAGTGGGGAGCAAGTCAGCACATGTCAGTGTGTCACACCGCGCGGCGCAGGCGGGCGGTCGACGCGTGAGGCAGGGGAAGAAAAAAGGCAGGAGGAGGCGCAACAGCAACGCGCTCACCAGGCGGTTGAGCGGCTCCTTGCTCCGCGCCGCCTTGTCGGCCATGCGCTGCGCCATGTTCTTCTGCACGTGGGCAATGTCCTTGCTCTGGTAGTTGGAGCGCCTGCGCAAGTCGGCCAGAGCAATAGGCACGTGAGAACGAGTTCACGTCACAATGAGGTGGGGGCACGCTGCAGTGCCGAGAGGCATGCACAGGGTTGTGCCTGCTCCCTGCCACGATCCGGCCGTGTTTGACAGTGCCAGAGCACTGCAGGCCGGTCAGGCACTCGCCTGTACCAGTCCAGCTGGCGCAGCGCCGACAGGCGGAGCCAGGTCATCACAAATGCCATGCCGCTCGGCCCGGCTGCAGGGCATGGCACGGCAGCGGAAAACGCCAGTCGCGCCGTGCTGTTGCCCACGCTGCGCTGCACAGAACGCAAGCGCGCCGCCGTGCCAGCCCAACCGCGCTCACCAGCGTCGGCCGCGTCCAGCAGCTGCGATGCGAGGATGAAGCGGTTGAAGAGCGACCAGTGCTCGTACTCTGACTCTGCCACCAGTACCTTCTCCATCACGTCTGTTGTGCACGTGCACCGGGAACCAGAGCAGCAGTTGATGCAGGCTCAGGCCGCGGCAGCGCCGCAGCACGCGCGCAGCACATGTGCACGACGGCGCGGGCGCGGTACTAGAAAGCAAGACATGGTTGCCACGGCATGCACCCAGCGCGCACCGCTGACGCCGGGGGGCTTGAGGTACGCGGCAAAGTCGCCGCCGGCGCTGTTGATCCACTGGTCCCCATCGCGCAGCACAAACACGACCTGCGGCAGGCGCAGGACAGGCAGCCAAGCGAGAGGAGCCCAACTGAGTGCCGCGCGCTGGCGTTGCAGTTGGAGCTCGCGGTTGCAGCTGCCTGAAAACAGAATGAGGAACGCACGCGTGCACCACCGCGCCGTTCCTTCACCTTGCTGGGGCAGCTGCCCTCGGGGAAGGCGATGCTGAGCGCGCGGCCGCCGTCGCCAAAGGGCGTCTCCACTGCCTTGTCCCCCGCCGCCCGCGTGCCCGGCGGCCACGCCGCCTCGGTCGGCGGCGACCACTCGTTCACCGCCCAGTGCAGCACGAGTCCGGGCCGTGCTTCCTGGGTCGACAGGTCCACCACGTACTGCCCGCCGCGGCGCGTGACAGTCACGGTCAGCCCTGCGTCCTCCAGCGTGCTCGTGGACAGCACTTCCTCGCCGGATGCAGCAGCGCTGGCGGCAGGCGCCTCGGGCGTAGCCACCGCTCGCACGGGGGTGTGACCTGCAGAGCAGTCGGTCGCAGCGCGTGTGCCTCAGGGTTGGGTGGCTGGCATCGCACCAGCATCGAGAATGACGGGTGCCGCCCGCGTCCCACCTGCCGCCCAGCTGCGCTGGTAGCAACCCAGCCGCCCATTGCTCCGCGCCCTGACGCCTCGTGCCGTCTGGAGTGGCGATTGCGTTCGCGAGCCCAGCGCATTGGTTCGGGTAAGCTGCACGGCACACGACATGGTGATCCTGAGCCCCGCGGGAAGTCAAAAGCCCACCAAAACAGCAAAAAGAATGGAGGCACATTGCGGATGGGCGCTTTTGTTTGGGGGCACCGCCTGCGCGCTTCGACTGGCCCCGCCAGGCGCTTCGGGCACCAATCGTTCTGCAGACTGAGCCTGACTGTCCCTGTCCCTCTCACAATACACACCAACTCATTTACAGATGGCAGGTCTTCCGATCCGATCCGGTGCTCTTGCGCCGCCCAATACATTGCCGCCCCCCCTTCACCGCGGCCGCCCAGCCGTCTGCCGTCATGCGTAGTATGCGCCTGGACGAAGCCCAGGCAGCAGCAAGAGCATGTTTGGAACGGCCACAAGCGCGGCATGGCAGTGCGACATGCAGTGCGGCGCCGCTCCCATTCCCCGTCACTCACCGGGTCCAGGCGAGGTGTCGGCGGTGGGGCTGAGGCGGGCGCCGCTGCCAAACTTGATGGTCGGGCTGCTGCGCTTGGTGCTGAGCTTGCTCAGCGCTGCAGTCGGCTCATAGATGGGGCCGGGGCTATTGAAGCCCACCTGGTTCCTCTCGTGCTCCGCGCTGCAGGCAAGACACCAAGCGCCGGCGCCAGCAAGGCAGGCGGGGCATGGGTGAGAACCAGGAGCAGGGCTCCAGCTGGCCAAGGCAGATGAGCACGAGCGAGCTCGCCTGATGAAGATGCGCTGCGCGGCGTCGCGGCTGCCGGTGCCAAACGTCGGCGCACCGCCCTGCGACATGCGAGAAACAGCGAGGTTATTGCCCAGGGGCGTGGCACCAGTGCCTGCAGCGACGTGCATCATGCACACCTTGCCAGGCAACGTGGGCGAGTAGGAGCCGGCACCAGGCTTGGCCGCCGCCTCCCGGGTGATGGGGTCAACAAAGCGCGGGCCGGTGGGCATCTTGAACGTGCCGGCACTCTTTCGCGTGCTCAGCTGCTGCCTGCCCATGCTGCCATTGTTGGGGTTGTATGCAGAGGGCCCTGGGCTGTCCACACCCGCGTCTGCCTTCTCATGCTCTGGAGGCAGCAGTGGCAGCGTTTGGCAAGACCGCCACCTGTAGCAGGCAGCTATGTTATCCGCATTGGCCCCTCCCTCTCCTGTCATTAAACTTGCCAGTGCTCACGAAGATCTTGCGGCTCTGGTCGCGGCTCGCGTTGCTGAACACGGCGCGCCCGGCCGACGCGCGCGTGCTCTCCACCGACTTGCCGATGCTGGTAGGCACGCGGTACTGGCCTGGCCCCGGCGCGGCCGTTGGGACTGCCAGGTCGGGGCGCTTGGCCACGCCAAAGCTCGGCTTGGGCGGGCTGGAGATGGTGCTCACCACCTAGCATGGAGCGGGGAGTGGGGGGCCAGAGCCAGTGACGGGGCCGGTCAATGTCTGTGTGTGCCGGCGGCTGCACAGCCCCGCCATGCGTCATCAATCACCTGCTTCTCCAGCGTCGAGGGCACGTTGTAGGCGGCGCCAATCCGGCAGTCGCCTCCTGAGGACTTGACCTTGGCGCGGTCTGCATCTATGCCAGCAAACAGCTGCAACAACATGGCAGGGGGCGGGCGGTTGAGCGGCGGGTGTGGTGGGGCTGTGGCCCGCCCCTCGACATCCTCTCTCCTTCGTACCTTGGCGTAGGCATCGCGGACGCTGCTGCCAAAGCCCCAGCCCGGGCTACTGGGCTTGCTGGAGACGGGTTGCGCACCAAAGCCCGAGCGCAGCGAGGAGGCCGCCCACTGGCTCTTGTCTCCCGGCATAGTCGCGGGAAAGCAATTTAGAGGCTCGCGGGAGTGCCACGCGCGGGTGAGCACAAGTCAAACGGACATGCGCATGCGGACACAATACGTCCCGCTTCTGCTCGCGAGCTGTCAGCAACAACGCAGTCGTGAGAGTACAGCGGGGCGAGGCGAAGCTTAACAAACATCAGACCCCTTTCTTCCTGCCAATCCGCCAACCATCCTGCCCACCGCCTCGCCCCTCCTGCCTGTCCCACTCTAGTATCTTCTCATCACTCTCAGATGCTAGTTGCTGGTGTTAATTGTTCTCCAATGCAACCTCCACCATCGCCGCGTGCTCCAGAGGCTGCACAACTCCCGTCTTGCCAACAGTCTGCACGGCAAAGCGCACCGCCGCCTGCTGCCCCGCCAGGCCCCACCCACAGACGCGGAACACGGGTGCATGCGCCAGGCCCACCCACTCCCACGCCGGCGCATCCGCTCCGGCGGCACTGAACCACACATGGCACCGCTGCATGCCGCTGGCTGGCGGCTGCCAACTCAGCGTCAACGACAGTGCTGCCGCGCTGCCGCCGCCAGCTGCGGGGCCAGCATCCAGGCGCACGCAGCTGGCCTCCAGCTCTTCCACGCTGGCGGGCACGGCATGGTGGCCCAGAGGCTCCAGGGTCACATCGCCTAGCCACAGCTCGCAAGGCTCATTACTGGCGGTGTCGGGGCCATCCGCGGGCTCCAACCGCAGCTGCACGCCAGTTATCAGCAGTTGCACGCCGACAGGAAACGCCATAGCACCCAGGCCAGTGTAGTCGACGGGTGTGAGGCAGGCGGTGTAGGTGACCCAGGTCAAGCCGTCCCCAGCGTCGCTCTGCGTCAAGGGCTTGAAGCCACCGCTGCTCTCCTCGGTTGCCAAGGACGAGGGAGAGGACGCACTGCTGCCCGCAACGGTGGCCAGGACGCCGGCGACAGTGCCAGCGTCCCTGCTGCTGCCGCGCCAGTCTGCTCGCACAAACGGCGCGACAGCCTCGGCAGTAGCTGGGGCGAGCACCTGCAGCTGCTCGTCCGAGGGTCCCTGCGCACGGCGCAGCGCCGCGGGGAGCCCGCACCACACGCTGGTGCTCACGCCGCCATGCTGCTGCACCGTCAGCACGAGCACCGGCTGGACGCTGGCTGAGGTGGCTGCGGTGAAGGCCACGCGCAGCCCCATGGCGGGCAGCAGCGCAGCCGCGTCAAAAAGCCGCAGGCTGGCTGGGTGCCGCAGCTCCGCGCTGTGGACGTGCACCACGCTGCCGCCGCTGAAAGCAGCCTTGCCCGTCACCTCTGCCGCCTGGCTGTGGGGCGGGGGCCCCTCCCCCACGTCCCACTCCAGCAGCGGTTGCGGCGCCTGCCTGCTCAAATTGTACCACCCGTGGTAGTGCAGTGGCGCGCCCTGCTGCATCAGCACCAGCCCGCTGCCGAGGCTGAAGTCAGAGTGGAAGGGCAGGGCCAGCAGGGTGGGCCGCCGGCCAGGCCGCACGCCCCTGATTCGCCGCCAAAACTCCTCGTCCCGCTGCTTCCAGGTTTTGCAGCCGACCCAGGCCTCCTCGCAGTCAAACGGCCAGGCTGGTGCAAACAGCGCGGCCGACAGGCCGGCGGCGGCCGAGGCGTGCAGCGCCACGCCGCATTCCATGCCGCCGCCGCCATAGGTCCCGCGGCCCCAGCAGTCAATTCCCATCAGGCAGTCGTGGGCGCGGCGCCCTGCGGCGGCCGCCACGTCGGCGGGCGTCCAATCCTTCTGCGAGTCGGCACGTGCCAGGGAAGCTGTGTGATTGTTGATGAATGGTGTGGCACTGCAGGCTGCTGGCTGCCTCTGCGAGCTGCTCAGCAAGGCTCCACAGCCACGCTCACCCAAGTGTAGTTGATAAACAGCGTGTCGCAGGCATCCAAGAATGGCCTGTTGAGATCTGTTAGGCGGTTCTGCCACTCCAGCTTGCCCTCCGTGGTGACTGCATCATACCTGGAAAGTGGAAAGTGGCCTGGAAAGTGGAGTGCGAGCAGGCACATCGCATTGCGGCGCCGCTTTGCAAGGTCAGAGTGGGCGGGGGCAAGAAGACAGCAAGGCCCGCCCCTGCCCGGGTCCCACACATGGCTGTTGCGCACCAGATGACCTTGGAGCCAGGCACCGCCTCGTGCATGCGCTCCGTCAGCACCCTGCACAGGGCGGTCAGGGGCCGTCGCTCGGCTGCAATGCCGGGGCTGGCACAGCCCGCTGTGCAGCCCACAAGGCCAGCAGTCTCTCGCTGTTGCGGGCTGCGCTCGCCTGAGAAAGTGCAGTAGGTGGGGCACCAAGCCGGGCTCCAGCGCGTTCTCAATGTTGATCAACCAGCCGTCGAACTGGTAGTGCGCAGCGATGGCTGCCAGCTGCTCGCCACACCGCGCCGCGCTGTCGGCCGTCGCAAAGAGCGCCGCGCATGCCTCTGCGCCCGCCTCCCACTCGGTGATGAATGTGCCCAGCACGGGGCAGGCATGGATGTGCCCGCTGTTTATCCACCCCTGCACGAACGCACAATGGCAGAATGCATGTTGAGGGTATAGGCAGGACAAGCACCACAGGTGCACAATGCAATGATGCACATTCCCCCTCTCCTTCCTTCTCCAACTTGCCGGTGGTGGGATGGTGACCAGGCGGTGGGAAAAGTAGATGAAGATGTCGACCCAAGGATAGGCGCGGAATGTGTAAAACGCAGAGTCACCGGTGCCCTGGGGAAAGCAGTCATCCAAGTAGCCGCCGCGCATGTCGTGGCAGGCGACGAGCAGCGGTGAGGATCCGGCACCACTGCTGCAGCTTGCAGGCTGCAGTGTGAGAGGGACGAGGGGGCGGTTGCAGGCGGAAGAGCTGGAAGCAGAAGGGTGCGAGCGGGCGGGCGGCGGGTGGGAGGGGCATGTCGGCGACTCGCCATCGACACGCAGCCCCGCAGCATCTCGTCGTCTGGGAGGCACCCGGCCTGCCAATGAAGCAGGTCATCGACCGTTTCGAGAGCAGTGGCTTGCGGAGGCTCCATCTTGCGCTAACAAGCGTGGATCGCTGGCACCAATCCGTGATCGCATTTCTGGATTGCGAGGAGGTGCAGGCTGCTCAAAAGAAGAGATCCAACAGTGGCCCTTTTATTCCTACTGCTTGAGCATTTTCTCGTGCTTCCCCGTCACAGTGAGGTATCGTCATCTTCGCAGAATTTACCAATTGCAGCTGCAAGCAACGCAGGCGAAGTTTTCGACAGCGTTGCGCTGTTTGTGCCACATCTCAGAAGTCAGTTCAGGTCTCAGACGGGCGGTGGCCTCTAGAACGCTCGACGGACAGGTCAGTGCGCGCGCGGCCTCTCCTTCGAGCGCATGCGGCCCTGCGTGACCTGCTGGAAGCGGGTAGTAAGCCTGGAGTGTTTGTGCGCTCGCCACGTCTCGCCAGCGTCCGCCACCACCCAGGCGTTCCACCCGCCCGCCCTGCTGCTGTCGCCCGCCACTGTGACGCATGCAGGATGGCGGACGTGGAGGAGGGCCTGCACGCCTACCAGCAGCTGGGGGTGGAGGTCACGGCCACAGAGGCGGAGATAAAAAAGGCAGGAGCTGACCCGCGCTCGCAGCTGCCAGACAGCACGCGATGCTGTCAGGCTGCACGCGCTCGCCCACCGCTTCGTTCACCGCTCCCGCTTCCTGACGTCGAACCTCGCTCCCGCCCTCCCCTCTCTGCACGCGACCTGCAGGCCTACCGCAAGCTCGCCCTGGTCAAGCACCCCGACAAGAACCCGGACAACCCCAATGCCGCCACCGAGTTTGACGCGCTGCAAAAGGCGTACGACATTCTGCTCGACCCCGAGGCGCGCAAGGCGCTGGACGCCGTGCTCAGGTGCGCCTGCACGGGCAGCGGTGGAACTGGAAAGCGCGGTGGAGGGCGGGGCCATGGGGGCCGGCGGGCACACGCAGCGGGGCCAGAGGCCGGCTCGCCAATGCGCCCCCGCGTGCCGCCTCTGCTTCTGCCCGCCGCGCAGCGCGCAGGCGGTGCGCCGGGAGCGGACGGCCGTCCACGATGAGAAGCGGCGGCGGATGATGGAGGACCTGGAGCGGCGGGAGCGCCACTGGGAGAAGGCGCGCGGTCGGGAGGAGAGCGCCAAGGCCAGGCTGCACGCGGAGATTGAGCGCCTGCGTCGGCAGGCGGCCGAGCGCGAGGCCAAGGCAGAGGCGGCACGGCGCGCGGCCGCCGCCGCGGCGGCGGCGCCGCTGGCGGACGAGGGCGGCGCTGTCGCGGCGCCCGGCGGCGAGGGTGCCGGCGGCGCCGAGCTCGCGGCACGGCTCGCGCGCACGCTCAAGGTGTCGTGGAGCCGGCGGGAGGGCGAGTACACTGCGCCACAGCTGCGCCAGATCTTCGCCGTGCACGGTGGCGTGGAGGACGTGGTGCTGCGCGAGGGAAAGAAAAAGAAGGGCAGCGCTCTGGTGGTCATGGCAACCACCTCGGGCGCCGCCGCCGCAGCGGCCTCGGTCAACGGCGAGCTGTTGCGGCCGCTGCTCGTGGTGCCTTTCCACAAGGCGGCGGGAGTGGCAGGACCAGAGGACGACGATGGCGGCAATGCGCCGCTCCCGCGGCCGGCGTCGGCGCCGGCCTTTGCAGCCGGCGCGGCGGCTGCAGCAGCAGCGGCGCCTGCACGGCCAGTCTTTGCGGCGGGGGCTCCGCAGGCGGTGGCGGCGGGGGGCCTGGGGGCGAGGCCCACGGTGCCGCTGTTTGCGGCGGGGGCGGCGGCGGCGCGGCCCGCCGGCAGTGCTACCCCCTCGCCCTTCCCCGGCGGCGCTGCCGCCTCGACCAACGGCAGCTCCGCGGCAGCGCCCTCCGGAAGGCCCCTGTTTGCCGCGGGCGCGGCCGCCGGAGCAGCGCGGGCGACGGCGGCGGTGCCCGGCGGCTTCTCTTCGTTCAAATCTGCCTCGTACGCTGGCATGGGCGCCCCTGGCGGCCTAGAGGGCACGACGCTGGCCAAGATGCGGCAAGCAGAGGAGCGCAAGCGCCTCATCGCTCAGATGGAGCGGGAGGACGCGGGCGCGGCGTGAAGCGACGCCGCCTGCCAACCGCACGTGCGCTCTGCCATCGCCCTGTTTCCCAAACTCTCTGCTTGGCTTGCTGTTGGCTTGCTGCTATGTTGCTGTTCTGCTGCGTGCTTGCTTGACTTTCCAGCTCTGACATTTACAGTCCTGAGTCCTACTGGTTGTGATACATTTCTCACAGAAGCCACGTGAGCTGGAAGCGCGATTCGACCACTCAGTGCAGCAGCACTCTACACCCTGTCGCTCGCAGAGACAGTGCCCGCTCCTCAGAAGAAGTTCAGAATGCCACGCCCAGCACCTGCAACAGCACGCAGGGCGTCAGCTATGTATGCGTCGCTCTCCCGACCTGGCCGTGACACACATCTTCTTTCCTTTCGTACCTCGCCTCGGTTGTCCACGACATTGTACTCCTCCCAGTCGCCCGCAGCGGGCGCCGCCACCTGGAGGGACAGGCAGAGCCAGCACGCGCATCGGCAAGCCCGACCAGCCGAGCCGGCCGCGCGGCAGGCGAGCCGCTCGCTTGCAGGCGCGGCGCCGCCCAGCCCTGGCGGGGACAGGCGCGCCGGGCGCTTCCGGGCACACACCAGGTGGGTCGGGATCGCGAAGCTGTCGATGAGGAGGGAATAGTGCGGCGCCAGGCCGGCGCACAGCGCGCGCACGGCGGCCGGCGCGGCCTTGCCCGCCTCGGTCGGCACCAGCTGCTCCCCCATGAACCAGGCCAGGTCGGCCCGCAGGCGGTGCAGTGCGTACAGCTGGAGCACCTGGCCCAGCACGGACTGCAGGCCGGGCGAGACGCCGCCCAGCGCGCGCAGGCTGGCATCCAGCACCTCGCGCTCTGCAGGGGGTGGGGGGTGGGGGGTGCACACGGGGCGGGAGAGCGCGTGCGTGTTGAGTCTGCCGGTTGCCGTGCAGCCTTGCCAGCTCCTGTTGCCCAGCCGCTGGGCCAACCGCCCCCCGACAGGGCCCAGCACCTGCGTATGCGCGCCCAAGGTGCTGCACCAGGTCCCCCTGCTGCTTCATCCACTCTTCCCAGATCTGGAGCGCGGCGACAGGAGAGGCGGGGCCAACGCGACAACCGCGCAGCTTGAGCGCACCAGCCTGGCGGTCGACAAATGACCGGCCCAGCTGCACGGCAGGCACTGCACGGCCCCGTGCGCTGCGCTGCCAGTGCAGGCCCCACCGTGCATGCCACTCGCCTGCTCGGCGTTCAGGCCCTTCATCGCCCCCATCAGCTCTGCCAGCAGCCGGCCCTCCCGGACCACAAAGAGCTGGCGGAGCACCTGCATGTCGTTCACGCTGCGCGCGCACACGGGCACGCGCTCCCGCGCGGCTGCCAGCCTGGCGCGCACCGCAGGCACGTGCGCGCTCGCGGTCAGCTCCTTGGCCACCTGCAGCGTGCCAGTAGTGCGTGCGCAGCCAGCAGCTCATCAGCTCAGCTCATCCACCAAATGACCAAACCACATATGCTCAGATAAAGCAGTGATCCTACAAACACAATGCTGTTGGCCCCTGCCGACAAACCCTCCCATCGGCATGTGCCTGATGCAAGCTGTGGGCGCCGCGCCGATCAGTTTGGCAGAGCAAATGCAGGGGCTCACCTTCTGCATCAGCACCGCGCTGTCGCCCTCTGCCGAGATGCCCGCGTGCGCCATGCCGATGAGGCTGCCAAAGCGGTTGCAGGACAGGTAGCCCTGCCCGCCGCACCGCTCCCGCGCCACACTCGCCGTCTCCTCAGCGTTCCACGCGCACAGCGGCTTGATGGCGCAGCACAGCATGACCACCTCACGCGCGGTGTCTGTGCAGCGCAGGCGCGGCAGCGGATGGCACGACCGTTGGCTTTGTGTGTGGCTGGCAGCTCAGTGCTCCACGCCAGCAGGTGGCCCTCCCTTCCTGGGGAGACCCGCCCCCCCCCCCCTCCCC
>PCFQ01000073.1:0-30666 GCA_003063905.1 Chlorella sp. A99 | reverse complement strand
GGGGGGGGGGGGGGGGGGGGGGGGGGGGGGGGCATGGCCAGGGCAGGACCCAGCGCGTGAGCGGCAGGAAAGCGCAGCTGCCGCGGCGCCGACAGCACGCTCCTGCCCCGCCCACTGTGTGGATACCCACGAAACGCGCGCCCCTTCCCTGCCGCAGGTGCGCCGCACAGCAGCGTCGGCCCTTGCCGACGCAGCCCACCCGGCTGCGGGCCGTGGCTGAAGCGGTAGGTCAGCTTCTCAGCCACCAGGCGGTCGCCGACGTCAAAGGTCGGGAACATGGACAGCGAGGGGATGAAGCGCGGCTCGGCGATGAACCTGCGCGATGTGCGGCAGAGAGGAGGGCGGCACGCGTGGGAGGCGGCGGCGGCAGCTCAGCCTGCCGCGTGGGTGCTACTGTCGCGGGCACACGTGGTGCCCACAGGCGACAGCTCTGGCCGGCGGCCTGCGACTTGGCCTGCACCCCCACCATCTGATGCCGTAGGAGATGGCCACTGCGATGGCAATGGTGACAATGTCATCCTTGTTCAGCCAGGAGGGTAGCCCCGAGCTGGGCTGCGCCTCGGCGCCGCTGCTGCTCGCGCTGCTCGACTGGCTGTCGTCGCTGTCGGTCCGCGCGAGCGGCGGCGCGCTGGCCGGCGGCGGCGGCACGTCGTTGCTGCCCACCGCATCGTTGCCCGCCTCACGCCGGGTGTCGCCTTCAAACGAGGCGCACGGGGCACGACGCTCAGAAGGGGCCCTTGGGCGGGGTCGTGTGGGCGGCGGCGGGCGGGATCGGGCGGCGCACCTCGGCCCGGCGACTGGATGCCGCGCGCGCCAAGGCTGCCGCGATGTGCCCGACTCCTGAGCGCCACAACGGGCCGTGCGGGCCTGCGGCACAGCGATTTGGGGCTCAGCAGGCAAAGCCATGGCCAAGTGCGGCATGATTGCAGTCTCTCCGCTTGCCTGTGTTGCTGTGGCGCTCGCAAGCTGCAAGACACGGCCCTGGAGACCGCGGGAGCTGCACAGTGCATGTTGGCAGAGAAGCTGCCACGCTGCGTGTGATCTCAACAAGCACGCAAAAGCTCGGTCAGAACGTCAACGTCGGCACACAAGAGAGCCAACAAAAATTTGGGGGCAAAGCACAGCTCCCTGCCTCCTTTGCAACATCGCACGATCAATTGCGCGTCGTGAGGAGTCCTCGCATTGCATCCTGCCTTCACTGGACTGCAAAGGTGCGCTTGCAGCCTGAGTTTGCGGCTTCAGCGACCCTATCGCAGCAATTGCAAGCTCAGAGGGCAGTAGCGCGCAGGGTGAGCGCCCTTGGGAGGGCGGGCGAGCACGCAGGCACGGGCGGGCACGCCTTGAGCGCCGCCGGCGTCGCCTGCTGTCGCCTTCGCCTGCAGACAGCCGCCGCAGCAGCATGGACAGCTATGGGCACTCGCAGGCGGGCGCTGGCGGCCAGGTTTCCGAGGGGCAGATCATGCAGGCGGTGAGGAATGGCGGTGGGGAGAGCGTGAGGTCGCTTGCACTGGAACGCCTGCAGGCAGTGCCCAGAGAACTCAACTTTGACCTTGCCTGCGGTGTTGCACTCTGCAGATCAAGCAGGAGATGACAGTCGCCTTCCTACAGGTGTGTGCCGGAGCAGACGGATGGCGCCAGCACAGCAGGCTGCTGCGGGAGGAGCGTGACTGGCGACCGGCGCCGGTTGCAGCTCGCTCGCATACGTCCTCACCCAGTCGCTAACAGCGAACCTGCCGCCGCGTGCCCCCCACCTTCCTCCTCTCCCTCCAGGAGTTCTATCAGAGTGAGTGGGGCCCTGAGGCGGTGGCAACAGGTTGCGCTCTTGTCCCATTGCATCCCGCCAAGCAGAACGCTCGCTCGCTCGTGCTGCAGCCGTGCGGGACAAGTGCTTCGAAAAGTGCGTGACAAAGCCGTCGAGCAGCCTGAGCAGCAGCGAGCAGCAGTGCTTGGCGCGGTGCTGCGACCGGTGAGGCGCCTGGCTGGGAGCGCGAGCCGCTTGCTGCACCTCCCTGCACTGCCCCAGCACGATGCCACTGTGCCCTGCTCCCTGCGTCACCATTCGATATCCAACGACTCTACCTGGTGCAGATACGCCGAGGCCACGCAGATTGTGACCAAGGCTGTGCTGGAGATGAGCGGCCTGACAGAGTGATGTGGCCGTGGCCCGCACCCCAGGAGCTGCTGCAGGCAGCCGACAACGCATGCACACAGCCCCTCTGCAAATGAAACTATTCTCGTCTGTGGTTGCCAGCCCGCTACCTGCTACATGCGCAAGCACAAGCACACGCCCTACAAGTCCAGAAGCAGCCGCGGCCGGTCAGAGCGGTCGCTTGGCTGGTACGCCGGGCTTGCGCGGGAACTTGGCCGGCGTCGTCTTCTCCTTCCGCACCACCACCGCCGTGCGCTGGCCGTCTGCGCTCCACGACGCCACGCCCCGCACCTCTGGCCAGCCGCCTCCCAGCTGGCCCAGCGCGTTGGCGGCCTCTGTGACCTCCCGCTCGGGGCTGGGCCCCTTGGCTGCCACCCAGTGGCCGCCCACACGCACAAGCGGCAGGCAGAGCTCTGCCAGGAGCCGTGTCTGCGCCACCGCACGCGCCACTGCGACGTCAAACTGTTCCCGCAACTCTGGGGACTGACCTGCAGTGGGGCAGGCCGGTGGATGAGTGGGGCAAGGTGCCTCAACAGTGTTTTCGATGGAGCAATTGAGCTGCGGCGCCAGGCAGCGCGGCTATTGCGTGCGCTGCACTGGCTCGCCTGCATCCTCTGCGCGCGCCCACTTGACGCTAACGTTGCTGAGCCCCGCCGCCAGCGCGGCGTGCTCCAGGAAGCGGCACCGCTTCTGCAACGAGTCAAGCAGGACCACATGCCACTGCGGCCGCACGATTGCCAGAACCAGACCCGGCAGCCCTGCACCGCTGCCCACGTCGACGACGCTGCTGCAGCTGCTGCTCCCCTGCTGCTCGTGCTGCTTTGCGCCCGCTGCGCTGTTGCGCGCTGGCCCTGATTCGCTGCTGCTGCTGCTCCACTGCTGTTGCCGCATGCAGTCGTCCAGGACCGGCAGCAGCGCCAGGCTGTCCAGAATGTGACGCTCCACTGCCCCATGGCGGTCCGTCACCGCGGTGAGATCCATCACCTACAGCAGCACACGCGCGGCGCGAGTGTGTTCAGGCAGCATTGGTCATACCGGCTCTTTGTTCAGACATCTACATCTCTAGCCCACCAACTCACTTGATTCCACTCCATGAGCTCGTCCAGGTAGCGCTCGACTTGCAAGCGCTGCGTGGGCGACAGAGCATCGAGAAGCTCAGCGCCGGCTGCCGTGGCGGCGGGCGCCGGATCGGCGCCGCCGGTGGCGCTGCGAGCCCAGTGCGCTGGTGCCTTGACACGGCATGCCAGCAGATGAAGAGGTCTGGAGGGCCAACAGGGCAGCAATCGTGCTTGCAGGCGGCACGCAGCGTGCATGGTTTCGTGCAGCCAGGGTTAGCAGAACCAGCGACAGTCACCAATTGAGTGAGAAAGAGGGCAACTGAGAAAACGCTTGCTCGAGGGAATTTTGCCTGTCGGCCCCCTGACCACTCAGTCAAGCTTATCGTCGGCATTGCAACACATCACGCGCATCGCTGCCCACTGGGGGCGCAGCTGCGCCGTTGTCTCTTCAAGTGAGAGCATCCGCCGGCTCGTGCGATCACGCAGGAGGTGATTCGAAGCAGAGGAGCGCGCGCTGGCTTCGATGCAGAACATTGGGGCGGGCGGGCGGAGGCGACGGTGGCGGGCGGAGGCGACGCGGGCGGGTGGCAACCCCCCCGATACGCGCCTCCCACACATGCAGGCTCCCTGGTTGTTCGTTGACCGCCTCCAGCGCTGCCGTCTGCAAGCTTTATGCCAGCCATGCTTGGGCAGCACAACTTGGCCATCTTCCTGTCCGCCTTTGTCGTGGCCGGCAGCCTCACCAAGCTGTGCCTGTTGCACCATCGCCTCCTGCTCGGCCTGCGCGCCTACTTTGTGGCGGGCAGCACGCCCGCAGGCGTGCGGGGCAAGCACGTTAAAACCCGGCAGTCCAAGAAGAGCATCGAGCCCGAGCTGGGCGGCGCCGAGTCGCTGGTGCTGGCACCCGTCACGCCGCGCCTCACGGTCGACACCCCATACGTCGATGCGCTCGACACGCTGGTGAGCTGTGCGAGCAGAGGGGCAAGGGGAGGAGCAGCGTGGTGTGCCCGCATAGCAGCGGCTGTCTGCGCTGCGCATCACCTGTGCCACCGCCCAGTCTGCCACCGCCCACGACCAACGCCTGCCCCCACTGCCTCCATCTGCCCCACAGATCGTGTTGTCCCTCACCGCCATGCTCGGCCTTGCCATCGGGGAGGGGGCGACGGCGGTGCTGGGCTGGCACGCCAGCGTGGCGCCGCCGGCGCTGGCGGCTGCGCTTGCGCTCGTGGCGCTCGGACGCCTCGCCCAGGTCGACCTGCTCTCGGGGTCTACCAGCAGGGACGATAAGATATACGCGTGCTTCTTCGGCTTCTTGGGCCTGGCGGCGGCGCTGGCGGTGCAGCTGCTGGGGCGGACCAGCCTGGTGGCGTGGGACCTGGAGGCCGCCGCCGGCGCGGTGGTGCCGCTGCTCGTGGAGCTGGCACGGCTGGAGACACTGGCGGGCGTGGAGCCGCCGCCGGGGCTGGCGCTGCCGACCAGGGCGCTGCAAGTTACACTGTCGCTGGCGGCGGCCGCCATCGCGACGCTGCTGTTCGCGCCGTGCCTGCGGTTTGCGCGCGCCACCTGGCTGCAGCTGCACCCACCCGACTGGAGTGCGGACTGCATCCCGTCTGGCGCCCTGGCCAAGGCGCTGGTCACGCTGCAGCTGGTGCTGCCGCTGGCTGCGGCGTTGATGTGGGTGAGCGCGATTCGCCGCGCAGCTGGGGTGGAGCGGGAGTTGAGACGTGGGGACTGCAATCAGACACGCTGAGCCCTGCTTGCTGACCCAGATTCCCCTTGCGCCGGCCCTCTCCCTCCCTTGCACCCCAGGTGCGGCCGCTGGGCCAGGAGCTCTGGCACCTGTCCCCACGCCAGCTGGGCACGGTGCAGGCCGGCCTGCTGCTCGCGGCGGCGACCGTGGCCGCGCTCAACGCGCGGCGCCTGCTCCAGCGCTTCCTGGACACCGCGCTTATCTCCTGGTACCAGGCCAAGCACGGCGGCCTGGCCAGCAAGCGCACCGACAGGGCGGCCGCCGGAAACCTGGTCAGGGCCAAGTGCCGGGTCGTGCTGCTGCTCCTGGGCAAGACAGCGGTGCAGGGTCTGGCGCCGGCCGCGCTCTTCCTCGCCCTCGGCCTGCTCCGCCTCTTCTCCCTGGCGCACCCGACGCTGGTGGCGGGCGGCAATGCGCTGCTCGACGGCGTGGTGGGCTTCCTGGCCTTCTGGACCGGTGCCTGCTGGTTTGCCCTCTGCGCCCTGTTCCTGTGGCTGTTCCGGACCGGCACGCTGCACGCGTGATGCAATGCGACAGCGCCCGTGGTGCACAGTGACAGCTCCCATGGGCAATGACAGCGCATGAGAGAGTGGGATTCAAGGGAGTTGCGCCTGATGGGGCAGCAGGAGGTACATTGATGGGAGGGGAGGGTGCACCACGGCGAGAGCAATGCAGCCGAGCGCAGGGGGATGGGAGGCAGTAAATTTGAGAAGAAGACTAGAATTAAGAAGGGATGGCGGAAGCTTGAGACAGTGCAGGCTGCAAACGGTACAAAACAACAAGGAGAGCTGCTCAAACTTGGACAGGGGGGTCGGGGGCCGTAAAGATGACAGCCTTGCAGACTGGGCAGGAGGCCTGCAGCCCTTTGCTGTTAAACCCTGCACATGCGGGTGGCCCAGTTTGTCGGGCAGCACCCTGAGCTGCACAAGCTGGCCGCACTCAGCAGCAAGCCTCAGCAGCAACCAGCAGCACATTGTGCATGCAGGCTGGCTCACATGGCATCATGCATGAGCAGTGGAATTCATGCCGGCACGGCAAGCTCATGACCTATACCGCAGCAAGCAACGGCGGGACAGCTGCATCGTTAGCACCCTGCACTTGAGCGGTGTGCACAAACGAGCAGCGGCGCAGGCATGCTACCAGTCGTGCCCCGCGTGCTACAATGCTGCCGCCGCACACCTCCTCGCCGTCCTCAAACGCCTCCAGGCACACCGCACACAGCGGCGCGTCATCGTCGCCTGCGCCGTCTCTGCTCTCTGCGCACTCGACAATCTCCTCCACCAGCACAGGCATCATGGCCCCGCCGTCGCGGTCCGGCACGCCTGCGCACCCAGGCGCGCCGCAGCTCGCGGGAGTGATTTCACCATAAGCGTCAGCAGCCGACTCGATCTCGGATGCCGCTGCTGCGGCGGTGGGGGCCCGCGCGCTCCCAAACAGCGCGCGCCGGGATATGGAGCCGCAGAACGGCACACGCTGGATCCTCTTGTGCGTGGGCGTGCCCTGGTGCACGTGCACGGGCAGGGCTGCCAAGCGCTGCTGCGGCACGGCGGCCTGCTGCCGGCTCGCCTCCACCTCATCCAGAGCCAGCAGCAAATCGTAATCTGCCTGCAGAGAGAGGCAGCCGGAGCCAACTCACTCACGCAAAGTCACACCTGTTGCGAAAGATGACGAGTGACATCAGCAAGCCTCTGCAGACTGATGCTCCCCACGGTTCGCTCGCGCCACCCCATCCACCCAGACTTGCCGGCGTGAAGTCCCTGTCCAGCAGGCTCAGCCGAAGGCTCAGCAGGTTCACGTGGTGATTGGAAAACATCACCAGGGCGTCGTGACGCTCGGCCAGCAGGCCGCCCAGCTGCCGAACACAGTGGTACATTGCTGCTGCCCGCGCGGCGACTGCAGAGGTCAGGGTGTGATGGCAGGGTATGTGTGAGGAGCAAGCGCCGCTTGCACATGATGCAGCTGGCTTTGGCAGCCTGCTGCCACCGCCCCCCCCCCCTTTTGGCACGCACCTCCAAAGCACACAAAGACAAATGCCAGGCAGAGCACGGGGCCGACGGGAAAGCTGCCTGCCAGCAGGAGCAGCGTCACCGCAAGGCCTGCAAAGGCACGTGGAGCAGGCATCACAGTTTGAGCTGGCGTCGATAGGACCAGCACGTGCCTTGCGCCTCCCATGCCAATCCTGTCGGCGGCACCCGCCGGCGCCCCGTCGGCGCTGGCGCTGTCAGGCCCCGCAAACATGCTTCGACATTCCACACCCCCTAGCCTACCTGCTAAAAACGGTGGGGGTAGGGTGGGGTTCTGCACCAGGGGGGGAACGTCCACCTCGCCTGCAGCTGCGTTGGCTCCACGCATGGTCAGGCCTAGGGCCTCGCCCAGGATGCAGAAAAAGAACGAGGAGTTTCAGTGCGCGCAATTGGGATGCACGGGGGAATGAAGAAGCGAGGCTTTCTGCGGAGCTTGGCACGCGCCCATGTTAACGGGCGAGATGCCAGAAGTGTCGCGCGATCAAAGGCAGGCGATCCCCTAGAGTTGACCCACACGCGGCATGCTGGCACCAGGTGGCCACGCCCAGGTGGCCACCTGCGTGCTGGCACTGCACAGCTGTGCCTCGCGTCGTCGAACCTTTGGATTTACCAGAGAAGCACCGCTCAGATTGGCACATAGTGCACGGCATGGAGGCAGATGCTGCAACTGCGGTGGCAGCCCCACATCGTTGTGCAGCCGTGTGCTGCACGGGGCCGCCAGGATGCGCTGCCTCCTCGAGCACCAGAAACGCTCGCCTCAGGGCTAGAGTGAGTCCAGCAGCCGCCGGTCCAGCACGTAGTCTTGCCTGCCATGGCGGAGCGTGTCAACAGCTCAGAGCAGGGGGCACGCACGCGGTGCCGCGCCCTTCCTGCTCTGCGCCTCGGCCTCATGCCTTGGCGCCCAGGCCTCCCCGCTTCCCCCTGAATCGGCGCGGCCCACTTTCCTTCTGTCCTCCGCCGCCCACCTGTTGTAAAACTCGCTGAGCTGGCGATAGACGTAGGAGGGCATGAAGCCCGGGCCCTGGTCGGTGACAAACAGGCTGATCAGCTCGGGCGGCACGTAGTCGTAGCTGGGGTTGTGCACCGCCAGGCGCGGCGCGGGCGGCGACGCGGCGGCGGCGGCGCCGCCGCTGCCCAGCGGCGACCCCGGCAGCGCTTCGTCGCCATCGCCGGCGGGGGCGCCGGCGCGCGCCGCGGCGGCGGCGGCCGCCGCCAAAAACGGCGCGAGCACCGCCTGGTCCGAGGAGGGCAGGATGTCCGAGGGGTCTTTGAAGTCGTTGAATGTGACCCCGGGCTCGTGGGGGAAGAGCGGCGACAGCTTGAACATCCCGCACAGCATGACGCAGGGCACCGAGTGGCGCTTAGCCGCCATCGCGACGATGTGCATGCCCACCGGCGCCATGGCGCCGCCGTTGGCCAGGATCGCGTGTGCGGTGACCAGCACCTGAAGAAGGGCACATGGTGAGTGGGTGGGAAGGAGTGGGTGGAGGCGAGACGGTGCATTGCTAGTCTAGCGCTGCCCCTCCTGCTATCCTGCCCGCATCCGAATCCCGCCTCCTCCTGTCCCCCTCTTCTCAGCCCCGCCCCGTCGCACCTTGTTGACCCGGGCCATCATGGCATACACCTCTGCATCGGTGATCACCGTGGTCTCGATGCCCGTGTCTGCGAGGTCCGCCGCCATCTGCAGCAGGCATGCGGAGCGGACGTGTGCAGGAGTCCATACACGTGCACGTGTCAACGAGCACGGCTCGCTGCCCACTGCCCTGGAGACCCCCGCCCCCGCCGGCGAATGTGCTCCAACACCGCATCATGTCAGCGCGACCCGTCCACGCACCTGCAGGCCCTGGTAGGTGGGTGCTGCCTCGGCGACGACGACGCGGAACGAGCGCTTCTCGCGCGCGCGGCGCAGAAAGTGCAGCACGGTGCGCGAGTAGCCAAACGTCAGGATCATCTCATTGGCGTGGATGTGCTCCACGGCCTGGGGGAGAGGAGGAGTGACGCACGGAGGGAGAACGGCAGCAAGAGTGCGTCGGCAGGCAGAAGGGGGAGGCAGGCGAGGCGACCTGGGTAGGACGGCGCTGCCTGGAAGCAAAACACACAGTGCCGCTGCGCTCGCCACAAGACCATCCGTCACACGCCCACCTGCTGCGCGATGCTGTTGTCGATGTCCTTCAGCTCGTCAATCAAGTCGTTCACCCCCTCGATCACCTCCTGCTTGCGATCCCACTGCGGCGCCTTGCCGCCCCTGCGCTCCTTCTCTTCCAGCGACGGCCGCCGGCCCTCCTGCTGCTGCGCCGGAGCTGCTGCCTGCTGCGCAGGCGCCTGCGGCGCGCCCTGCGGAGTGGCCGCCAGCTGCAGCTGCGCATGGGCGGCTGCCGCCGCCTCGAGTACGTCTTGGTCCAGCAGGTTGCGAAGCGACTGCGCGCGCGCTGCCCAAATCGGCGCCCCGGGGCGCAGCGCGCGCGACAGGCCGCCCACCGCAGGCTGCGCGCTGCTGTCTGCCACGCCTGCAATGTAGCGCGCAAGCCAGACTCTCAACACTTTCTAGCATCTCCCGCAGAATCGTGAACCAGCTTCATCACAGCCGCCGTCGTGCCCTGCTCACCTGCTGCATTGTGCCGCAGGTCATCGTCCTGCTCCTCCAGGCCTGCATCGATCTCCTCGCGGATGATGTGCATCACGCGCCGCACGATGTTGCCGATGGCCAGCTCTGGTGGGGGAGAGAGGGAGGGTGGGGGTATGCCGGCAAAGCTCAGCAGGGAGCTGGCCACTGGCGACCCTTGCGCAAGGCACATCTGGCCTCCGCCCTGCTGCTGCGCACCTATGGGCTTGGCCAGCTGGATCTTCACGCCAATGCGCTTCACCTCCTCCAGCAGGCTCTGCGGGTCCGTCAGCCGTGAGGACGTGACCAGCTGGCGCAGGAGCTCGGCAGTGCGCTTGGCCGCCTCCAGGCTACCCGACACTCGGCGCGCGCGCAGCTCCCGGCACAGCTCCTCCACGCGCTCCATGTACGACTGGGAGGCCATGGCGGCCCGCGCTCAGGCGTCAGCCGCAAGCCGCGAGCCGCAAGCCGCAAGCAGCGCGCAACGGGCGGGCGCTGGGGCAGCAGCCTCTGCCACCGCGCGATCAGGCCGCTTGCTGTGCCTCGTGCTGTGCGCCCCGCTCCTTGGGCAGGGCTGCAGGAGTGGGCGCGCAGTTTCGAGGCGGTGCCCGATCGAGATCCCAACTCTGGGCGGCGGCACGCTGGGCAAGCCCTGGTGCTCAAAAGATCAGCCACAGCGCCACAGCGCTTGCAGTCGGTGGCGAGAAGTGGGGACACCACTCTGCGTCCTCTGCAGCGATTGAAAGGAGGACGTCAGACCTGTCAACAGTGGGGCGCCCATCAAGCGTTGGGCGCTTGCTGCACGCCGACCCCGTGGCCGCCGCCCTGTCGACTGCCACCTCCGCTCTGCACCACGGCTTCATGTCCCTCTCCCGTTCAGCACTTGAATGAACCTGACTGTCTTTTGGCCCAATCGTCAGCAAGCATCCCAGCAAGCCATGCGCCCACCTCAGGCCCGCCCCGCACAGGGCCCCGGTGTGAAAAGCGGATTGCCAAGCTGCTAACTCTCAAGATGCGATACGACTTGTGGACCACAATAGCAGCATCAGGCGCTGCCGATGCGGGCGACGCCCGACGACGGGCGACGCGGGCGACGCCCGACCCTACTGACGCGATGTCCACTCCCGCCCGCCACTTCATCGGCCGACCGCCTGGGAGGCCCCTCTTTTCGCTGGCGCTGCAAGTTCTCAATCAACTGCTCCTCTCCGATAGCTTCGCACAGTCTCAGGAGCGGAGGTCCCCTTTCTCGACTCTGCCCGCGGGCTCCGGCGTCGTCCCACCGCGCCCCCGCACTCGCCGGAAGCTGAAGAACGCAAGCAGGATGTCGCTGGAGTCGCTGAGGGCGATGCTGCAGGCCAAGAAGCAGGCCGCTGCAGAAGAGTTTCAGGTGCTATGCTCGTTGTAGAGCCTGCGGTGCCGGAAAGCGAGCGCGACGTGCTCTTGCGCCCGCTCGGGGCGCCCGCCCGCCCGCCCGCCCGCTGGCACCGCCGCCCACTCGGTCCGCCGACCGAGCTGCCTGTCTGCTAATCTCCCTGCTTGCAGGGCAAGAAGTATGTGAAGCGTGCAGACATCGAGGAGCAGCGGCTGAAGCGGCTGCGCGAGGAGGAGGAGCAAGAGCGTGCCGCCAAGGTGCGCGTAGGTGACACCCCATCGCAGCCCTCGCAGCCAACCAGTTGTAACCAATTGTGCTCAAAAAACTCACACTCACACTCGCAGGCAGCCAAGCTCAAGAAGCAGGAGGCGGCGGGCTCGCGACCGGGCAGCCACGCGGCGGCGGCGCGGCCCGATAGCCGCGCCGCGCCAGCTGCGCCCAGCTTTGAGAGCCTGACGCGGGAGGAGGTGATCCGCCGCCTGCGCAAGCTCAAGGAGCCGGCCACGCTGTTCGGCGAGAGCGACGAGCAGCGCTTCCAGCGCATGCTGCTCGTGGAGGCCGAGGCGGTGCACGAGGCAGTGGAGGAGGAGGCGGTGGGTGGGCAGCAGGAGAACCTGCACATCGCGATCGCGCGCGAGGCCAAGGCACGCAAGGCCGCCGCGGCCGCCGCCGCCGAGAAGAAGAAGGCGGAGGAGGCGGAAAAGAAGAAGAAAGCGGCAGCCGTCGCCGCCGCCGCCGGCCCGGCGGCCGCGGGCGACGCTGCGGGCGGCGGCAGCGAGGGCGGCGGCGGCGAGCTGGCCGCGACGGGCGCGGGCGCCGACCCCGAGAAGGAGCGGCTGGCGGCCGCGTTTGCCGCCGCGGCCGAGGCAGTCAAGGAGGCGCAGATGCCGGTGGAGGACCGCATCGCAAAATGGCTGCGCAAGTGGATGGCGGACTGGGAGGAGGACCTGGAGGCGCGGCCCGAGGATGTCAAGGCCACCGCCGCCGGCTACCAGGCGGACGTGCGGTTCAAGGAGACGGTGCAGTACATGCGCCCGCTGTTTGTGGAGCTCAAGCATCGCGCGCTCGACCCCGAGCTGCTGGCGGGCCTGAAGCTCATGGTGGATGCCATGCGCGAGCGCAACTATCTTCACGCCAACCGCATCTACCTCGGCATCGCCATAGGCAATGCGGCCTGGCCCATCGGCGTCACGCAGGTGGGGCGCACACGGCGCAGCGGGGGGCGGGCCGGGGGGCCAGGGCTTGTGCCGGGCGGCCTGCGCGTGCGCCGGCGCAGTCAGCAACCCGTGTGTGGTGGTGAAGGGGGGGGGCCCCACACCAGCCGAGCTGCATGTCGCACTGGCCAGCGTGCGAGCGCGCGGCGAGCTGTACCCTGACCCCTGCCCTCCTCTGTGCGCCGCAGGTCGGGCTGCACGAGCGCGCGGCCCGCGAGAAGATTAGCTTCAAGGGCACGGAGGGCAAGGCGCACATCATGAACGACGAGGCCACACGCAAGTGGATCCAGGCGAGTCGCAGAGCCTCGCGGCTGTGGGTGCGGCTCGCCGTGCAGTTGTTGCTGCCTTTCAGGGTGCAGAGGGCCGTGCTGCCTTCCAGGGTGGGGAGCGGCCGGGCACGCGGGCGCAAGGGACGCCGGCGGTTGCGTTGACATCGGCAACCAACTGGCGCCCCGCCCCCCGCCGTCCTCCTGCCCTTGCGCGCAGGCCGTCAAGCGGCTGACCACCTTCTGCCAGCGGCGCTACCCCACCGACCCCTCGCGCAGCATGGATTTCGACGGGTTCAGCAACGCGGGCCGCGGCGCGTTTGGCGCGGGGGGCGACAAGGCGGCGCTGCTGACCGCCGCGGCGGCGGGCGACACGCTGGCCCCCGCGCCCGCGCCCAGCATCATCAACGAGCGCGGCGCGGTGATGATCCCCCAGAAGTGGAGTGCGGTGGTGCGCAAGGCGATGGAGGAGGTGCGGCAGAGTGACGCCAAGGAGGAGAAGGAGGAGCAGGAGCAGCGCGACCGCGCGGTGGCGTCGGCCGCTGCGGAGCAGCAACAGCAGCAGCAGCAGGAGGCGGCAGCAGGAGCGCAGCCTTGAGGCCTGCCCTGCTGCCACCAGCAAGTTTGCTTTGCCACCAAGTGTTTTTTGCTTCAGTCTCTCGCTCGTCCCTCTTCAGCTCGCTTGCTCGTCGTTGGTCTGTGCTGCTCTGTCAATCCCTGATGGGGGCACTTGTCTCTTTGACACAACGACTGGTGGGCTGAGAGGAATGGCGTGGAAGCCTGCGCCAGCCATGGCGTGGAGTGCCCTGGCTCCAAGCTGGAGGCAGGTCAATGCCGACTCGGTCGGACCCGGCGGTCGGCACAACACCTGCCTTCTTGCTGCTCGAGACCCTGCCGCCTGTTTCAACCTCGTTGTCTTCACTTGCTTGTTCATCTGCGCGGCCTGCTGACCCTCCCGCGGTCGCACTTTTCGAATACCTCCACCTGCGCCCAGCTGCAGCTGCTTCTCCGCGCCCCTCAGCGCCCATGGACCCGCCCTTTGAGCGGGCGGGGCACCTGAGCGCCGCGGCATACGAGCGGAGGAGGGACGCCACCACCGCCAGGGAGCTGGGCAAGCTCTTTGCCTCGCCCTCTTTCACAGCTTGGCAGGAGGCGCGCACGAAGCGCGAGCTGCGGCTCAAGACCGCCAGCAACGTGCTGCTGGCGGCGGCGTGCGTGGCGGTGATTGTGACGCTGGCGCTACTGCGGCCTAGTTCGCAGACGGCTCTGCCCCAGGCGAGCTGCGTTTCATCTGCCGCGCCCTCCTGCTTGCTGCTCCAGACGCGCGTGGCTGATGGTGCCCCCTGTGCCCTTGCCTTGCAGGCCGCGCCTGTGCCTCGCGCCGTCCCCGTGCCCCTGCCCCCGGCGGTGGCAGAGCCCTGCTGCCTGCCCGTCCCGCCGCCCGCCCTCGCCGCCCATCGGCCGCCCAGCGAAGTGGAGCGGGCGCTGCGCCTGCAGCTCGATGAGCTGGAGCACGAGCTGGACACGACACGGGAGGAGCTGGAGGTGGCGCTGGACCGCACCAGCGAGCTTGGGCTGGCCCTGGTGCGCGCGGCCGAGGCCGCCAAGTACGCTGAGCCTGGCACACCGCCTCCAGCCTGCACCCAGCCCGCCACTGTGGAGGAGAGCTTTGTCAGCTCGCCATCCCCGCCAGCCGCGTCGCCGTCGGTCCTGCGCCAGCGCGGCCCTGCGCCGCCACTGCGCCGGCCCCAGCCCCCACTCAAGTGTGCACTTGTCGATGCTCCGGCGGCGGACAACGCAACTCTCTTCTTTGACTTATCGTCCATCCTGGCCAGCCAGCGCCCATCTGCAAAGTGAGTGGAGGGATGGCGCCCTGATCTGGATCGAGCGACCACTGGCGCTGTGTGCTCTGCATGTGGCGACCTCACGCTGCATGTCTCGCCCCGCCCTGCTCCCTGCGCGCAGGAGCGTCCCGCGCCTCCCTGCGCTGGAACGCATGCCCGCGCTCCCCGCCGTCCCTGCCCTGCTCTTTATCGCCGCCTCTGTGGTCGTGGGCGCCTGCGCCGCTCTGGCCGCCTATGCCCGCAGCGTGCGGCGGGTCCAGGCGGCGGAGCAGCGCAGCCAGGCGCTCAAGGCTCACCTGAACGAGGCGGACTTTGCGCGGGAGACGGCCGAGCAGCTGCTCCGGATGGTCGAGGAGGAGCTGCAGCGCAAGATGCAGCAGCTGGACGAGGCACAGCGGGCGGCCGCTGTGGCCTCGCCCTGCGTCACCCCCGCTGGCGCTGCCGCACCGGGCGGCGCGCTGCCGCCGGCGCCGACGCCCGGCGGCGGCGGGCTGGTGACCCCGCGCGCGGGCGAGCTGCCCCCGCCGCCGGCGCACCTGGTTGAGCGCTTCCTCCGCGAGCGCAACGCGGTGGCGATCGACCAGGACCAGTTGGAGCGGTGGCTGGACATGGAGGAGCAGTTTGAGGAGCTGCAGGAGTCGCTGGCGCGCACCGAGGCAGCGAGCGCACACAAGGACAGCCAGCTGGCGAGCCTGGGCGCGGCGCGCGACGAGCAGCTGGCGCAGGTACGCGCCTGGCTGGACGAGGCGCAGGACCAGCTCATGACTACGCAGGCGGCGCTGCAGGAGCGCGAGGCCGAGTGCCGCGCGCTCAGCGATCAGCTCACCGCGCTGGCGGCTGGCGGGCAGGCCGCGGCCGAGGTGCGGGGCCAGCTGCTGCAGCGCAACCTGGAGCTGGCGGCCCAGCTGGAGCACGCGGCCAGCGAGCAGGACAGCCTGGCGCAGCTCAGCGCCGCGGGGTACCAGCTGGTGCAGGAGGTGGGCCAGGCGGGGCCCCTGCGATCGGTGAGCTGGGTGGGGGGAGACGTTGTTGGCGTTGTCGGTGATGCCTCGGGTGGGGGGGCGAGGGAGGGCATGAGGCCGGCCGGAGCCGCCTTTGCGGTGCAAGGCGAGAGTGTTGCGGCCATTCCACTCACTGGCGAATCCCGCCCACCCTGCAGGCCACCCCCGAGGAGGGCTCTGGCGACCTGACCAGCGACGTGAACAGCGTGCTGGAGCTCATGCGGGCGACACGCGCCAGCCTGGCCGACCGCCTGGCGCACAGCCAGCAGGCGTGCGAGCACATGATCCGCGAGCTGCGCCAGGGGGCGCACGCCGCGCTCGGCGGAGGCGAGGAGGAGTACAGCGAGGCGCAGGGGCAGGCCAGCGGGGAGGAGGCGGCGCCGCCCGCAGTGCACGAGGCGGACGGCGAGGGCGGCGTGGAACCGGCGGTGCTGGGCGCCAGCTCGCGCCACAACAGCCAGCCGCTGGCGGTGGGGCCCGCCAGCAAGTGCAGCAAGGCGGGCTGGGGCCACGAGGCGGCGCAGCAGAGCGCTGAGAATGAGCTGCCTGCCCTCGGCTCTTCCGGGGAGGATGGTGCCGAGAACCAGATCCCCGGCCCTGACGAGCAGAATGACCTCCGTGCCCTTGAGTCTTCTGGGGAGGATGGCGCAGCTGAGGTCCCGGCATTGGAGGAGAGCGCGGAGGATGGCGCAGCGTGCAGAGGCAGCCAGGAGGGCGGCGACGACGCCGAGGCAGCGCGCGCGTGGGTGCGGCAGCTCCACGCCAATCACGCGCCGTTTGACATCGGCGGCTTCCTCACGGCGCTGGGGTGCGAGGGCGTGGAGCAGGGCGCGCCGGTCAGCCGCGAAGAGTTTGAGGCGCTGCGGGCGCAGGGGCTGGAGGCCCTCGAGGCCATGGCGGACGCAGACCACGTGCAGCTGCGCGTGGTAGCGGCCGAGGCCGCCGCGCTGCTGCAGGGCTGGGCCTGGCCAGTGGCCAACGTGGTGGCGCCGCCGCCCACCCCCTCGTGGTTTGCCCGGCTCGGCTTGGGCGGCTGATCGGCGATGGCAGCTCAAAGGCGGTGCTCAGAGATAGAGGCTGCCCAGATGCGTTGTATTTTGTTGCCGCCGCAAGGCTGGTGCGAGTAGATAGGACTAGGAGCACCACCAAAACCTGTACATTGTACATTCGTAGCTTACCGCAGTGGTTGAAACTGAGATATGGCCCATGCAACTGCAAAAACGTCGTCTTCCAGCAGCTGAATGTCGTGCAGGCGCTGGCCTCACTATGCAGCAGACCTGCTCCCAGCCCCCAACATTGCGGCGGCGCCAGCACCATGCAGCAGGCTGTCTCCACCTGTCATTGTTGCAGAGTCAGGAGGCAGCAATGGTGGAGACATGTCACGAGCGAGCAGAATGGAAACAATGAAATGAGCAAGAAAACTGAGGGGGGAAAGAGCGCTCAGGGGGACACAGTGTGTCAGGCGGCAAGCTGCAAGCAAGGCCAAACGCCTTTACAATAGCTCGTCAGGGGGGGATGCAGGCGGCTGCCGCCGCACTGCGCTGCCAGGGTGAGGCGCCACAAGCTGCCGCTGTCGGTGGTGATGGTACTGGCCTAGTAGCAGGTTTGGCGGCGCTTCCTTGAGCTCCACCCCCTCCCCACCTGCCTTGACCTGCAGGAGGGGCAGCGAGGCACGCGCATGGGTGTGCATGGCGCAGCAGCCAAACAGCCCACATGGCGTCCCGCGCTCCCACGCCGAGTCAGAAGCACAGCTTCCCCCAACCCACCCCAACTCATCACGTCCACCGCTGCCACAACAGACCCTGCACGCACCTGTGAGCGGTAAAAGGGGTTGTCCCGTTTCACGTGCGAGAGCGAGCTGTGGAAGGAGTGCCGTCGTTCTGGCGGGTCTGCACAGCAGGCACACAGTGGTGAGGCAATGGGTGCAACAGTGGCCTACTGCAGCGAGCACTCTTGCAGCGCTGCCCCCCTCACCTGCTGCCGCCGAACTGCTAGGCCCCGCATCTGGCGACGGCTGCTGCTGTAGCTGCACTGCCGCCGCCTGGTGCTCTGTGTCCAAGTCCGCCACGCTGCCGTTGGCGCTGTTGGCACCGGGCGACAGCAGACGCTCGCGGTGCGGCTCATCGGCCGCAGGCTCTGAGCTGCGCGCCTTTGGCGGCCGGTAGCACAGCGGGTCGCGCAGGCAGAAGATGCACTCGCCAACCATCGCGAGGAACGACTCCAGCATCTCGAGCAGCAGGCTGCTGCACGACGAGGTGCTGCAGGCCGGCAAGCGGCGCAGTGGGCGGCGGGCGGGGGGAGCAGATGCGTTGGCAGGCGGGCGGGCGGGCGGGAGGGCCGGAGCTGCGTGTTTGCGCCGTCGCGGTCCCGCACTTGTGCGGTGTTGCTGCCCACACAGGCGAGTGGTACAGGCGTTCAGCCCAGCTTGAAACTGAAACTTCTCACCTTGGAGCCATGCCCTCTAAAAGGCGCTGCACGCTGCCAGGATGTCGCGATCAGGTATTCGGAAAGCAAGAAACTGGTTTTGCGGGAGTGACAAGCTTGCAAACAAGCCAGCCCACCAAACCTCGGTTTCAGCTTTCCTGATCACTTTGTCCATTGATAGAAAGTTTCTGGGGCGTCCTGTAGCGATTGACTCGCAGGCAGGCCCTCTCGATCGATGGCGCGCCACCAGTACACGCTCTAGCCCTCCCAGCCTGCCCCATCACCAGTCACGGCCGCTAGACATGGTGCTCGCGCCATCAGCCACCGGGACAGCGGTGCTGGTGGCACGCGGGCGGCGGCCGCCGGCCTACAAGCTGGCCGACACGCTGCTCTTCCCAGGCGGATCGCTGGTGCTGGGCGACGATGCGCACGACGAGGAGCTGACTGTCAGCGGCGAGATGTGAGCGTGTCAGACGCATGGGTCTGCCAGCCACCTCCGCTCCATGCCGCTGTGCTTCCGCAGCCCACCCCGCCCGCCCTCGTTGTGGTGTTGCCGCAGCGTGGTCTGGAGCTCGGGTGGCGTGCTGCACAAGCAGCTCACCACCGCGGCGCCCGTCCTCAAGGCGGCCTGGTGCCACTTCCAGAACACCGGCCCTGACGCCATCCTGTGCCTGCTCCACGCCGCCGCACTGTCTGTCTATACGAGGGATGGCGACGCGCACGTCATCCCCCTGCCCGCCGCCTTTACCGCCATGTGGCCGCTCCCTCAGGGCCTGCTGCTCACGGTGGGCGGCGGGGTGGTGGTTCGTGTTGTGTTGGCTGTGGCAGCTCTAACCTGGCTGCGTCGTGCCCTGGCGGGGACTGGCAGCAGGCGACGGCCGCCGCGCCTGCGCCGCGAGGCAAACGCGCTGCCCTGCACAGCAGCGCCACTCTGCCAGCCACCGCCGCCGTGTGCCCGCCGTGCGCAGGGCGCGCAGGGCCACGGGCCTTGCATGCTGGTGCACCCGCTGGAGAACATTCAGGAGGTGGAGGCCGCGGGCGGCAGCTGGGACGCCGAGGAGGGCGTGGTGTGGTCGGGCAGCGAGGTGCCCTATCTGGTGACGTACAACAAGGCGAGTGCTTGACTGCTTGACTGGGCAGGGGGAAGGCGAGCGCTATTTGGCTGGGGAAAGAGTGACTGGCAGGGGGAAGGGGGAGTCGCGCGGCGCCAGGACGGGACGCTTTCCTTATGTCTCGCTGCGCGGGGTGCCGCCCAGCAAGCGGTCGGTGCACATGCCGGAGCCAGCGGGTGCCTGATCTGCCGCTCGCGCGCTCGGTTGCGTGGCGCCGTGCAATCGGTGGCCTGCCAGCCCGCGCTGAACCCCATGCGCCGTGCGCTGTGCTTGGTGCATGCAGAGGCAGCAGCGGCTGGCGGTGTGGAGCGTGACCACGCAGGAGCACTCGGGATTCGTGGCGGTGACCCCGATGCAGTGGCCTGGGACGCCAGCCACGCCAGGCCTGGTCGGCGGTGGCAGGGCCACGCCCGGCAAGCTGCAGACGCCCCCCTCCCACGTCGGGGGCCCCCACGCTGGCGGCACGACGTACAAAAAGTGAGCGCTGGGAGGGGCTAGATTATTAACTGAACGAGCTGATGTGGATTGCCAATTGGAGTACAGATGGGGTGGTACACAAAGAAGTGCGAGCGTGGCATGAACTGGAGCAAACAACGACAAAACAAGCAGTCGGGAAACGGCAGCCCCTCAAATGCAAGAGAAGAGGCGCCACCTCACTGCGCCTCTTTGTAGTCTTTTAGCGCTGGGTGGTTCTCCCAGTTGGCGTCGCCCTCTGCGAGGAGCTCGATGTAGTGCTGCATCGCATCCTCCTTGCTCATGCCCTTGAGGGCTGCCCAGGCGTCCCACTTGGCGCGCGCCTCAAACTGCGGCTCGGCGGGCGGGTGGCGTGGGCGGGCAGTGGAGAGCGGTTGAGCAGACCAGCCGATGGTGCTATTCTCAATCGCTCTGGTGATCTAACAGCACAATTCAATAGCGAGCCGCCTGCCCTGCGACCTCGCCTGCACTGCCCACGGCTGCTCGCCCTTCACATCGCCCTCGGTGGCCTGCTTGAAGAAGGCGTAGTAGCGCAGCTTGAGATCGGTGCTGCTGTTCGCGGGAGGGCCATTCCTGATGAGCCACACCGCCTTGCGGAATTTTCGCTCGAGCTCGGTGTGCGCCATGGCTCTGGAAGGAAAACATGAGTGCCCAGAGACGTCAGATCGGATGATAGGAGGTGTCACAAGCTTTCTTTCGCCGCCAGCGGAACACGGGCCGCCTCTTCACCTGCCTTCCGTCAGCTTATGCTGGGAGTCCTCACTAACTGCGAGTCGCCGTCCTTGCCCCATGCACCCGCAGGGCTAGCCTGCGCCTGCCCAATGGCGCCCTATCGCCCATGGCCTTCCAGCCTGTGCCGCGCAGCGGCGTAACACCCGTGCTGGCAGCCACCGCTGCCGGCGATGGCAAGCTGCTGCTGTCCTCCCAGGAGCTGCCGGTGTGCTTCGGCCTGCTGTGGGAGGAAAGCGTCACGCTGGCGGCAAGGCCTGACGAGGGACACCTCACCACCGACGCCAACGGCGACCTGCTGCTGTGCCTGCTGAGCCAGCAGGTCCAGCGCGTCACAGCTCTGCGCCTGCCGCCGCCAGCGGCGGTGGGCACGCTGGCAGGGCGCAGCGGCGTGGAGGTGGTCTTCAGCCTCAGCGCGGCGAGCGTGGCGGCAGTGGCGGCGACCTGCACGGGCGGGCCGGTGGGCGACCCGCCGCCGCGCGACCTGCTGCTGCTGCACCCTGACGGCCGGCTGGCGCTGTACGTCGGCTCTCGCCTCATCTGCAACGTCGTGGCCCCTGGCGCTGCGGGCCCTGGCAGCGCTGCCTACGCACCGCTGCTGCGGCAGCCCACCCCTGGAGGCGGGCTCAGCGTGACAGACGAGCTGGTGCCGCACCACACACAGCTGTCAGGGTCCAAGCGTGTCCCTGCACCAGCAGGTAGGCAACACCGCCGCCGCAATGCTCCTGTCGCCCTGACCCAGGGAGCCCGCCACTCGTGGTGCGACAGGCGGGCGCGTGCTTGCAGCCCACCACGCAACCTCTCTGCTCTTCCACTCCCTTTTTCCATCCTGCAGGCGACGAAGCCACGTCTGACCCTGCCGGCTCTGACTCTGACCAGGAGATGGCTCTTGAGTCCCCCAGCCCTGCGCCAGCTGCCGCCGCGTCAGTGTCGCGCCGCCTGTCGGACTTGCCGGATGTGCGGGCCCTCGGCGATGCGTTGGAACCAGCAGCAGACGTGGTCGCGCTCAAGGTGTGGCGGCGTTGTGCCCGCACTGCTGCAGAACTGGCTGGCAGGAGGTTGACTTGCCGGCCACAGGTGTGAGTGGACGTGCACTCGACTCAACCACCGCGACCCATCCACCGTGTCCCCACCCGCAGAATGCGGTGGGCAACCGCGTGACGCTGCAGCTGCAGGATGGGCGCGAGGCGCGCATCGCGCTGCCGTTTGCGCCCTCCTCGCCCCTGGCCAGGGCTGCCCTCCAAGCCCTGCAGTCGGTGCTGCCCACCAACACGTGGTGGCTGATCTACGGCGCCTGGCTGGCGGCTGAGGGCGGCGGGGCAACCGGCGACGCGGACCAGCAGTGGCAGGCACTGGCCGGGGTGCTGCTGGCCTGGGCATGCGACCCTGCCGCGCTGGCAACGGCGCGGCAGGCCGGCCCGCACCTGCCCGGGCTCTCTGGGCGCACCAGCTCGGGCGTGGGGCGCGCTGCCATGCCCTCTTCGACAGGCACACCCCCGGCCTCGCATCTGGACGGCAGCAGCGGCGCAGGCGCCGAGCCTGATAGCAGCCACAGCGCCGCCTCGGAGCAGGACTGGGAGCGGCTGCTCCGCTCCGACTACCACCGCGCCGAGCAGGGGCGACGGCGGTATGCCTGGGCGCCTGCGGCGTTGTCGCCTGGCCCTCAGCAGGACGCAGACGCCGGGGCTGCTCGCGCAGGGCAGTGGGGCAGCACAGCGGCTGCAGGCAGGGATGAGGTCTTTCGTGCTCTGCAGGCCCTGCACTCGGGTAAAGGCTCCATGCACTGGTGCACTGCTGGCGGCAGCCGCTGCATGCCTAGCACGCAGACTTGGCCTGCGCACCGCTCTGTCCTGCACACCTGCCGCCTCGCTCCCTGGCCTCTCTCCACCCTCTCTTGCCCTCTCCCCTGCCCCACAGTGTATGAGGACTGCAAGATGTCGGTGCTGAGCTGGCGCCTGCTGCCCACGCTGGGCGCCAGCCTGTGCCAGCTGGCCGCCGCGGCGGGGGCTGTGAGCTACCAGGAGCACTATGTCAGGGACCTGGGGCCGGCCACCTCGGCCACGGCCGCCGCTGCGCCGGGCCTGGCAGCGGCTGCAGCGGCAGCGCTGGCGTCCGGCGGCGCTGCCGCCGCACGGGCGGCCGAGCAGCCAGGGGACATGTTCCGCGCGCTGCATGCGCTGCTGCAGGGCAGGCAGGACTTCAGCGCGGTGCCGCTGCTGGTGCAGCAGCACGCCGCCTGCGTGCGGCGCAGCCAGGACTTGCTGGACTGCTACGCGATCCTGGCAGAGGCAGCGGCTGCCTGCGCATCGGGGCTGTCCCATCCTGATGCAGCTGCGCTGCAGCACCTGCTCGAGCGCTGCAGCCAGCGGATTGTGCAGGTGCGCTGCACTCTCAATCCTCTCCGGGCATCGCTGCATTTGAACATGTTTGCATCCGGGGAGACAGGACTGCGCTTCTCCACTTCCGCCTGTCACCGTGGAACCCGCCTCTTCTCATTCAACCACCATTGCTCCTCTGCGCCTGCAGCTGCTCGTGCACCAAGGCTGGACGCTGGCTGACCTGGACACCCTCCCCTTTGGCGTGGCGCTGCCGCTCCGCCAGGCCATCCAGCACTGCCGGCCCAGCCCGCCGGGCGACTGGCCGCGCGAGGCGTACGTGTTTGTCGGGCGCAGCGACATTGCGGCGCGGATGGCGGCGGCCGAGGAAGAAAGCAGGCCCGAGGGCGCGGCCGCCGTCACCAGCATCGTCACCACGCCACTGGGCCGCATGGCCAAGACCTCCAGCCCCTCTAAGCGGCGCCCTGCGGCCCCGTCCCCTGGCGCCTCCCCCGCCCCTGCCGCCTCCACATCGCTCACGCCGCCCATGCGGCGCATGGGCGTGGTGCCGGCCGCCACGCCGCCCATGGCCTCGGCCACGCGCGCACTGCTGGGGCCAGCGCCCGTCGCGGCGGCGGGCGCGGGGCAGCACGGCCACGGGAGCGCGCTGGTCGCGCCCGAGGGGCACAGCAGCAGAGTGGTGGCGGCGCCCGAGCTGCTGCCGCCGCCATACACGCACCGCCTGCAGCTGGCGGCCGGGGCTGGCGACGCACAGGCACCTGCCGTGCGGGAAGCAGGCGCGAGCGCCTAGCGATGTAGCAGTTGAAAGTAGCGTCCCCTGCATGGGACAAGCGCGCCCAACCTGGGAGCGACGGACTAGACTGCTCACCCTCTGCACTTGCTACCTGCAGGTGCCGACTCTGGCCGCGTCGACGATGGCATGGAGCACCTCGCGCACCAGACCGCCCGGCTGCGCTTTGGCAGGGACCTGCGCCTGCTTGAGGCGAGGCGCACACGCTGGGCGCGTGGGGGCGGGTCGCCGGGGGCGGGCGGGCGCGCGAGGGCTGGCTGGGCCGTGGCAGGCGCACAGCCCCGTCCACGCGCGCGCCCCCCTCCTGCAGGTGCGCCGCCTGCTGAACAGCGCCGACCCTGTCCCGCTCAAAATGGGCAGCGAGCTGGAGACGGCCTCCGAGGTGGACGGCGCGCAGCAGCAGCAGGTCCGGCTGACCATCCTCGTCGTGCGCAACATGGCGCAGTCGTTCGGTGAGCGCGCATGGCTGCATCAGGGTGGCTTTCCTCACCGGAGCCACGCCATGGTGGCCTCCTGCATTTGTGGCAGTGAAGCCAGATCATGCGGCTGCGCTGCTGCCGGGCGCTTGCGCCCCTGCCGCCGCGCCTCGCCGTGACGCTCGCCGGCGCTCCCGCTGGCACGCAGGGCGCGGCGCGCTGACGCTGGGCACGCTCCGCCCGCTGCCCACCGAGCCGCTGCACATCCCCCCGCTCAGCCTCGCCGGCCGCCTGGTCGAGCAGAACAACGCGACAGTCAACCTCGACTTCACCAACGCGCCGGCGGCGCCCGGCGGCGGCGCGGCCGCGGGTGCGTGCCCGCCACGCTGCGCCTCACGCCCGCCGCACTCTGCTCCCCTGCCGCGCAACCGACGCGCCGTGCTTCCCGCTCCTCTCTCTCATCCTTCCTCTTCTCCCTCCCCCTGGCCCCTCGCCTCCCCTTCCCGCAGAGTTCAGCTGCTGGGCGGAGTTCCACAACGGCGTGGCGGCGGGGCTGCGCCTCGCGCCGGGCGGCCACCAGCTGACGCGCACCTGGGTCGTGTACAACAAGCCGGCCGAGCCGTCCTACACCCACGCCGGCCTGCTCATGGCACTCGGCCTGGCGGGCCACCTCTCCTGCCTGGCGGCCACCGACCTCTACCGCTACCTCGCGCAGGCGCGCTTGTGTTGGTGTGTGTGGGTGTGGGTGGGGCTGGGGGTGGGGGGTCCTGGGGTGCGCAAGAGTGAGAGGAGGGCACATGTGGCGGCAACGGAGCAAAGCATGCCGCCCCGACTGGTGCTGGCGCTGCTTCCCACTTTCTTCCAGGAGCATGATGCCACCATCATCGGCGTGCTGCTGGGCATGGCGGCCGCCAAGCGGTGAGCGACGCAGCGCAGCAAAGGCGCCGGGCAAGGTGCTGCTCCAGTCGCGTCACCCGTCCTTGTCACCGGCCAACCGTCCGTCCCCCACCCCCACCCCCACCCCACCCACCGCAGCCGCTCAATGGACCCCACCATTAGCAAGATGCTGTTTCTCCACCTTCCCACGCGCCACCCCAGGCGTGATGCGTGCTACGCTGTGCATGAGCTGCACACACACAGCCGCATGGTGTTTCTCCGTTCGGTCCGCTGCCAGGACAGGCAGCAAGCCAGCGACCAGCAGACACAAACTCGCCCCCCCCCCCCCCCCCGCCTCCCACCACCCTCAAACNCGCCCCCCCCCCCCCCCCCCCCTCCCCCCGCAGTAACTATCCCGAGCTGGAGATCTCGCCCCTGGTGCAGGCGGCCGCGCTCATGGGGGTGGGCCTGCTGTTCCAGGTGTGCGCCGAGGCCCTGCAGCGCTCCCTGCCCTGCTGCCTGCCCTCGGAAAAAAACTTACTGCACAGCCTCGCGTCTCCAAGCGGGCCGCGTCTGCGTGGCTCGCGCCGCCCCCCCACGCCACACCGCACCGCCCACCGCCCTGGCGGCCGCAGGGCACCGCCCACCGGCTGATGGCCGAGGTGCTGCTCGAGGAGATTGGGCGCCGGCCGGGCGCGGCATCCAAGCAGGAGGAGGCGGGCGGGCCGGACCTGCACCAGGGCGTGACCCAGGAGCGGGAGGGCTACGCGCTCGCCGCCGGCGCGGCGCTCGGCCTCGTACTGCTGGCCAAGGGGCGCAGCGCAGGTGCGCGCCGCCGGGGCCGGCGCAGGGGCCCTGCTGTGCGCGCCGCCCCCGCCCTCCCCCCCCCCCCCCCCCCCCCCCACCCCACCACCACCACCACCACCACCACCATGCTCTCCCGCAAACCCTAAGCATGTGAAACAACAACATAAAAAAGATTTTTATGCAAAAGAACAACAAAAATGAAATTTGCCACTAATGCGCAGTGGGGCTGGCCGACCTCAAGGTCGAGGAACGGCTGCGTTACTTCATGGTGGGCGGCGCCGACGGCGGCACGGTGGGCAGCCAGCGCGGCGTGGCGGCCGCGGCGGGCCGCGCCGCCAACCCAGGCGAGTGGGGCGGGCCTGGGGCGCCGCTCCTTCCGCGCCGGGCGGGCGGGGCAGGTGCCGGGCGGCAGCTGATGCGTGCAGCGGCGCCCGGCCCGCGCGCTCGCACACGTTGCCCGCACGCCCTGAACGGCCTTGCCGCGCCGCGCAGGCGACGGCGTGTTTGGGCCGGGCGTCGTCGGCTTCGACCCCACCCTGGGCGAGCCCGAGCTGCGCTTCCCGGCGGCGCGCCGCGAGGCCAGCAGCGGGCGCGGCGGCGGCACCGTGGCCGAGGAGCTGGCCGCGGCGCAGGGCAGCTCGCAGGTCGTGCTGGAGGGAGACCTGGTCAACCTGGGTGAGCGCCACAGCCAGCAGGTGCTGCCAGCCGCGCGCGCCTCTGCGGGCCGGCTAGGCTGGCAGGCCTCAGAGCTGCCGCAGCGGCACGGTCTGCCCCCGCGCCGCTGTCCACTGCTGTGCGTCGCTGCCTGCGCCCCGCCACCACAGACGTCACGTCCCCCGCGGCCACGATCGCGCTGGGCCTCATGCACCTGCAGACCAACGACGCGGCGGTGGCCGCCATGTTCACTTTGCCAGGCACGCCGTGCCCACGGGAGCGTTGCCATAGCAGGCACGCCGTGCCCACGGGAGCGTTGCCATAGCAGGCACGCCACGGTGGCACCTCGCTCGCTCCCCCACACCCCCCGCCTGCCTGCCGCCGCTCCCTGCAGAGACGCACTTTGCGCTTGACTTTGCGCGGCCCGAGCACCTGCTGCTCCGCGTGCTCATGCGCGCTCTGGTCATGTGGGACTCGATAGAGCCCAGGTGGGGCCGCCGCCTCTCATCAAAGGGCCCTGCACCTCCACCTCTTGCTGTATCTCACCCGCCCGTCCTGCTCTCACCTGCCTGTTCCCTCTGCGCCCCCATGCAGCTCCGAGTGGGTCGTGGCACAGCTGCCCCGCCTGATGGGGGGCCCTGTGAGCAAGCTGATGGCAGGGCCGGGCACGGAGACAGGTGTGCAGCAGCCCGTGCATGGCCTGCGGACAGCTCGCGGCGTGGCTCACTGGGCGCCTTTGCCTGCCGACCCATGCTGTGCCGCTTCGCAGATGCGCTGCGTGGCTCGGTGGACTGGCAGGCGCTCACGCAGTCGCACTGCTGCATCGTGGCGGGCGCCTGCCTGGCCATCGGCATTCGCTTTGCGGGGTCATGCAACGCGCAGGTCAGTGCAGCCTGTTCCATTCGGGGGCGATGGCGGGGTCTTCTCCTGGGGCCCAGCGCGTCCCGCCAGCTGAATTGTCTGTTCCGGAGCCCCCCACCCCACCCCACCCACCACCGCCACCACCCCACCACCACGTGCCCATCCCTTGGCAGGCCGAACAGGTGCTCCGGGAGTATGTGCTTTATTTCCTCGCTGCCAAGAAGGCCGCGCCAGAGCCAGGCTCCGGTGCGTGGCATATGCCCGCCGTGCTCCTGCTGCTGTGCAACTGCGCTTGCATTGCGTCGACCTTGTTTGCTGTTGTGCGCTCCCACCCCTCGCCTGTTGTCTGCCTCGTCTGTGCCCCAGGCGTCGTGGGCCCCACCAACCGTGAGGCGCTGGAGAGCTGCGTAGGCACTGTGGCGCTGGCGCTGTCGGTGGTCATGGCGGGTAGCGGCCACCTGGGCACCCTGACGCTGCTCAGGGGGTGAGCAAACACGCCGCCTGACAGTGGCTATTGCTTTCCTTGCGAGCGTGCACTCACTTGCTGCTGCTGCGCGCAGGCTGCGCAAGCGGCTGCCCACCGTGATGGCGGCAAACGCGGTGCAGCCCACGCTGGCCAACCCGCCCACCACCAGCCTCACGTGAGATGCGCAGCAATGTGCGCAATGAGGCAGCGGTTGGCTGGCTGTTGAATATGAGGTGTTCTGGCTTGCAGATATGGAGCGCACATCGCGGTGGCCATGGGCCTTGGGTTCTTGTTCATGGGCGCCGGCAGCCTCACGTTTGGCACATCGCCGCAGGTGCGTTGAGGGGAAGGGGGGTTGCAAGCGGGATCTTGGTTCAGCGAAGGCCAGCAGCGCTGGCCCAGCTGTCATCTGATATCTGCTGTGCCTGTCCTTGCCGCTGCAGGCCGTGGCAGCCCTTGTCATCTCGCTGTTCCCTCGGATGCCCTCCAGCCCCTCTGACCACCGCTACCACCTCCAGGCACGTGCCCTCTCTCTTGCTTTGCATGCCCTGCCTCTATGCGCTCCACACTCTGGGGCGTTGATGCTGCTGCGGAAGCCTGCTCTTCCCCCACAGGCGTTCCGCCACCTGTATGTGCTGGCGGCGGAGCCGCGGAGCATAGACGCGATTGATGTGGACACCAGGCAGCCCGTCTACGTGCCACTGTCAGGTGACGCTTCTCCTCTGCTTGCTGTGCTGCCTTCAGTCTCTGGTTCGCGCATGGCACCATGGCCAGGCAGGCATTATTCTTGACTGTGATCTGTCGCTCTGCCGCGTGCAGTTTGCTTGAGCGAGGCGTCGCTGCCGCCGGGTCCGGCCGGCCGCGCGAGCAGTTCTCTGCGGCCAGTGGCCAGCGCCAGCAAGGGTGCCACAGATGTGTTGTCGGGCCTGGCGGCAGCGGCAGCAGGCGGCAGCAGCAGCGGCGCAATGGACGAGGGTGGCGGGCCTGTGCGCTTTGAGCGCGTGGCGCCCTGCCTGCTGCCAGAGCAGAAGCAGGTGTCGTCCGTGCGAGTCACGGGCCCGCGATACTGGCCGCAGCAGCTCAACGCGGGCGGCGGGCAGCGTGGCACCGGCTTGCAGGCACTGTACGCCACTCGCACGCTGTTTGTGCAGGCAAGCCGGACGGGGACTGCCTCGTGTGAGGCCGGCACGAGCACGCGTAGGCGCGCTAGGCGATGCTGCGATGCCGCTGCCTCGCGCTGTTTTGCCAGCTCTGACGCCACATGTCCCCGCTCCTGCGTGTCCCCATGCAGCGCAAGGCCGGCGCCCTGCCGTACGCCGACGACCCATCTGGCGTGCGCTCGCTGCTGAGCCGCATGTTCCACGGCGGTGGCGGCTTGGACAACTCGCTGGACCTGGTTCACCTGTGCGCCACCTTTGGCAGCGACCCCTTTGTCATGAGCTTCGCCAGCGTGAGTGCCCAGAGCTGCAGTTGTGAGGCTGTGAGCGGTGGGGAGGCGGAAGGGAGGCGGGAGCGGGCAGGAAGCAGTGTGCGTGTAAGGCTGAGCAGTCCCGAGCGCTCAATCCCGCACCAAACCCTCTTTCCCTCTCTCCCGCGCCTCGCCAGGTCTTCTGCTCGCCGGGCCAAGGCCGCGCTGCGGCCGAGGGCTTTGCATCCCGGCTGCCGGTGGCAGCGGCCGACTTTGCCAGCTTCTGCCGGGGGGCCCTGTACGAGTGCATCACCCACGAGAAGCCGGCGGCGCTGCAGGTGGGGAGCCCAGCGTGCCCTTGCCGGCGAGCGGGCGGCTGTTGTGTTTGCGTGTGGGTGAAACAGGGATGCCCGGTGTGCGCTTGGCCGCGCCCTCGAGGCGCCCATGAATGTGCACTTGGTGATGCCGCGCTCTCCTGCTCGCAGCCGTATCTGCTGTTGCATCGGATGGTGCGGGCTGGCAGCCCCGCCCTGGCCGGCCTGCCCCCCGCCGTGCCCCTGTGGGGCCTGCGGCTGGCGGTGGCATACCACCGGAGCAGCCTGGGCCAGGCGGGGGAGGCAGTGCTGCGTGCGGCACCAGAGGCGGCGGAGCAGTGGGAGCCGTTTGTGAGCCCCCTGTTTCTGGAGGCGTGCTGGCGGCGGGTGCAGGAGGCGTGGGAGCGCTGTGTTGGCGGCAAGCAGCTGCGAAGCTACTTTGACCGGCAGCAGCAACAGCCCTCGACCGAAAACGACGCGCTCTCCCAGCAGCTGGGCGCCTGGCTGCAGGTGGGCAGCGTACCACCGCTGGTGCAGCTGCTGCTGGCGGCAGAGGAGGCAAGGCAGGCCACTAGCCAAGTGGGCTTGAGCTGTGATGCGGCGACACAGGCGGCCGGCGCGGCGCTGGCAGCCCGGGCCGGCCTGTCGGTGCAGGTGGCGCAGCAGGTTCTGGGCGCTCTGCTGGAATGAGAGCGTTGCAGGGCCGCATTGTTCTGCTCTGTAGTCTGTAATTGCGGCCGCCTCAGCAGCAGCGTTTGGAGCTTGGAGGCTGGTCAGGGCGCCGCTGCGGCGGCAGCCAGCTCTTGAGGAGCCCTGGGCTAAACCCTCGGGAGGCAGAGGCGGCGAGGCAGCGCATGGAGCGCCAAGGCAGTCGAGGACCTGGCCGCCGAGCTGGAGACCGGCGGCGGCGTTTTGGTGGCGCGGTCAACGGGCGTGGCGGCCCACCACGCGCCGCCTGCTGCTCACAATCGCCGGTGGCCACCGCAGCAGCAAGCACGGCTACGGCGACGCCGCCTCCGTGGGGCTCGTGCCCGGCACGCTGGAGGTGGTGGCACTGATCTGCGGCCTCTGTCAGGGCGCGCAGTTCACGCCAGCACCGCACGGGCCGCCCGACGTGGTTGGCATGGCGGGCGTGTGGCTGGGCTCGCAGGCGCGCGGCGGCCGGGCGTCGGCATGGATTAAGGGCACGGTTAACGGCGTATGCGTGCACTCCCACAACAATGGTGAGCGTCGGAGGCTGGGATGGGGGGCATGGCTGGGGGAGGGTGGCAGCTGGGTGGGAGCTCGCTCCGCCCCCATCCCCCATGCCCCTCCCTGCTGCCCCCTGCGCTCCGCTCCAGCCATGTCCCTCCAGAACATCTGCCACGGCTGCCTCACCAACCTCAACCGCACGCTGTTGGACGAGGAGGGCCTGACGCCGCTGCCGCGGAGCGGGAGCGAGCTGCGGGGCTTCGCCTGCACGGGCGAGTGCATGCGGGTTTTTGGTCTGCAGTGTCTGCAGACCCAGCTGCAGTGCAGCCGCCTTGGGGCGGCCCTCGACGACGACCGTTACTCAGTGGCCAAGCTGGACTTCGTCCGCTGGCCGGGGCAGCTGACGATGCATGACACAGCGCGGCTCGTGGGACTCTGGGGCCCGGCGCGCGACGCTGTGCTGCGGGAGCTGATGGCCTGATGCGCCACTCCAGTGCCACGCACAGGCAGTGCCGCCTGCCAGCCTGG
>PCFQ01000080.1:258539-279295 GCA_003063905.1 Chlorella sp. A99 | reverse complement strand
AACCAGGCAATGGCGGTGACGTCGCCTTCGCACGCCGGCAGTCCGACCATCGCCATGAGGTGCAGAAAGGCCGCCGCGACGCAGGAGGGGCTGGGATAGGGCTGCAGCGCGAGGCCGAAGACCGCGATGTCGCAACCTGGCCGAGGCCGGCCCCGTGCGGGATCCCAAAGGCTCATGGGGTGGTATATGTCACGAAAGAGGTGTTAGAGGGGTGAAGGTGGGTGTGCGGGTGGGAGTGACCGTTGGTGCCAGATCTCGCAAGTTGTTGCAGAGTGTTGCAGAGCGTTCACTGCGGCTTGGCGGCGTGCGGCAGTGATGTGACGGCACCCCCTTTCTTGTTTCCTTCGTGTTTTTTCCACCAAAGTCCCCCCCATGTGGGCTGGGGCCAGGCTTGCTCCTCAGTTCTGGCGATGGAGGAGCCCTGCATGCTTTGGGGCATCGCAGGTGTAAATGGCATTGGCATGGACAAGGTTGAGAGGTGCGCGACTCGGGTGGCTTGAGGGCACTGACGTCCCATGTGCACAGGGTTTAGGGTTTAGCACAGGGTTTAGGGTTTAGGGCAATCACGAGGGGCCAGACTGCAAGGCGAGCGTTGTGCTCTTTAAAGAGCTATAACGATGAATGGCAAGCGCAGCAGTCAAGGAGGAACGAATGTCAGCAAGGGAGCGGGAGATGGCGCTGCCTGCTTGCAACCAGTTGCAAACACAATCGATTGCTCTCCGCTCTCCTGCAACCTCTGCGAGCCTTTCCCGTATACCAACGAAGGTGGGAGGCGACGTGGTGGGAGTTTGCACAATTCGATTTTGCAGCTGCAGAGAGCACACATGCATATGCCGCTGGGCTTGGGCGCGAAGGGAGCGCAAGTTGCGCGCTGGGCTGCGGTGGCTGGCACCTGCTCCCGCTGGGCGCCTCCTGCGAACGCCTCGCGCCTGCGAGCGAGCTACAACCTGCAGCCCACCTCGCAGTCCTGTTGCCCATGTCCCTCTCGGACCTGCCGTGGCCGGCGCGCCAGGCGCTGGCAGCTCAGCTCGACCCGCGCGCCCTGGTCCGGCTTGTGGCCACCTCGCGCGGCATGCGTCAGGGCATGGCCGCCAAGCTGCAACACCTGGCGCACGCTTCCAACACCATCAAGGACGCCCTGCGGCAGAGCTTCTGTCTCCACCTGGCGGCCATGATCCGCCTGGTGAGGCGCGCGCGGCGGCTGTACGATCGGGGCGATGCAGCGGCGCTGGAGTGTCTTCAAGCGTTAGCAGCGCTCGCCAGGAACTTGGCAGTGTTCGCATATCAGTTTGAATCTGTCGTCATCTGCCAGAACCACGGCCTGAAGCTGGAGTACGATGACCACGCGTACCACTGCTACTGCTTTGGCAGCGCGGAGCGGGAGGACGCGTTCGTTGTTGCTGAGCCGCGCTCTCCCAACAGCATGGCCATCATTAACCCCGACTGTTGTGGTGGAAGATATGGCCCCTTGCTGGCGGAATACTTTGCGCATACGTTCGTGGCATGCGGATATTGCTCTGTGTGGTCGTGGCAACAGGATGCCTATTCTTGGTGGGACGGCGCCTCGTGACCCTGCACACGCGCACCGCAAGCGAGCTTTGCCTGCACCTCCTCACTCAAGCAGCTGTTATGTAACAATCACAATTGCAGCAAACAATGAAGGGAGGAAGTCAAAGGGGCCTCGGCTGGCCCCCCNGTCGTGGCAACAGGATGCCTATTCTTGGTGGGACGGCGCCTCGTGACCCTGCACACGCGCACCGCAAGCGAGCTTTGCCTGCACCTCCTCACTCAAGCAGCTGTTATGTAACAATCACAATTGCAGCAAACAATGAAGGGAGGAAGTCAAAGGGGCCTCGGCTGGCCCCCCTGCCTGCCGCCGCCGCCCGCCTGCGTCCCCCACTTTGTGTTTTCATTCCCACCGTCTGTCACGGTTCAGTGATTGACCAATATACAGACGTTAATGTAACTATCATCATAGCCGCCGCCCTGCCGCCGCCTCAACGCTCCTCCCAGCCGTTGTAGTTGAGGTCGGGCGTGAAGTCGCAGGCGTTGCCGTCCTGCCGGCGGGCGGCCACCTGGGCGCCCCAGTACTGAATCTGCTGGCCAGCGCTGGCACCGTGTCCATCAGCCGGTTTTGGGCGCCATCCCGACAGGTGGTGCGGGCCGTCCCAGTCGACCACCAGCGCGCGAACTGGGGGCAGGGACTGCGCAACCGTTGCTCAAACTCAACGGCGTATGCAGAGACCCAGTCGTCCCAGAATGCCAGTTCACCTGTTGGTTGTGCCGCTGCCATGCTGCCCACCGCTGCTGCTGCTGTGCGATCAGCTGGCGCACTGCATCTCCACTAGGGTGGGGGGCGGCGTTCTCGTGCTGCTCTCTCGATCGATCTTGCTGCGGGGCTGTATTCTCGGCATTGGAATCGGGCACGGCCGTCGTTGCGCGGCATAGGAAGAGCGCAAGTAACAGGCTGCATATAACGCTACAGCGCTTCATGACGATCGCATGGCGATATCCAGACGTCTGATTGAATGTGAATGCGATTGAGAGTTTACACACGCTGCTGCAGGTGTGGTGGTTGGTGCCCCCCTACACGTTGTTGCTCTCCTGCGACCTGTTTTGCGCTCCAGATCGACACTCGAGGGGATGCAGGGCTTGCGGAGCGGGTGCGGGACCGGAAACGGGAGCGGGCGCCCTCAAAGTCATGGCTCCTCCTTGCCACTCTCCCCCATCGCAGAGTTGCACTTTGCGCGCGGCACACACTCACTCACTCACCAACAGGGCAACCCACAGGGGCTCCGCCCCCGCGCTCCGCGCAAACAGGGACGGAGCCCGAAAAGGCCGACTACTGCGTGACCGGTCCCTGATGTCCAGCCATGTCCATAGGTCCAGCAATTAAACCAGGCTCGGAGCAACAGCCATGGATGTGCGGGGCGAGATCGATCGCACCACCTGGGCTAATGGTTGAATAAGAATATTCTTCAGGTAATTACCCTTTATAAGGCCATGGTCGCGCAATCCCTTATCTCGCACTGTGTAGACCTGCCTGCTACTGACACTGCACCTCCAATTCATTGCAAGCCTGCCATGCCTGCCTGAACTGCACCGATCGCCTCCCAGCCGCTGCTGCCCTGGCATCCCCGTCCGCCATACCGTCCGCTGGAGAGCGCGCCTGCTTCAGGCCACCAGCATGTCATCCACCTTGGTTGGGAGCTCTGCCCCCACCACCTTCCTCCCACTCCTGCGCTGCTTGGCCTTGCCGCCGGCCGCCGCCGCCGGCTCGGGCACAGGCTTGGCATTGCATCCGCGCTTGGGCGCGGGCCCCGCCTCGTCCGCCGGCGCGGCCTGCTCGCCTGCCGGCGGCGCGCCCCGCTTGCGCCCCCGCTTGCCCGCAGCAGGCTGGGCCTCTGCAGGAGGGGCTGCCGCGTCCTCAACCACCGGCTGCTGCTTGCCCCGCTTGCCGCCGCGCTTGGCCTGCTTGGGTTCCCTGCTCGCCTCCTGCCCGCCTTTGGCGCCACTGCTGCCGCCAGCGTCAGCCGAGCCGCATGTGCCCTCCCCGCTCCCACGCCGCCCCTGGTCCTGTGAGCGAGGGCCCTCCGCCTCCTGGCTGCCCTCGCGCAAGGGATGGTCTTTCGCGCCGCCGGCGCCACGCCCGCCGGCGCCGCCACCCGCGCTGCCATCGTCCCCGCCGCCGCCGCCGCCAGGGGCGGGCTGGCCACCCGCCTCAGCCTCGGGCCGCTGCTGCTCCTGCTGCTTGGGGAGCTTCAGCTTGTAGGCGTGGGTCAGAGCGTGGCGCAGCGGGCCCTCGCGCCGGCCGTGCTCGTGGAGCGCCGCCGCCAGCGCCGCCGCGTCGGTCTGGCAGCCCAGCGCCTCGGCCCGCGCGCCGCCGCCGGCCTCGCCGGCGGGGCCAGCATGCACGATGACGTGGGCGCCGCCTGCGGGTGGGGGGATTGGTAGGCGGGCGTGGGCCCGGGAGGCGGCGTCGGTGGCGGGCGCTGGACAGCAAACGAACCTGTGAGCACGGCGGCAGTCTGGAGCTGGAGGTAGCGCCGGCCGTCCCTGCAGTTGTTTGGCAGAGCGGCCAGCGGCAGAGGTGCCGTGAGGGGCGTTGCCACCATGCGCGCACGTGGCCGCCACGTACGCCGCCAGTTCGCCTCGCAGCAACACGGACAACCTGGTGCAAAGCACCGCAAATCCGGCCCACCTGTCCTCTCCCAGCACGTTTGCCCGCACCGAGGGCGGCAGCACGCGCCCGCTGAGCGCCTGCACCTTGGCGGCCGCGGCTGCACAGGAGAACAGACGCGCGGGGCGCGGCCGGGCGTGAGGCGCGAGGCACACGGAGCGCAAAGCGCGCGAAGCGCACTGAGCGCGCGAGCAATTCGGCAGCTGGAATGCTGGAGCCGGCTTGCAGGCGGTCGCGTCCAGCGTCCAGCCTGAGGCCGCACCCGCGTTGGTGGTGGCCTCTGCCTTCTGCCGTGCAGCCTCCATCAGCTCGCGCTGCTCCTCGAGCGTCAGCGCCCGGCCGTCGGCGCTGCAGGCGCGGCAGCGCGGCCAGGCAGGCGCGAGCTTGCAGGAAGGCAGGCATGCGAGCTGATGGAGGCTGCGGCCCGGCGGGCGGCGGGGCGCAACGCGGCTGCGCCTCTGCCGGCGTCTGGCAGAGGGCCGGGCTGGGGCAGCACGCGCCGCGCACCTGGCGATGAGCATGGCGATCTGCTGGTTGCGCTGCTGCTTGAGGGCCTCCTTGGCCTCGCGGCGCACCTGCGGCAAGAACATTTTTAAGTTTTTTCCGAGGGCAGCATGCAGGACAGGTCAGAGGAGCGACATGGTTGGACGCGTTGCTGACCCCCCCGTCGCTGCCTGGGCGCACGGCCCGCAGCGGTGGCGGCGCTTGTAGCGCTGCGAGGCTCGGCGGGGCGCATGCGGCTGGCGGCGAGGCAAGCGGCGGCCCCGCCCACCTCTGCAAGCTCGCTCTTTCGCTCCTTGTCCTCCTCGGCACACACGCCCATCGCTGCCTCGATCTCCTGCCTGCAGCACGTGGGGTGGCGCACGCAGCAGGAACACCGGTCGGCCAGCCGCACCATTGCTGGCACGACACATGGACGCCCCCCCACACACACTTGCGCAGGCACGCACCAACAGCGACACAACGACACCACGCGCGCCTGAACTCAAACAGGTCCAGAGCATCGTGCAGCAGATCATGAAGCATCTGTGGGGGGAGGCGAGCAGGCGTGGCCGCGCAGGGGAGAGGGCACGGGTGAAAAGTCTGCAGGGCGAGCCGCGACGAGCCTGCAGGACGCTGCGGCGCACCCCGCCCCGGCCGTCGCCGCCCACCTGCACGCGCGCGGCGGGGTGGACTCCAAAGTAGCCCCCTGCTGGGTAGTCGACCGCGGCCACGGGCGCGGCGCCGCCGCCGGCGGCCGCCGCCTCCTCGCCCTCGCCCTCGGCGCCGTCTGCGCCGCCCTCCTCCACCACCGCTGCAGGCTCCCCGCCCTGCCGCTGCTCCGCGGGACGCGTGAACAGCTCGCCGGCAATGGCCGGGGGCCCGTGCTCCGCCTGCAGCAGTCACAGAGGGCACCGTGGCAAGGCGCGTCGATAAAGGAGCGGCGGGAGGCGGCGCGCACGCCAGGGGGCGGCGCAGGCGTGCCGGGGGCGCGGCGCGCGGGCAGGCATGCACCTGCCCCACCTGTAGGCGCCAGCTGTTGCCGAGCTGCCAGGCCGCGTAATAGGCGCGCATTATCCCCTGCGAAGAGCCACATGCACAGGAGATGCAGGGTTCAGCAGCCCAGATCCATCGATCCAGTCTACATCTGTGGGTGCTGACCGATGTTGCGATGAGTGCAGGCCAAAAGTCGAATAGAGACATTCGGCGGCTGCCGCGAGGGCGGCGCATGGGCCGCCGTGCTGCAGGGGCGCAGCTCGCGCACGCGCTCACCTGCCAGGCGCCCAGGCCGACCGGTCCCTGCACGCCCCACGCGCTGCGGACCTGCGGACGTGCGAACGGCACAAGCGCGATGCTTCAAGCGCCGGCTCTCGCGCGCGCCGCCCGGTGCTCTCTCATATCCCTTCCTGTGGCTCGCCCGCTTTGCGGCACCGCCAGCCACCGCGTGCCACATGTCTACCACGCACTGCGGCGCTTGCACGGCCATTCAGACCGTTCGGTATGCATTCAGTCATTCACTGCTGCACGACCTTCCACACCGACACCAGTTATTCACTCGCATCAACGTTACTGCACCCACCTTCTCCAACACCCGGCAGTGCACCGCAGCGAGCAGCGAGTCGTGAGCGCAGTCGCCCGCCAGCTGCGCGCCCGCCTCCTCCACGGAGGGCTGCGGCGGGAGCGGGGAAGGTCTGGCGGGGTGACGGGCGGGCCTGGACTGCGCTGCCCGGAGGACGCAGGGCGCATTGGCAGCAGGCTGGATGCTGCCGTGCCGACCACTGCTTGTCCTTCAACCGCCGAGTCACCTGCAGCAGCTCGGCCGCCAGCGTGGGCAGCGAGGGCGAGCGCAGGCCCAGCCGGCCGGAGAACACCTGAGAGGAGCAGGGGGTCCAGGCGTCGAGGCGGCGGGGCGGCTCAGAGCGGCGCCAGCAGGTCGCAGGCCGGGCGCGCAAGAGGCACGGCGGGCGCGGGCGCAGACAGCGATCCCCGGCGCCGCCAACGACAGTCGCACGCGGCCGCACCTGGATGAGCTCGAGGCAGGCCGCCAGCTGGCCGGCGCATACGCCCTCCGGCACCTCTGCAAGCAGGCGGGCAGCAGGGCGCACGGAGTGTTGGCTTACAGGGGGGCAGGGGAAGAGATGGGGTCCTGCGCCGCACGCCTCTGCAGCGCCCGATCGCAGGCGCCCAGACCATTCATTGCAGCAGGGACGCGTGCGCATGCGCGTCAGCCCCGCCGCTGTGCACCCACCCGCCACGTCGGGGAGGGCTGACGCCCAGGCGGGGCCGCACGCGCGCCGGCCACCCGCGGCGCCGGCCCCTGCCTTGTGCACCGCCACTGGCTGGGGGCCCTGCAGGCGGGGGCGGCGGACACCAGGGGATTGAAGCTCCCCTTGCCCCCACAGGGCTCTTCGCTCGGGCCCCGGGTGGGGTACAATGGTGCAAGCTTGCATGTGTGCCACAACCACACCTGCAGGGCCTGCCTCCCTCCCTGCTTGCCTCATTCCCTCCTCTCATTCCCTCCCTCCCTCCCTCCCTCCCTCCCTCCCCCCTCCCTCCCCGCGCACGCGCCGCGCGCTGCGCCCTCACCGGCATGGGTGCGGGCCGTTCGCCGAACTCCGAGTCGTCGGCCAGCTCGGTGGCAGCAGAGGCCTGGCGCTTGGGCCGCGGCCGCGGCGCCGCCGCAGAGGCAGGCCTGCTGGGAGCGCCGCTCTCGGCAGCCAGCTCCGAGGCTGCGCGGCGCGGGCGGGAGGGCAGGCGGGCGCGAGGGAGCGGCCGTCGGCGCCGCGCGGTCGCGGCGGCGGGCGGCGCAGGGGCAGGCGACAGGGCGGGGGCGGCGCGCGCTGGGCGGCGCGCTGCGCCCGCCTGCGGGCTTGGGGGGAGCCAGCGTGATTGCCTTGGCGTGGGGGTTCTTCTTCAGCAGGTCGTTCACTGCAGATGGAGAGGAGGGAGCATCGCGAAAACGCGGGGGGAGGAGTGGAGGGAGGCGCAGGGGTGCGGGCGCGGCGCCGCCAGAGCAGCCGCCAAAGCGGGGGCGCCGGGGCCCGGCAGACGCACGCCGCCACGGCCCGCTGTTCCGGCAGAGGCTGCGGCCTCCGGGTTCCATTGATTCCCACCCGAGGAGAATCCCGCCGTCTTTGCGACGCCGGCCAGGATCCCGGTGGCCTGCAGGCCCGCCTTCTGCAGCCGGGCGGCCAGGGGGGGAGAGCGGCGGCAGGCGCCAGGCGCCCAGGCAAGGGAGGGGCATGTCAGCGCTCTGAGCGCCGGCGCGGGGCTCCGCGCGTGCGCTCGCTCCAGTGCAGCCTCCTGCCGCCGCCACACCTTGCGGCAGTTGGAGCAGTTGCACTCGCTGCGGCAGCGGGGGCAGCGCCAGCCCTCGATCTGGTTGACCTGCGGAGTAGAGGAAGATAGCGGAGTGGAGGAAGGAAGACGGGCAGCCTGCCTCGGCGACCCTGCACGAACAGTCTCGCGCGCACGCCCCCGCCCGCCCCAGGTGGTGCGGTGCATCAAGGAACACTGCCTGCCGGCAGGGACACGTCGCACTCCCTCGCGAGCCAGGACCGGTTGTCAACAACAGAAGTCGCGATCAGAGCTGCACCCACCTCCTCCACGCGCTCGTGGTAGCGGTTCTCGAGGCAGCGGGGGCAGAAGTAGAGGGTGCAGGCGCGGCACTTTGCCTTGACCTGGGCGGGCGGGCGTGGTGGATTGGGGGATCGGGGGTGTGGCACGAGCGGTGGGTGGAATGGGGGTTGGTGTGGGAGAGCGGGGTAAGCACGCGTGCCGCGCGGCGAGCGAGCGCGGGCGGGCAGAGGGGCGGGGTGAGGGCGGCGTGGCGGGAGCAGCCGCAGGCCCCAAGCAGCGGGCCGCTCGCTGCCTCGCCGCTGTTGGCCCTGCTCCGCCCACCTCTCACCCCTCCCTCACCTCCACCGTCTTCTGCCGGCACTGGTGGCAGGTGGTGCCATTCTCGCTGTCGTACACGCGCCCGCCCTGCACCAACCGACGCAGCGGCAGGCGAGAGAGCGGCGGTTGGAGCCCGCCCCCGGCACGGCCGCTGCTGGCAGCAGCATGGCCGGCTGGGCCGAGGACGATCGGCACGCTGCGCCTAGCGCGCCCCTGCGTGCCTCCCCGGCATGCATGCAGGCAAGCAGGCAGGCGGCACCCACCTGGATGCGCACGCCAGGGTTGTTGTTGCGCTTCTTCTTGCCTGCCACCTCTGCGCCCGCTGCGCCGGCCTGCGGTGCTGCCCCCGCGGCGTCACCCGCAGGGTCTGCCTCGGCGGCGGCCGCCGTCGCCTGCTTGCCCTTGCCCTTGGCCGCCGAAGGCTTGCGCTGCTTCTGCGGCTTGGTGTCGGCGGGCGGTGCCGCATCAGCCGCGCCCACCTCTGATGGCGCCATCGCCCTCTCCGCAGCTCAACGCTCAACGCTCGATCGACGCGGGGCGTTGGAGAGGCGCGGGGGACTGTCTGCGGCTTTTCGAAACAGGCAATGGGATCAAGCTCTCCGACTCTCGCGTTGATCAGTTCAGTGGAGTGAGGATTGACGTGGGGAGAGAGAGCTTGTTTAGAGCTGGCAGGTAGTTCGAAGAAGTGTAGCCAACTTTTGGTTGCCGATCCTGGTGTGTCTGCAGCACTCCTGACCAGAGATTCATGCAGAACTGCGGAACGTGATCGATTGGCTGCATTCCTGCCGCCCCAATGCCCAGCGGCGTGCGGGCGCAATTTCTGACACCCACTTCCAGTTTGCGCATCGTGGGCGCTTTGGAGCACCAGTATTGACCATTTAGGAGCGCCAAACAAACTTGATCGCCTTTATTAGCTGATATCGGCCTCATTTTTTTTTATCGCCACAAGGCAATTCGCCTACATGCCAATCACAATGCCACAGATCGCCACCGCAGAGCGATCGATTGGCGATGAACCCATCGACCACGTCCCCGCACCTTCTACCGTGCGGCTTCCGGATGTTTTGCGCCCTGGAGGCCATCCTGCCGCCCCTCTGCACTCACGGCGTCATTTACAGAGCTGTCAGGTCTTCACCCCATCCAGCTTGAACCTTCCGCTCGAGACCCTTCGAAGAGTCTTGCTCGCTGCGAGCCTCTCCAACCTCTCCCTGGCACCCTTCGCATGCCCCTGGCTTACCGGCCGAAGCACCTGGCGAGCGCATCGCAGTGCCGGCCACCCCGCCCGGCCGGGCTCCGCCGCCCGGCCTGTCGTGGCCGCGCCAGCCCCTAGACTCTAGTAGCTAGCCGCGTGACGCAGCAGCCATGGGCCGTGACTATTACAGCATACTTGGCGTGCCCAAGGGCACCAGCGATGAGGCGACGCTGAAGAAAGGTGGGCCTGCAATGCAGGGCGTCGACGCGGGCGTCTACTGCTGCGCAGGGCACGGGACCATCACTGCTGCACGGCGTACAATGAGAGCGCCATTTGGCATGCGCAGCGTACCGCAAGCTCGCCATGCAGTGGCACCCGGTGAGCGCGCCAGTGCTGCCGCAGGCGTCCTCACTGCCCGCAGCGGTGCCTGGCGCCCGCGCCGCCGCCCCCGCCCCTGCCCCGCCCCGCGCCCACCGCTCCCGGCCCTTGGAGCACGCGTCCCCTCGTCTGCTTGTTCGTCTGCAGGACAAGCACCAGCACAACAAGGAGGCGGCTGAGAAGAAGTTCAAAGAAGTGTCGGAGGCCTACGACGTGCTGTCAGACCCCCGGAAGCGGCAGGCGCGCGGGGAGGGGGGGCGCGCGGGCGTTGGCACAGACTGGGGGAGGGGGGGCGCGCGGGCGTTGGCACAGACTGGGGGAGGGGAGGCGCGCGGGCGTTGGCACAGACTGGGGGAGGGGAGGCGAGCGAGCGGCAACAGGGCCGGGGCGAACGAGCGGCGGCGGCGCTGGCGACAGCAGAGCAGCCCTCGCCCCCGGCCCCCCCCTTGCTCCCCTCCTTCCCACCCCACCCCACCCCACCCCACCCCACCCCACCCCACCCCGCCCCACCCCGCCCCACCCCACCCCGCCCCGCCCCTCCCCCCGCCACGGCCAGGTGTACGACGCGTACGGGGAGGAGGGGCTGAAGAACGGCTTCGGCGGCGGCGGCGGCGGCTTCCCCGGCGGCGGCGGCGGCTTCCACTACACCCCACGCGCCGCCGAGGACATCTTCGCGGAGTTCTTCCGCGGCATGGGCGGCATGGGCGGCCCCTTTGGCGGCAGCTTCGGCCGCCGCGGGTCGGGCGGGCCGGGCGGCTTCCCCAGCGGCGGCATGGGCGGCGGCGGCTTCCCCGGCGGCCCCGACCTGCACGACATGTTTGGCGGGCTGGGCGGCATGGGCTCCGGCTTTGGCGGCGTGCCCAACGGCGGCGCCTGCCGCCCCGCGCGGCGGAAGAAGGACCCGCCGATCGAGCGCCCGCTGCAGGTGCGGGGTGTGGCGGGCGGGCGGGCGGGCGGGCAGCCTGGGCGGGCGGGCGCGCACGGGCGGGCCGCCGCGACACTGGCTGTTGGCAGCGGTCGCGGCCGCGGCAAGGCGGCGGGGCACGGCGCCTCTGCCGCGCGCCTCCCCCCCTCCGCATCCTCGCCCCCTCCCCCGACCCGCCGCGCCACGCCTTCCACGCGCTGTCCACACGCCCTCCCTCCGTACATACAGTGCTCGCTGGAGGAGCTGTACCGAGGATCCACGCGCAAGATGAAGATCCGGAGGCGGCGCTGCGACACCGCCGGCGTGCCGTGCGAGGAGGAGGAGGTCTTGTGCATCGACGTGCGCCCGGGGTGGAAGGCCGGCACCAAGATCACCTTCCAGGAGAAGGGTGGGTGGGTGGGTGGGCGGAGTGCGGGACCGGGCTGCAGCGGGCGGGCGCGCGCGCGCGCCGCGCCGCCGCCCCCTGCCCCCCGCGCGCCCCGCCGCGCCCCGCCGAGCCGCCGCGCCCCGCCGAGCCGCCGCGCGCCACGCCCGGCCCCTCCACACACACACATTCGCACGCACACACGCAGGCGACGAGCACCCCGACCGCATTGCCAGCGACATTGTGTTTGTGCTGCACGAAAAGGCGCACCCGCTCTTCCGCCGTGAGGGCAACGACCTGGTCTGCACCCACCGCCTGCCCCTGGTCGACGCCCTCTGCGGCACCGTGGTCCAGCTGCGCACGCTGGACGAGCGGCCGCTGAGCGTGCCGGTGCGCAGGCGGGGGGCGGGGAGGGAGGGGAGGGTTGTGGAGGGGAGAGGAGAGGGGAGGAGAGGAGAGGAGAGGGGAAGAGGTGGGGTCCGCGGCGCTCGGCAGGCGCAAGGATGCTGCGAGGACGGCCGCCTGCGAGGGGGCTGGGCCGAGCTGCGCGGCCGCGGGTGCCAGCTGCGCCGGGGCCTGCGCTGACCCACCGCCGCGCCACGCCTCCGCGCCGCGGCGCAGGTGGCCCCGCTGCCCTCGCCCGTGTACGAGCACGTGGTGCCGGGGGAGGGGATGCCCGTCAGCAAGACGGGGCAGCGCGGCGACCTGCGCATACGCTTCGACGTCGCATTCCCGCAGCACCTGTCGGACCAGCAGCGCGCCGTGCTGCAGCGGGCGCTGCCGCGGTAGCGCAGCCGCGCAGACTTGGCAGCAGGTGCTGCCGTGGCAGCGCAGCCGCGCAGGCGCGGGGCGCCGACCCCGCGTCTGGACTGCCCCAACGCCCCCTGCTGGACCGCTCTCCTCCTGCCGGCCCCTCAACTAGCTACTTGCCGTTCCCTACCCTACCCTGGCCGCCAACCATACCCTTCCAGGCATCCATTCAACGACACCCCGCCGTTGCATGACGCCGGCGCCGCGCCACCGGTGTTTTTGGCGTGCACTGCCACCCCGCACATAGCTATGTATGCTGACGCCCGCACGCGCCTGCTGGCGTGCGGGCGCGACGCGCGGGCGGCGACAGAAGCGCGGCGCCACGATTTGTTTGCTGACGCGTTTTGCAGTCCAGGCGGGGCCGAGCTCTGAGACAACCGCTCCCCCCCCGCTGGCGCTGCCTCTGCTCTGTTTGCTGTGCACTCTGCTCGCTGGGTGCTTGCGCGGCAGCCGGCTGAGCTGGCGTGCGCTGTTAGCCACCCCATTGCGCTGACGCTGGATACCTTGTTCCCTCTCTTTGATACGCACGCCCCTGGCGGCCGCTGTGTCCGCCGCCTGTTGTCAACGAATGTCGCAGCTTGCTCACCAAGGGACGACGTGCTGCACTGCTTTTCGCCCCGTTCTCCCCCCTCGGCTTGCCTCTGCTGTAAATTGAGCGTGTTCCCTGCAGCTTGCCTGCAAAGGACAATAGAGGAGAATAGAGATTACAAGGAGACTAGAGATTACAAGAATACACACAACGTCAGGAGCAACAGCAATACACATTGCAGCAGGCCGGCGTGTCGCAGCCAGGCGGAAGCGCGGCAAGAGCATGGGCGGCCTTCCTCAGCGCCGGCAGCGCCTCAAGTGCGCCAGACGGCGTCGGGCGCGGCGGGAGAGCCTCCGGGGTGGACCTGCGGGTACAGCCCCTGCGGCGCAGAGGCGTAGGGCCCGGGGCTGCCCTGCTGGCTGCTGTGGAAGCTGCCCTGCCGACTTGACGCCATGATGCGCGAGGCCTGGTTGAGCATGTCCTGCAGGGCCAGTGCCAGGGGGCGCACGCGGCGCTGGTCTGCGCGGTGCTGCCCAGGCTGCAGCCACACACTGCAGGCAAACAGCCCCGCCGTCATGCAGCGCCCATCCCCGGCCTCGCGCGCCCCCCTCAGCAGGAGCCTCGAGGAGCCTCTGGAGTCGCCGCAGGCCCGAGGCGGCCGCGCACCTGCGCCTGCGAGGCCATGCGGAACGCCTCGCCCGCCAGCTCGGCCGCCGCCTCTGCGCCCTCTACGGGGTTGGCAACGGCCACGGCACCGATCCGGGGTGAGGACGGCGCGACCTGGTTGACCCGTGGGGGGGTGTCCTTGACCCTGCGCATGGGCAATGGGCGCGCCGGGAGCGGATCGCAGCGGTAGGCGCCGCGCACACGGAGGAGCACGCGCCAAGTTGGGAGGAGTTCCCTGTATCCCTCTGGATTCTTCACGGGGGGGGCGTGCTGGCTGGCTCGCGCTCGCCGCCGCCCGGTGCCCTTTGCTTCGCGCCCGATTGTTCGTCTCCCACATCCTTGCCGTCGTCCTGTGGCGGCCCACTTGCTCCCCCCTGTTCTCGTTGTTCGGCAGTTGCCTCTCTTGCTTGGTGGGTGGTTGAAGGGGGGCGATTAACGATGGGGCTCCCTGCACCCGGCCTCCTCCCGCTGCGATCACCAGCTGGCAGCTCGCTTTGTTCTGCACCCGGGGCCCCCGCCCCCGCCAGGTGTACTGGCGCTAGCGTGTAACACAGCAGACAGACAAGTTGGGAGGAGGAGGGAGGTGGGTTCCCAGTCCCCGCCACCCGGCCCTGCAAACAGCCCGCCCCAGTCCGCCGCCACCCACGCACCTCAGCATGCCCTCTGTGCGCGGCGCGCTGTCGGACCAGCCGGCCTTGGCTGGCGGCGGCAGCGGGTCGGCGCTTGACTCGAGCGAGTAGCTGCTGTGGGAGAGCATCTTGCAGCAGCCGGCGGGCGCCTGGATGCGGTCGGCCACGCGGTGCAGCCAGCTGCGAGGGGCAGCGGCACAGGCACACGCTTGCCAGGGGCTCCTGGGCGCGCGCCCTGGCCTGGGAGCAGTGCGCTGTGCCGCGTTCCGCGCCGCGAATGGGCATCACAGCCCCTAAAGTACACCGGAATATCAGCAGCGTGCCCATGGTGCCGCAGGTGCACCAGATGAGGAAGCCCAGCCACCAGCCGCCGGCGGCGTTGAGCAGCTCGCAGCAGACAAAGCTTTTCAGCCCCTGCAGGGGGCAGGCGGGCAAGCAGGAGGGCGACAAGGCACTGTTGGCACGCAGGCAGGCATCGACGGCGGCGGGCGGCTGGCCGCGCCCAGCGAGTGGGCCGCGGGAGCAGAGGCGCACTCTCCTCGCGCCGCGCCGCACTGCAGCGCATGTGCCGCCGCCCGTCTGGACCCACGCGCCCCACCAGGTACGTGGCATGCACGGCCTCGTAGCTAAGCGCCGCCTCGGTGCCCGCCTCGCTGGCGACCAGGCCGTCGTACGCGGAGGAGAGCGCCGCCAGCGGGGTCAGCAGGTAGGGCTCCAGGGCCGGGGCGGCCGCCAGCCCCTCCTGGAAGCTGGAGATGGTGTCGCTGGCCTGCGGCATGCGCAAGTGGAGACGACGCGGAGCACACGAGTGAGGGTCGCGCGACGACAGATGCCATGGGCCGCCCGCCCACCAGCCCAACCCGCCTGCGGGCCTGCGCCAGTCGTGCGCGGGCACGCGCCTGCGCGAACAGCGAGGTTAGGTCCACGCCCGTCACGTCCTGCAGCACGGCACGCACGCTGCCGGCGCTGCTGCCGGCCAGGTAGTACTGCGCCAGCGAGGAGACGGCTGGCGTGGCGGGGCGGTTGATGCGGTGGCGAGGGAGCAGCGCGGGAGGGAGGGAGTCGGCTCGGCAGGGCAGCAAGAGTGGTGGCACGAGGCACCAGCCAGCCACGTTGGCTAGCAGTGCGACGATGCGGCACAGGCAGGAACAGCAGCCCCGCTCTCTCGCGTCGCCGCCGTCGAGGTACTCTAGCGCTTTGGCCTCCAGGTCCACGCACACGTCGTTGCCGACTCGAAGGAAGGCGGTCAGCGCCAGCGCGGCCGCCCAACCCAATGCAAGCGCCAACAGCAGCGCCGCCGCCAGTCCTTTCAACGGCCCCGGCCAGTCGACGAGCAGCGCGATCGCGGCGAGCGCGGCCAGCCCGGCGCCGCAGCTGTGCAGCGCCAGCAGCGCGGCCTGGCGATAGCGGTCGTACGTCCGCGCGGGGGGCAGGACCCGCGCCTCGACGCTGTCGAGCTGGTCCACCGTGTTGGCGCGGATGGAGGCGAGGGAGCTGCCCAGCGAGCCGCCCGCCGAGGCCAGCATGCCATCCACCGTGTTGAGCTGAGCGTAGTAGGGCGCCGCCGCAGGCACAACCGCGGGTGGCAGGGCCTGCACCGCCTCCTTGAGGCCGGCCACCGCCGACTGCGTGGCGCCCACCGCCGCCGCCGTGGCGTTGGCTGCGTCCAGCGCGCCTGCGGCGCGGGGGCAGGGCAGAGTGAAGCCCTGAGCCCTGCTCGGGCGCTCGAGGGCCGGGCGGATCTCGTGGCGCCCTGATGGGGTCGGTGGCCACGGCGGCTTGCACCACGGGCTGCACCATCACACCCACACCAGTGCTGATGCGCCATGCCGCATCAGCACATGCACCTGATAGAAATCTCTTGACGACATTGAGCTCGTCCACGCCGTCGTCAATCAGTTGAGGCGCATACTGCGGTGCAGCAGCGACAGTTGGGGACAGGCAGCGCGCCATCCCACTGCCCCAGTTGCTGGGCCGGGCCACAAGTGGATGAGCGACCCCTTGGTCATCCCACCCGGGCGCTCGCCTGGGAGAGGCCGTATGCGCCGCCGGCGATGGCGCCCAGCGCGCTCAACACGAGCAGCGCCTTGATCCAGCTGGCCTGGCGCCCGCGCAGCAGCGCGGCCGCCTGGGCCCCCGTTTTGAGCCGCCCGCCGCCGCAGCACAGCTTGAAGGCCCGCCAGAGCAAAAAGCCCAGCAGCATCAGAATGGACATGACCAGCGCCATGGCTGGCGGCATGATGTGTCCGATCTGGGCCTTGGCGTAGGCGATAGTCAAACCGAGCTTGTCAGCCGGCGTGGGCCGGGTGACCAGCGGCAGGGACTGCAGGCACGGCGGCGGCGGCGGTTGGGCGAACAACGGCAAATCCGAGCTCAGCTTTCGCTGTGTCAAGGAACCACACGCCCTTTCGAGGCCCTTTCGAATCAATTGAGCAAAAGAAGCCGCAGGGCCGGTTCGGAGTTTCTCTCACCCTAAACGGAGCCCATGTGCACTCCTGCGCCATGCTCGCATGTAGCCGCGTTGCTAGCAGCAGAAAAGAGAATGAAAGTCGCCAACCCATTGTCTCGGGGGGGTTGCGGTGCTTGCGTCCACTCTCATGAGAAGAAGAGAAGTAAATGATGAAAATGAGCGTTAGTAGAGAAGGAACGAGATGCAGAGCTCCTCCGCCCGCCCACTCCCTGGGTCAGTGCAGTGGCCGCAAGCGCCTCGCACATCCACTTCCCTCCTCCTGCAGGCTTGCATGCCAATCCACATGACACAGCTGCATCCTCTACGCGTCACCCGGGCGCGCGGAATGCCAGCACGCCGGCGGCTGTGGGCAGCAGCACGCCCAGCACCACCCACATGGCCGCCGGCAGCCAGGCGCCGCCGTGCGTGTCATAGATCGAGCCGCCGCCGGGCCGCTGTGCTGCCGCCACCCTGTTCAGCCGGTAGGCCGCTGCCGAGAACGCGAGGTGCGCCACGACCCAGGCCTCCCAAGCGCCCAGCCACGCGCCCGCCGCGCCGCCCAGCCTGCCGACCGCAGCGAAGCCGGCCGCCCCGCAGGCGCCGCCCAGCCCCAGCGCCAGCCGCGTCAGCGGGAGCGCGTGGTAGTCAGACAGCAGGCCAGAGCGATAGAGGAGCCATGGCGCGGCGACCAGCACACCCAGGCCCAGCAGCGCGTCCCCGGTGGCCATCACGTAGCAGGCCGCTGCCTCGGCACCGCGCCACGCCGCCCACAGCCCCCACCGCCGCCGCCCGCCGCCGCCGAGGCCGCCGCACCGCGCGGCGACGCCGCGCAGCAGCCCGCGTCGCAGCGCCTGGTGCACGGCCGCCGCGGCCATCACCGCCAGCCCGCACCACAGCGTGTCGGAGCAGAGGCGGCGGAACTCAGCGGTGCGCTGCAGCGACAGCGCGTGCGCGTCCCTGGCGCGCTTGTGCGCCGCCGCGGCCACCGCCGCGTCCAGCTGCTGGCCCCGCAAGAGGTTGGCCTCCGAGCCCAGCCTGCGCAGCGCAAGGGCGCGTATGCGTAAGCGGAGCGCGAGCGGCGCGGTCAGAGCGGGCTAGCCAGGTCCCAAGCAGGCGAATCAGGGGTTGAGGACCCGGCAGGCCCGCGTGCCCTCTCTGCCCCTCGCTCACTGCGCCATCGTCTCCCCAAAGCGCCGCGCCTGCTGCGCTTGCCAGGCCTGCGACGCCCGTGAAGGAGCGAGCACGTCGGAGGCGGTCGCCATCGCGACCTGTGCCACTGCCGCGCATGGCCACAGCCCCCCCGCCTCTCCTCCATGCACATCCACTCCCTCCCCCAGGCCCGGGGGGGACCTTGCTGCCTCGCCTGCAGTACCATGTGCACCATCTGCAGCCGCTCTCCGGTAGAGAGCTCCGTGGGGTCGATGTGCAGGCGTGACGTCAGGGCTGCCACCAGGCGCGCGGCCGCCTGCATGTCCCCATCCTCTCCCTCTGGACGCAGGCCCGCTGGCTGTACTGCCGGCTGCTGCAAGGTAGCACCGAGGCCGGCCGCTACCACTGCCGTCGATGCGGTGGCGGTGGCCGTCCCGACGGCCACCAACTCGGCCGCCGCGCTGCCAGCCGTCGCGGCAGCTGTGGCCACAGCGCTCGCCACAGCAAATTCCTCTGGCGCCGCTGGCTGCTGCCCCGGCTGCTCCTGTACGGCTGGCTCTGGCATGTCAGGCTGCGCCGGTGTGCCCGTGCTAGCAGCTTGGTCCACCGGCTCAGCTGGCTCCGCCGGCTCAGCTGGCAGCGCTGGTGTGCGCTCTGCCGCTGCTCCCTCTGCCGCCGCAACTGCCGCTGCTGCCGCCGCCTCCCCTGCTGCCGATGCTGTCACGGCTGTCGCCACCTCCACCGAGGCTGCAACTGCTGAGCATTGTGGCTCTGAGACTGCCTTGTAGTCAGACTGCGCACTTGACTGCGCTGGGCCCTGACCTTGTGCCGCCACGCCTAGCTGCCAAGCTGGGGATGCCCAAGCCCCCGCAGCTGCCCCCGCAGCAAACAGCAGCAGCGCCGCCGCTCCTGCAGCCGTCCATGCTGCAGCTGACAGCTTGTAGCCCGCCGCCCAAGTCCCGCGCTCATGCGGCGCCTCGCACGGTGGACATGGCGGGCATGCTGGCGCCGGGCTGGCGCCCTTTGCTGCCCTCTGTGGCTGCTGCTGCTTTCCCGCAGTTGGCACCTCGGTGGTGGACCCAAGTGACGTGCTGGGCTGCTGCGACTGCGCACCCGCGCTGTCTGTGTGCTGTGGCGGCAGCGCCTGCCGTTCGGCCTCCATCGCGGCCTGCCAGCCCCGCGGACGCAACACGGCATCCTGCTGGCTAGAGCACAGGGCCAGGAAGGCGAGCAGGAGAAGGCCGACAGGTGCTCGGCCCCGCATGTGCGCTTCCTCCCGCAGGCAGTGCACCCTACATCAAGCCACAATGTGCCGAATTGTGTGTGGCGGGCCAGGGGGCGTGCCTGGCTTGAGGGGGCGGAGGCCTGAGGTCTGGCAGACCTAGAAATTGCGTTGCGCTTTCTCGCGCTTTTTACACCGAGGTGCATTTGAAATCTCACAACAAGTGGCTGCAAGCGATCGGAGGGTCTCGCATTCGAATTGGGCGTGGCACCATGCCTGTGGCAGCCGCAGGCGTGGGCTGGGCCGCAGCGGTGGCCGCAATGGGTGCGCTTGTGACGGTTTTCAGCGGTGAGTGAGAACTCGATCGCTGGCTTTGTTGCGCCCGCCCCGCCCGCCCGCCCGCCGCCTCTTCACCCACCGCCGCCGCTTGCGCCGCCTCCCTCTGCGCCCCTCCCCCGCGCCCCCTGCCCCAGGCAACCTCAACTACGCGCCCGGCGCCTGCACCCGCCTAGAGACCTACCTCCCCTCCAAGATCGTGGGGCAGGAGCTGGCGCTGCGTCAGGCGACAGACGCCATCTGCGACCACCTGGCGCGCGACGGCGGCGAGGGCGGCCGCCCCCTCGTGCTCTCCGTGCACGGCCCGCCGGGCGTGGGCAAGAGCATGTTTCACCACATGGCGGCGCGCGCGCTCTACAGCCGCCGCCTGCACGAGGGGCTGCGCTGCCCGGGCTACGACTGTGCTGGGTACAAGGCGAGAGGGGCAGAGAGGGAAAAGGGTGTGTGGGGTGTGGGGTGTGGGGTGGGGGGGGTGGGGGCGGCTCGCGCTCGTGCGCCGCCCTTGGCACCCTGTGACCTGCGCCCCCACGCCCCCTCCCTCCCTCCCTCCCCTGCACTCCCTCCCCTTCACTCCCTCCTTCCTGTGCGTGCACCTCGCGCGCTCCCTGTGTAACATTTTCCTAACCCCTTTGAACACACCTCTCACCCCAGGTCCTCTATGGGATGGACTACACTGCTGATGAGCGGGCGGCGCAGGAGGCGCTCCTGCGCGCCTCCATCCTGCACCACCTGAAGCACGCCCCGGAGTCGCGTGAGCCCCGCCTGAGCTGCCACGGGCTGTCTGCACGTTCAGTGCCAGTGTGCATGCGTGCCGGAGCTGAGGCAGGGCCTGCGAACACGCGCCCGCCGTGCGCGCCCGGCTGCCGCGCGGCCGCCGCCGCGCCCGCTTGGGTGCCGCCGCCGCGGCGGAGCACGCGCCCCACCCTCGCGGCGCACCCACGCGCGCGCGTCTCAATAAACCTGCACTGCAGTGCTGGTGATCGAGGAGTATGACAAGCTGGACTGCCCCACCCGCGGCTTCTTCCGACAGCTGTTGGAGAACAGTCAGGCGCGAGGGCAGAGTGGGCGAGCGTGCGGGCGCGGGCAGGAAGGAACAAGGGCGCAGGCATGGGTCTGCCTGCGGGGGCTCGAGCAGCCCTGGCGAACAGCCCACTGTTCGCCAGGGCTGCTCCCTGCCGCGCAGGCAGCGGCACCGGCGCGCCCCGCCGCCCCCACCCCACCCCACCCCCACCCACGCCGCCAGGTGGCCAATGTGAGCCTGGGCCGCGCGGTGGTAGTGCTGGAGAGCAACCTCGGGTACACGCAGCTGCACCGCCTGCTGGAGGCCGCGGGTGGCGCACGCGGTGCCGTGAGCGCCGAGGACGCGCAGCGCGCGCTCAAGGACCTCGTTTTCAACCGCTGGCTGGCCGAGGGCTGCGAAGAGCGGACCGACACGCTCAAGATGGTGCGTGCGTGCGTGTGTGTGAAGGGATGAATGAAGTGGGCGGGGGAACCGGGTGGGTGGTGGGCGGTCAGGTGAAATGGGTGGGTGGGGTGGGGGTGGGGGGGGG
>PCFQ01000080.1:240110-255650 GCA_003063905.1 Chlorella sp. A99 | reverse complement strand
GGGGGGGCGGCGGCGCCAGAGGGAGGGGGGAGGGCGAGGGCGTGGGCGAGAGCGCGAGGGGAGGGGGAGGGCGAGAGTTAATGAGGGCGGGGGCGCGCACGCCGCCGCCGCCGCGCCCGCATCCTCCACACGACCCACCTGCAATCAGAGACAGACCATGCACCCATACAATCCAGAATGCAACACACTACACAACAACCCCGGGAAAAAAAAAAAAACACATTCAACAATCCATTGCGCCTGGATATCCGCCTCGACGTCGTACTCAAAGCCCTCAAACCGCTTCTGCCCGTCTGCCGCCAGCTTGCGCAGCTTGTCTGCGGCGGCGGCGCGGCGGCGCGGCGGGAGCGCGGGAGCGCGGGGTCGGCGCGGCGGCGGCGGGCGCGGCGCCGCCGCGGCGCCGCCGTGCCCCTCGCCCCTCCGCGCCGCCGCCGCCGCGCCCGCCCGCCGGGGCCCCGCGCCCCCAGCGCCGCACCCACCCGCGAAGGCCTCGGGGTTGCGCAGGTCGCCCACGCGCACGCCGTTGCGCGTGGCCTTGGACGCGTAGGCGGGGCCGATGCCGCGCTTGGTGGTGCCAATCTGCTTGCCCGCCAGCTCAGCCTCGCGCAGGCCGTCGATCTGCGGGGGGGGGGGGGGGTAAAGGATGGGAGGGGGGCGGGGGAGGAGGGTGGGCAGGGGCAGGGGCATGCAGCAGGGGGGGGCGCAGCGCAGGCAGCGCCGCGGCGCCGGTGCCGGCGGCGCCAGCCGACGCGGCGCGCCAGCGCCTCGCCGCCCCTCCCGCCCCCTCGTGCAGACAGGCGAGCAGACTGCACCGACGCCTCGCCCCCACCTCCTTGTGCAGGTCAAACAGCAGGTGCGCTCGGTCGGAGATGAAGAGGCGGCCGTCGATCTGGATGCCGCGCTCCTGCGGCGCGGGGCGCCGGGTTTAGGGTTTAGGGTGCCGGCGCCGGCGCGCCCCCGCCCCCGCCCCCTCCCGCCGTCGCCGCCCCGCCAGCGCGCCCCCCCGCCGCTGGGCGCCGCCGGGCGCGCTCACCTTCATCCCCCGGATCTCCTCAAACATGGAGGGCAGGTGCACGACGACGCCGTTGCCCACCACGCATGTCGCCGCGGGGTTGAGGATGCCAGAGGGGATGAGGTGCAGCTTGTACTTGTTCCCGGCATCGTCGTAGATCGTGTGCCCCGCGTTGGCGCCTCCCTGGGGGAGGAGAAGAGGAGAGGGAGTGGGTTGAGAGGGAGTGGGAGGGAGGGAGGGGGGTGAGGGAGGGGGAGCGACAGAGCGGGCGCGTGCGCGGCGGAGGGAGCGGGGCGCGGCAGCCAGCGGCGGCAGGGGGCGCGCTGCCCGGGCACAGCGGAGCCCCCCAGAGCACCGGCTCTGTGCGCGCGCACGCGGGCCGGCAACGGTAGGGTGTGCACGCCCCCCCTGCGCTGCTGCCTCTCGCAGCAGCGTGCAAACCGCGGCGCCCGCCCACCTGCGCGCGGGCCACGATCTCGTACTGCTGCGCCAGGATGTCCACCAGCTTGCCCTTGCCCTCGTCGCCCCACTGCATGCCCAGCACGACGCAGACCTGCGGGTCGAAAGCGTCCTCGGCTGCCACCGCCGGCGGCGCCGCCGCCTGGCACCGCACGGCTCTCAACCGCTTGGCGCTGGGCCGCTGCTGCTTCTGCTGCTGCGCCGCGCGGACCGGCAGGCGTGCCAGCGCTTTGGGGAGCGCGCAGCATGCCGCCGGCATGGTGACGCAGGCCGTCTGGCCGGGCCGCTGCTGCAGGGCGCGTATGGATGCTGCCATCGCTCTTGCGGCTAGGCAGGCAGGGACGCCCAACAGTTGCTTTGTTCAAGGCAAAGCTGGGCCGACAAGCTTGGGAGATGGCTGAGATCGGATGTGGGCGCTAGAGCGCTGGTTGCACTGAAAAAAAACTGAGTTCTTGCTGCAAACCCTGGTCTCCTCCAAGACAAGCTCTGATATCCGTTTTGATCGCATTTCGCAATTCTTGAGTTGACAAACATCGCGTTGCGAGGTTTCAGGAGGCGTAAAACAACCGCACTACTTGTGCAACTCCTCGCCGCGTGTGCTCCGTTGTCTGCTTGCCTCTTCTCGAGTCTCAGCAACTTGTTCGAGTTGCGAGAGCCATGCCGTAGCCCGAGAAGCGTCAGGACTGCATGGCGCGGTGCCTGCTGGGCGTCTGGCAGTTCCTGCTGCTGCAAATCGTGGTTTGGTACTGTCTGACTGCGGCAGAGGCGAGATCCGAGGACCCGCCGCCCCTGGTGCGCTGCCGCCGCACCCGCTGACGCCTGCCCGAACGCCGCGTCCTGGAGCGGCTACACGCCTCTGCCCCCGCTCGCTCGCCCCCCAACGTGCGCACGCGCACGCCGCGCAGGACGGCACCTGCGACGGCGTGGTGCGGCTGGAGCCGGGCGCCGACCGCTGCGCGTTTGTGAGGGCCAAGTGCGAGTCAGACAGCCTGGTCAACTACCTCTCTCTCTACTACTGCCATGTGGCCCCCCACGGCGCCTGGCTCGCCTGGCTGATGATGGTGAGTGGCGAGGAATAGGAGCGCGGGAGTGGCGGCGCAAGCGGCGGTGGCACGAGCGGCGGCGGAGGGGGGCGCCGGCGCCGCGCAGGCTGCGGCAGCCGGGAGGCCCTCGCTCAGGAGCGCCCACCGTTGGCGCCGCAGGCGTGCTGCGCCTGTCTGCTGGTGCTGCTGTTCAAAGTGATGAGCGCCACCGCGGACGACTTCTTCTCTTGCATCCTTTCCCAGGCGTGGGGGGAGGGGGGGGGGGGGGGGCAAGGAGGGGGTCCTGGCGGCACAGCGGCCTGCCAGCCGCGTGCGAGCAGGGAGCCGGCTGCCATGGCGCGCCGCTGACGCGCTGGCACGCGCCCTCGTCCGCACACCCAACCGGCCGCCCTCCCTCGCCACCCTCCCTCGCGTGCGCGCGTGCGACAGATCTCCCAGGACCTGGGCTTGCCGCCGCGGCTGGCAGGCGTCACGCTGCTGGCGCTGGGCAACGGCGCCCCCGACATCTCCGCCGTCATCGCCGCGGTCAAGACAAACCAGGCGGAGATGGTGCGCGCGGCAAGCGCGTGCGTGCGCCCAGCGCCTGCATGTTTGCCACCACTTTCGATCGCTTGGCGGCGCGCGGCGCTCGCGGCGCGCCGGCAGCACGCGCGGCCCCCCGGCCCCTCAGCCGCGCCGCACCGCCCCCGGCTCGCCGACCACGCAGGCGCTGGGCGCGCTGACGGGGGCGGGCATGTTTGTGGGGTGCGTGATCGCCGGGCGGATCATCATCCTCAACGGCGGCGCCAAGTGCCGCGGCGCCCAGGTCCGAGACGTGCTCTTCTTCCTCGCCGCGGTGGCGGTCATGCTGGGCTTTGGTGAGGCAGGCCCGCTTGCTGGGTGCCGCGCAGGGGCGCTGGGAGGTGCGCGGTGGCGCACGGCGCGGGGGGGGGAGGGGCTGGCGCGGCTGCGATGCGTGTGCAGCCGTGCGGGCCGAGCCAGCCGCTGGACAGCGGGCGGCGGCCGCGCCGCGCCCGCGCGCGCCCCCCTCCCACCTGCCGCGCGCCGTCCCCGCCGCCTCCCCCCCTCCCGCCCTTCCTCCCCCTCAGTCGCATCGGGCAGCATCGGCTACAGCGGCGTGGCCACGCTGCTCTCCCTGTACGCCGGCTATGTGTTGGTGGTTGCGGTGGCCGACTTCACCAAGCGATGCGGCGTGGAGTGGGACCAGCTCGTGCGCGCGTGGCACGCCTCGCTCAAGCGCAGCGTCTCGCGCGCGCGCCTCGCCCGTCCCCTGCTCGACCCGGACGCCGCGGACGAGGCCGGCGACGGCGGGGCGGCGGGCGACTGGGCCGGCGCGCGGGCCGCGACGCCGCCCGTGCCGGTGCCGGCGGCGGCGGTGCCGGCGGCGGCAGCGGTCGCGAGGCGCGGCAGCGAGCAGCTGTCGGACGGGAGCGACCTGGTCGAGGTGGAAAGCCCCGCAGCGCTTGCGGCCGGCTTGGGACACGCGCCGGGCCAGCCCCCGCTGCTGCACCAGCTGGCCGAGCCGCCCGACGCGGCGCGGTCGCACCTGGGCCGCAGGCTGAGCCGCAGCAGCCAGGGGTCGTCGGGCGCGTTTGAGATGTCGCTGGCGATGGGGGAGTCGTCGCGGGCCGCCTCGCCGACGCCGCCGACGCCGCCCGCGCAGCGGCGCGTGCAGTTTGCCGACGAGTCGGGCCTCGCGCCCCACGGGCGAGCCTCCCCGCGCGCTTGCTGCTGTTGGGACGCGCTGCGATGGCGCTGCGTGGGGCCGGAGGGGCCGGCGCCGCCCGACGCGCCAGCGCCGCCTCAAAGCTGCTCGCTGGCGTCATCGCAGTGTCGCCTGTCCGCCCCTCCCGCCGCCATCACACGTGCAGGCCGGCGGTGGACGAGCCCAACGGCCACCACTCGCAGCCGCAGCCGCAGCAGCGCCCGCAGCGGGGGCAGCGGCAGCGCCTGCGGTACGAGGAGGTGGTGCACATGTCGACCGCCGAGTACCGGCGGCGCGCGCTGGCAGACATGGCCGGGTCGCATTCTTTCTACCAGCGCGGCGCCTACTTTCCCGGGGGGGTAGAGGAGGAGGAGGAGGGCTTGGAAGAGGAGGAGGGCTTGGGAGAGGAGGGGGAGGAGCTGTGGCGGCTGGAGGGCGGCGGTGGCGGCGCCTACGCGCCGCCGGCGCTGGACCGCGGCACGTCGCCTGCGGAGCTGGCCGCCGAGGCAGCGGCGGCCGCCGCCGTGCGCCGCGCGACCGTGGTGGAGCAGCGGGCGGCGGCGGGCGGGCAGCGGGAGGGGGGCGCGGGCGCGCCGCGCGGGGCGGTGCCGCCGGCGCTCGCCGCCGCGCTGGAGGCCGCGCAGCGGCCGCTGCTGCTGCTCCTGCGGGCGACGATACCCCTTGTGGAGGCGTCCTCCTACGACCGCTTCTGCTTCTTGCTGGCCATGGGGCTCTCCCCCTTCTTCGTTGCCCTGTTCCTCGGACTCTTCCGCTGGCAGGCGCTGCTGGCCGCGGCGGCCGCGGGCGCCGGCGCTGCGGCGGCCGCGGCGGCCGCGACGCGCGGCGCGGGCGAGGCCGAGGCGCCCGAGTGGGGCCTGGGCACCGGCTACCCCGTCGGCGCAGCGCTGGTGGCGGTGTATGGCTTCTGCGTGGCGGCGATGTGGATCTCGCTCCTTGCCTCGGGTGAGTGCATGGGCAGCAGTGGCGAGGCGCCAGGGGGCGGCGGGCAGACGGGGTCGCGTGTCGAGCGGCCTGGGCTGCGCTCGTGCCCCCCCGCCAGGCCCGGGCCCGCGCCCGAGCGCGCCGTGAGCTGCCGACCCCAGCACCGCCTCCCTTCCCTTTCCTGCTGTGCTCCGCCACAGAGATCGTGGGCATCCTGCACTTCGGGGGCCTGTTCTTCGGAGCAAACCCCACCGTGCTGGGCGTGACGGTGCTGGCGTGGGGCAACAGGTGCGCCGCCCTCCCCGCCCGCAGCGCCCGCGGTCCTCGCGCCCCTGCCGTCCCGCACTCCCTGTGCGCGCCTCTCGGCCGCCCTCTCCCGCGCCCGCCCGCCCGCGCCGATGCCGTCGCCTCGCGCCCGCCGCTCGCTGCAATCGGCCAGTCGGCCACCCACCCGGCTCCGCCCCGCTCCCCCGCCCCGCCCCCCACCCACCCCCGCCCCGCTCTCCACCCCAACCCCTCGCAACCGCAGCCTGATGGACTTCATCAACAACACCACGATGGCCGGCAAGAGCGCCGGGGGCATCTCCATGGCGATGACCGCCTGCTACGCCGGCCCCCTCTTCAACATGCTCATCGGCCTCGGCCTGGGCGTCCTCGCCCGCCTGCGCGCCACCGGCGCCGCGACCGCGCCCGTGGGCCTCGACGCGACCGTCGCCGCGGGGTGTGCCTTCACCCTCGCCGCCTGCGTGGGCCTGGTGGCCGCCTCGCTGGCGGGGCGGCAGTGGCTCTCGGCCCGCGTCGGCTACGCGCTGCTGGCCTGGTACGCCGCGTACCTGGCGGCGGTGCTGGCGCTGCTCATGCGCGAGTCGCTGGCGGCGTGAGGCCGGCCGGCCCTGCGTGCGCGAGCGGCTGGCACGACGCGCCGCGGATCCCGCCGCTACTGCTGATGCTGTTGCATCTTATCTTTCTGACTCCTGCTGCATCTGACTGCTCTGATTGCCTCTGCTGCTTCTCTGCTGCTTCTCTGTTGGCCTCGATAGTGCAAGGTGCTGGCAAACTTGGCCGACCCCGCCGCAGCATGCCGAGGGGCATTGCATGTGCTGCCGCCCTGCATGCATGACATGCCTGGCGCCGGCCGGAACGGTGCCGGTTTGTGGGAATCCAGTCGGTGGCAAATTGAGCGTGGCAGACTCACTGAAGCCAGCCTTCTCCCTATGGTCAGCAGTCGGGGAACTGGCTCCGGGTGTCCACCACACCAAGGCAGCCGCGGCGCTGGCCGCTGCGCACTTGCCATACAGCGTGCGGCCACGGCACCGCAGGCCGGCTCACGTGTTGCATCACTGCATTCGCTGCCCACACCCTTGCCTGCCAGCGTGCACAGCGTGCCTCCCAAGGTCCCCCCCACCCCCACCCCCACCCCCACCCCCCGCGTAACCACTGCCACCTGTGGAGAACAGGGCCTGCCGAATATCTCTAATGGGAGGCGAAGGAGGCTTCGGCATGGGCGGGCCGGGGGGAGGCGGGGGAGGTAGGGCGGGCGCCCGTCTCAGGCCCATACCTCCAAAGCTCAATTGTATTGAGTGCGTGCTGGGCTGTGGGATCTTGCTCCCCCATTACTACCTGAGCTCTTGAGATCACCAGGTGCTGGCACTCGGGACGCGTGCAGTAAAAAGCTCGCGGCCCTCGAAACCCGCTTGCCCCTCCGCATCGCCTTACGCTGGGGCTGCTAGATCGCGCAACGCCGCGATTCATCGGGTTGGCCACACCCCCGCCCGCCCGCTCACCTGCCCGTCGTCGCCCGTTTTCGGCCGCAGACATGGAGGCGGCCTCGATGCCAGACCACGCGCATGGCTCCCGCGGCGCGCTGTTCCAGGAGCAGGCGCAGGGGTACGCCGCGTTCCGGCCCACCTACCCCCCGAGCCTGCTGAATCGCGTCTACGCGTTTGCGGCCACCGACGGCGCCGCGCGCCGCTGCCTCGCAGTCGACGTCGCGTGCGGCACAGGTCAGGTGGCGGTCTCGCTGGCGGCGGATTACGAGCGCGTGGTGGCACTGGACAGCAGCGCGCGGCAGCTGGAGCACGCCACGCGCGCGCCCAACATCGAGTACTGCGAGGCTCCGGCAGAGCAGCTGCTGCGCCACGTGGCCCCAGGCTCGGCAGACCTCATCACCGTTGCGCAGGCCTACCACTGGTGTGCGGTCGGGCCTGGCAGGGAGGCGGGGGGAGGGAGGGAGGGACGCACGCTGCGCCAGCGGCACTGCACGGCTTACGCTGCTGGGGGTGCATGCCACGCAGCGCCGCACGAGGCCAGACGGGCGGCGGCGACCTGGTGGGCCGAGCCTCGCGTGAGCCCCGCGCCGCACAGGTTTGACCACGCCGCGTTTTGCGAGGCGGCGCGCGCCGCGCTGGCGCCCGGCGGCACCCTAGCGATCTGGGGCTACCTGCGCTGCGAGCTCGCCGCGGTCGACCCGCGCCGGCAGGCGGCGGCGGCAGAGGCCGAGGCGCTGGTAGACAAGTGGTGCTACGGCGAGGGCCAGGACGGGCCCGTGGCCGAGCTGGGCGCGTATTGGGACCCCGGGCGCCTGCTGCTGGAGAGAGGCTACGCTGGGCTCGAGCCGGGGCCGGGCCAGTTCCGCATCGTGGAGAGGGCGGAGCTGACGATGGACCATGTGGGTGCCCGGGGGCGGCTCGGCGTTGCGGGCCGAGCCACGCGCGCGTAGCTCTGCTGACGCGCAGGGTGCGCCGCCCCGCCCCGCGCCTGCACGCGCCGCACGCCGTGAACTGCGCGCGCTGCCGGCGGCTGTATGCTCGCTCGCAGAACATGACCCTGGATGCGCTCCTCGGCTACTTTGGAACTTTCAGCAACTACAACTCGTACCGTAAGCAGCACCCCGACCGCCCAGACCCCATCCTCCCTCTGCGGCGCGAGCTGGAGCGCCTGCTGGGCCCGGCCGGCAGCCCAGAGCCGGTGGTCAGGGTTTCGTGGCCGATGACCATCCTGCTCGCCCGCGACCCGCACCCGCCTGCTCCCCGCGAGGGCAGCAGCGCCTGATCTGAGATTTGATCTGATAGTTGCACTCAATATTCTCAAAACCACGTTACAGTGCTCAGCCTTCCCACGGTTAATTAACCGTTGGTTGAAGATGAAATCACAAAAAGTTCTGGGGGCGGCGCGTCAGGCGGCGCTGTCTGGTGCTCTCTGCTCTCTCCGCTCGTCAGTGCTCGCTCGAGGTCGCGTGTGTGCGCATGTCAGCGCCCCATGGAATGGAGGGGGCACGTGAAAAGTGTAACGAACTAGGGAATGCCTATTGCCACTGCTGCCTGCCAAGCCAAGCTGTCGCAAATGTGCGTGGACCCGCCTGCCACCCTGCAGCCTCTGCAGCCAGAGCCGAGCCTAGATATCCATGTCCTCGGGGCCGCTGGTCACTTGGCGGGGCACCGCCGTGAAGCCAAACTGGAAGAGCGATTGCTGCCCGGGCGCGACCTTGGGCGTGGGCCGCGCCGCCGGCTGCCTGGCCGGCGCCGCTGGCTGCTGCTGCTGCTGCTGCTGCTGCTGGGGCTCGGACAGCGCAGACGCGGCGGGCGCCATTGGCGGCTGGTAGCCCTTCTTCATGATGGCCTCCCGTGCCAGCCGCGAGCGCACCAGGCCCGCTCGCTGCGCGGGGAAGTTGATGCGGCCCTGCGAGGCGAGGGGAGGGCACGCAGGGGGGAAAGGCGCGCGTCGTCGGCAGCGCTCGCGCCAGGCACGCGGCCGATGCGGGGCGGACGACGCGGGGCAGCAGCCCAGCGCCCGCCCTCCTCTCGACGCGCACCTGCTGGTCGTGGCGTTGCTGCTGCTGTGGCGGCGGCGCGCGGGCCGGGCTGCCCGCGGCGCTGCTCTGCTGGCTGAGCTGGCTGAAGGAGATACCGCTCTCCTGGCTCAGCATCTCCATCTCTGAGTCGGTGGTCGCCTGGCTGAGCTGATCTGGCGAGGGCACCATGGGCCGCGCGTGCACGCCGCCATAGGGCTCCAGCGCCGGCGGCGGCGTGGCCACCTGCTGGCTGCCGCCAAAGGCGGGCGAGGCGGGCGCGCGCGCGGGCGAGCCGGGGGCGGGGCTGGCGCCGCCAAGGCCGCGGCCCAGCCCGCGGCCCTGCGCGCCCAGGCCGCGCGCGGGCGTGGAGGTCTGGCCCCAGCCCATGGCATGCACAGGGTTGTAGACGTCAGAGGGCAGGGGCGCGGGCGCGAGGTCGGGGATGTTGACCCTGCGCGGCAGGGGGAGAGGCGGCGCAGCGGCAGGTGGGTGATGAGTTGACCAGCGTCCGCGCGGCAACGTATTCGCCAGGCCTTTGGCTGTGACCACAGCACGTATTTCCGTGCATCCAGCGCTCTCCCTCCCTCCCACTGCTCTCCCGCTCTCGCCCACCAGATGAACGTGTCGTCGCAGTGCACAGCGTAGGTGCGCTGCTTCTGGTCGGGGGAGTGGCAGATGCCACCGCACAGGTCGCGGTCCACCTTGCACCCGCTCTCCAGGCTGATGCGGTAGCGGTGGAGGGGGCAGACGATGCAGGCAGCGCCGCCTACGTCCTCAATGTCGCCCTCCCACAGGTTGCCGCCCTGGGGTGTGGTGAGGCAGAGGGGCTCACTTGGGAGGCAGTGGGGTTTGGACGAAGTGGGTGCAGGGCAGGAGCGCACACCCAACTGGGGCTGGATGGTGCAGATCTGGTGTGCACAACACGGCCCCAGCATGCGTGTTTCCCCTGGATGCCGCGCACCATGTGGAAGCAGTTTGGGTCGGTTGCGAATACACGGTCCGCCTTCTCCCCGGGCGCCCGCAGCGCCCGCACAAGCATCACGCGTCGACCATGCGTCTCCTGCAAGCAGCGGTGGGGCAGCAGAGGCAGATGATGCGTGTGGACGGCGGCGGAGGTGCCAGACCAGGAGAGAGGACGCTCTCAGAGGGCAGCTGCTCGAGCCACGCGCAAATGCAGCAGGCTGTCGGCGCGTGCCCGCCCGCTCCGCCAGCGGCCCCACGGCGCCTGCCGCTTCCGCGCCGACTTCCGACACTCGTCCCGGCTAGTCAGAGTGCAGTGGAGGGCGCGGCGGGCCCGCTGCCAACGGCTGGTGACACGATGCGCCCTGCGCCCCCTCCCACACGCCCCCGCTCAGCTCTGCCTCATCGCCCGGATCCCCTCTGCTCGTGCAACAATGAGCGAGAGCCGCGCGCGCACCTTCACGAGCGTGCACCCCTCTACCACCTCCGACAAACGCGCGAGACGAACCAGCACCATCTCTGCTGGTTTGGGAGAATGGGGAATGCCAGATCGTCGACGAGGCATCGGCAGCCTTGGACAGCCAGGCAGGGAGGCCTTTCCTGAGCGATCAGGGGCATTGTTCCGGCTCGTGCGCTGATCCGCAGTCACGACAGTGCGCGGACATTGCTGGGGTGCCACATCGCGTTTGGCCATGTGATGTGATGGGAACAGGCGCCTGTGATTGGGCACAGGGCGCGCTCTGCAATGATGACATCGACCGGGAGTGACTCGGAAGCCGAGACCCCGCTCCTGGGCACCGCGCCAGGGCGGGCGGGCGGGGCGGGTGCCGAGGCGCGCAGGTGTGAGCCGGCGCCTTTGCCGGCACCCATCCACGTTGTTCGCTGCGCAATCGCTCACTGGGCAGCACGCCTGCCTTGCAGGCTCGCCTCCCTGGGCTGGCCTTTAGTGGTGGAGGAGGTGCTGGCCTACGGCTCCACGCTGCTCGCTCTGGGCGTGGCGGGCCGCCTTGGTGGGTTCCCTCCCTGCCTAGAGTCGCCGAGTCGGCGATCCCCTGTCTGGTGTGGAAGTGGAAACGTCCATCCTGCACGCTGCGCCTGCAGGTGGCTTCTCTCTCTCGGTCTTTCTCCTCGCTCACTCGGTTACAAATATCAGCGGGCAGAGTGTGTTCAATGGGCTAACCTCAGGGATTGAGACCCTCTGCAGCCAAACACATGGCAGCACCAGCGCCGGCGCCGGCGTGCAGGGCGTCATCCTGCAGCGCTCGCTGGCCATCATGGCATGCGCCTCGCTGCCGCTGGTGCTCCTGTACGCCAGGATCGAGCAGGTGCGCAACTGGGCCACAGAGGAGCAAATGCCTCGGCCGTCGGCTGCAGGCGTGCATTCGGCGGTCAGCAGCCTTCACACAACGCAGAGGAGCAAGGGCCCGGCTGCCGACCCAAGTTCAGGGTTTTAAACCCTAAACCTTTAACCCAAGTTCACCCCCAGCCCAACCACCCCCACCGCTGCTGCTGCAGGTGCTGCTCCTGCTGGGGCAGGAGCCCGCTGTGGCGCATGCCGCGGCACGTTACATCGCGCTCTACTCGCCTGCGGTGGTGCTGCACGCTGCGTCGCTCTGCGTCTATCGCTACCTGACCTCCCAAGGTGGGTGTGCTGCATGCGCTCCTGGTGGCAGCTGGTGGACCTGCACAACGTCACTCTTGCCGTTGCGTGGCGCGTCGACTCCCTGCGCAGTCTGCCAACAGGCGCTGCGTTGCGTCCGTCCTGCAGGCGCGGTCGTGCACGTGATGTCAGCCGGGGCAGTGCTGTTTGCAGTCACACTGCCGGTCAACTGGTTGCTGGTGTTCCGCCTGGGCGGCGGCCTCGGCCTCGACGGCTCCGCCCTGGCCGCCGCTGCCTGCGAGCTCGCCTACCTGGGGGCACTGGCCGCGGCGGCGGTGCGCCACAACCGCTCCTTTGCGCCAGACGCGCGCCCGTGGCAGGGGCTGAGCCGCGCCGCGCTCGCGGGGTGGGGCCACTACCTCAGCGTCTCGCTGCCCTCGCTGGCCATGGTCGCGCTGGACTGGTGAGGGAGGGAGGCGAATGCCCTGTCCGCCGGCCCTGCACCCCTGCCCCACACAGGGCAGTCGGCAGCTGCGCGCGGGGCCCGCTCGCTTCACCGAGCACCATCGCCTGCCCTGTCATACGGCATACGCGCAGGTGGGTGTACGACGTCTCGACGCTCCTGGCAGGTGACCTCGAGAGGCGCTCCAGTGCTCGGCGCGCCGCGCCGGAGCCGGCCGGCCGGCCGGCTGCAGCCGCGTGCCTCGCTCGCCCGCGCGCGGCGCTGCAGGCGCGCTGCCGGACCCCGAGCTGCCGCTGGCTGCCACCGGCCTGCTGTACAATCTCAACTCGATGCTCTTCATGGTGGGTGGCGATGAATGGCAATGGGTCAGAAGCACGTCAGATATGTGGCAGCGCCGGCAGGAGGGCCTGCTGCGCACTGACTCGTGCACCCCCTCCCGCCCTGCAGGTGCCCTTTGGCCTCGCCTTTGCCGTCTGCTTCCGAGTGGGCACGCAGCTGGGGGCGGGCCAGCCGGTGGCGGCGCGGCTGACGGCAGAGGTCGGCACGGCGCTGGGCCTTGGCTCGATGGTGCTGCTGCTGGCGGCGGCGGCGGCTGCGGGCCGGGACCGCTTGGCGGGGCTCTTCACGCCCGATGCGGACGTCGTTCGGCTGTGCGGCGCCCTGTGGGTGCAGTTCACCGCAGTGGTGTTGACCAACGGCAGCACGGCCGTCCTCAGCGCCGTGCTGCGGGGCGCGGGGCGGCAAAAACACGGGGCGCTTACCAATGGGGTGGTCAACTGGGGCGTGGGCCTGCCGCTCCAGCTGGTCTTGGCCTTCAGGCTGGGCTGGGGCGTGCAGGGCCTGTGGTGGGGCCTCGCCCTCTCGTCCGTGCTGCAGACCCTGGTGCTCGCGGCGCAGGCCAGCCGCATGCGCTGGCAGGCGGAGGCGGCGCGGGCGGCGCGCCTCGCCGCGCGGCTGTCCAGCTTCCAGGAGGAGGCGGAGCCGGCCGGCGCCGGTGGAGACGGCAGCGGCCGGCCAGATGACCGCAGTGCCAACGTTGTGCGGCCTTCCGCGCATGACATCGCAGCAGTGCTGTAGTCTGTCTGCTGTAGCCTGACTTGTAGCACTTACTTCGCTGGAAGAGTAGCCGGCTGTACAGAAAGAGAAAGCTTTCCTCCAATGCACCATTGCTCGACAAACTGGCAATCACGCAAGGCAACGCTGCTTAGTACCGGGCCAGACGCTCTCGCGCCAGCGGCTGCTCTAGGCGGTGCCATCCTGGGTGCGGGCGCGGATCTCGCCCTCGTAGAGCTGTGCCCAGGGGAGGGGGAGGCAGAGGGACAAACAGGAGGGGGCGATCAGATATGGCGTGGAAACTCGTCGACCGCCGCACCGGCAGCCGTGCAGCTAGCGCCGACCAGCCAGCGTCGGCCGCCCGCCGTCATAGCGCAGACGAGCCAGGCCCTGGTCTATGTGACGCACCTCGTGGTCGAACTGCCACACGCCCAGGCCCTGGTGGAAGCAGGGTGCAACACACAGGCGTGCTCGGGGGGAGAGACCGCCAACGCATCAGGAGACGGTTTGTCCACTGCTGCTCAGCGTCGCCCCCGCCGTGCACAGGCCCCGCCCAGCACACCCGCCGCAGCTGTTTGCGCTGCTGCCTTGCCGAGCCCCACGCGCCCCTCGTCTGGCCCATGGACCCCCGCCGCCCAGCTCACCTTGCCCACCCGCCGCAGCTGCGCCACATAGTCGGCAGACTTCTTGACGTCCTGCACCTGCTCGTCCAGCATGTCCTCGATGAACTGCGGTACCATGCGCGCGCATGCACGCGCCCGATCAGCGGCCCGCGCGGCGCGCCCGAGCGTCCGGCAGAGCGGCGCGGGCGCGGGCCGCACGGCGGCACGACGTGCCGCCCGCACTGGCGTGCGCAGGCACTCCCCCGCTCCACAGGCGGCGAACTGAGACCGCAGGACGCCATGTGCACCGCACCTGGGTCATCTGGGGGTCCCCGCTGTTGTCGGCCACCTGCGGCCGGGGGCCGAGGCGGGGCGCGCAAGGAGGTGGGCAGGCGGCACGTGCGGCACAGTGCTCCGTAGTCAGCTGACAGGTGCGACACGGCTGGGGCCCTCGGCTGGGGCCCGGCTGGGGCCCATCTGTGATGGATATCCTGGCCTAGAACCGCACCTCAATCATTGATTCTGCAAGCAATTTCGCTTGCGGAACGGTGCATGCCTCATGGTGCCAAGCTGTAAGACCAGACCATACCAGGCGGCCGGGGCCCATGCACGCCTGCACGCGCCTGCCAGAGGTGGAACAGCTTGTCGTAATTCAGCTTTTCCAGCGACAGCGCCACCTCCTGCGCACAGGCAGGCAGCCCATCACGCGCGTGGCTTGCAGCGACGCAGCTCTGTGCGGGCTGGGCAGAGGCGGCGCCAGGCCGGGGCCAACAGCCGGCCCGCTGGTCCCGCACGCCGGCGCTGCGCCCGCCCCCGCATGCCGCCCCGCCTCTTGCGCACGGCACAAGCGCCGGCGCTGCTCACCATGGCGTACAGAGCATCTCCCTTTTCCTCCTGATAGAACTCAGAGACGGGGGAGATGAGCGAGGCAAACTTGACGCGACCTCCCCTGCACGTGGGTGACGTCGGCTCAGGGAGGCGCCGGTCGGCGGCCCGGCCGGTGGGTGCATGCCTCCCGGCCGATGGCCGCCCGCGGTTGCGCGCGCGCCGCCGCCGGCACAGCTGGCCGGGGCGGTTGACTGCATGCACTACTTCCGCGGTGCAGTGTCAAAGCGGTGTGCAGTGTCAAAGCCTGCCGCTGACCGCTTTCAAAGTGCACAGCGGCAACGGCGCATCAGAAGTCAACCACCCGAGCCAAGCTGCGCTGACGGCGGCACGCCCAGTGCTCCAAAATCAGCCGGCCTGCTCCACCGCCGCCCGTTCCAGGTAAGCCCGCTTGCTTTCATGCGCGTCACCTAGTGTTCTGAAAATCAATAAGCTTCTGGGCGTGGGAGCGCTCGTCATCAGAGGAGCTTCGGAAGTAGGAAGCCAGCCCCGGCAGGCTGACGTTGTCCCTGGGTGGGTGGGGGGTGGGGGTGGGATGGGGGGTGGGGTGGAGGACCCCCGGGTGGGGGCGGGCACCAGGGCGCTTGTGTGAGTGACCACGTCAGGAGGGAGGGGGGAGCGACTATACGTGCGAGCGTGCCTTGTCGACGGGGCGGCGGCCTCGCTGGGCAAGCAGCCGCGGGCGCGGCAAGCCTCAGGGCGCGCGGCAGGGCGTGGCGCGTGGCATGCGCGCCGACGCAGGACTGGCGCAGGCGCGCACGCATGACGCGTGCCTGTCAAAGTAGGAGGACATGGCCTGGTAGAGGTAGCTCATGTTCAGCTGTTTCCGAACCCAGGGTGGGAAGAGATTCAGGGTTGGTCGTTGGTGGGGTGGAGGCGAGTGATGAGAGGCGGCGGAGCTGGCGGACGACCGCGCGTTCAGGCGCTCTTTGCACGCCGCGTGCGCGCGCTCCGTGCGCGCTCGGCCTCGGGCATTCCTGCCCAGCACTACTCCTTTCATTCATGCCCCCCCCACCCCCCCCCACC